>VWZT01010444.1:297642-318026 GCA_013397055.1 Pachycephala philippinensis | reverse complement strand
AAGAAAAATAAAGAAAAAAACCACGACCAGAGCCTGGTCAACCTTTTCTTGTCATGTAGATAGTAAAAGCTACTCTGAAAATCTTTCAAGGATAATGATAAGCCACAAAAAGTAGTAACCTTCTCCAATTTCATGTATAAGTCATTATCTGTGGTATTTTCTTATAAACCTTCTAAAGAAACATTGGGAGAACTAAACAAAAAAACCCGACAGCACTAGGAAAGGCTCATTATTTTCCAGAGGATGCGTTAAGTCCAGAAGAACTCAAACTACAGAACACTCCGTGGTGATCAAGCAATTATGCGTGTGTCTGTGGTAAAAAATATTAAAAAAAGGACACCTGCACCTTATACCCTGAAAATTAAAAGTCATTATGTATTATGTGACTGTTTATTAAAGGAATAAATGGGACATGTGGGGGAAGAAGTGTTAAAATGTGGAATGGACAAAGCAAAGCCTATCAGAGGATGCCAAAAAGGTTGCTTGGGTCAGCCCACAGTAACAATTGTTAAACATGAAGCTTTTATGGATAGAAAGAAACAGTGATTAGGATTTAAAATGAAACATAAAGAGCTCTTCCATCAAATTTTCTGACGTTGTTTTATTGCCGCTTCCTTCATTTGGCTTCCTAAGAAAAGCCATGCTGCTTCCCTCAGTCCCAGCAGTGGCTGTAATTACCAAATACTCAAGTATCCTCCAAATTTCTTTTTTTAGTTCACATTCCCTGACCTTGATTTTTTTCCACTGAGTTCATCCCTCTCCCATTTGCTTTTCCCATTCCCCTTTAAAATCTCATCAACTGCTTGATCCAACCACACCCTTTAGACAATCTTCTCTCTTGTTCTTTATTCCTTTCTTGAGCCATGAACATTCCCTGTTCCTGAGAGGAAGCAAGCATTCCCCAGCCCCTCCTGCATTCCCCAGCCCCTCCTGCATTCCCCAGCCCCTCCTGCACACAGGTAACGATCCAAACCAACCCAGGAACCAGAGCTGCTTTTCCCATGAATATCCCTTTACATTTCCTCTGCCCTTAGGTCCCCTTGTCATTTTATTTCCCTGTTACTTGGACTCTCAGGTGCTTTTGTGATTCTCCACAAGCTGATCTCATTCTTAGCACCCTGCCATCACCTACTTTCCTACCCCACCATCTTCGAATATTTTGATGTCCTGTGAAAATTCACTGGGGAGCTCCACCTTCTGCTCACTGTCTTTCAAATAACTGCTCACTGTGCAGGAACCTTCCCTCTTACCCTTTGTTAGGTGAAATGCTCCCCTGAAAGCATTTAGTGACAGATTTTGCTGAGACCCTTTTGAAAACACAAAGACCCTTCAATCAGCTGGATCATCCTTACTCAGAAATGGCTGAGCCCTGCAAAGGACCCTTGAAGCTACAGTGACTCAAAGATAAATCACACCCACCAACTTCCTGACCCCCTCCCCATTTCCATGGTTTCTACAGAGTTGCCCATTCAAGATTGTGAGGTCTGCAGCTCCCAGATAACCCCAAATCTCTTAAAACCCCCTCAAAAGTGGCATCATTTTTTCCGTAATAATAAACTTGAGGAGCAGGGAAGCACACTCAATCTCTGAATTATTACTTCTTTGTGCAATTATATTTGAACACACCTGAACAGGGTTAAAGGATAATTCAGGATGGAAGGAACCCCAGGAGGTGCCTAGTCCAGTGTCCTGCCAAGCAAAGGCAGCTCTGAGGTCAGAGCAAGTCGCTCAGGATTTCAGCCAATGTGTTCTTGGAAAGCTCCAAGGACAGAGACTGGACAGGCTCCCAGGCCCACCTGTTCTAACCCAGTGCTTAGGGAATAATTTACACCTAATATCCACGCTGAACGTTCTGTTTCAGCTTCTGCTCCTTTATACCTAATACCCACTCTGAACGTTCTGTTTCAGCTTCTGCTCCTTTATACCTAATACCCACTCTGAACGTTCTGTTTCAGCTTCTGCTCCTTTATACCTAATACCCACTCTGAACGTTCTGTTTCAGCTTCTGCTCCCGGTCTCACCCTCCCAGCACACACCCCAGCCCCTGTTAAAGGGGGGGTGTTCAGGTGTGCTGTGTGCCCTCCCGCAGTCCCACACCACACAGAACCTCCAGTGCTGCTCAGAGCTGCCTTGTTACAGCAAAGAGACCCCTTAGGCACACCAGAAACTCCATAGAAGCTCTAAACCTATTGTGTTTAGTTAAATAACACACAACATGTATCTATGATAAAATAAAAAAAAAAAGGTGCCAGAACAGCTTCTTTTGATTCGCCTGTATTTCTAAAAAGGGATTGCATCTTCATTCTTCAGTTTTGGGCTGTCAAAATGAAAAGTCAGCACCTACTAATAAAAACTAAAATGAAAAAAAATGAAAAGAGAAAAAGAAGAAAGAAAACCCTAGGCACTACAGATTCCATGACTGATAGAGCTGCATATGTTTTAAAACAGTGGCCTGAAAGACAAGGATTAATTTGCTGAAAAATAGCAGATCTTAGTTAAATGTGACATTGTAAGTATAGAACCAGACAGATTCGGAAACAAGAACAGACAAAGACTGGCAGAAGCAACATGCATTTTTAGATACAAAACCTCATCACCAAATGATATATTAGATTAGTCCATGCAGAACAAAGAACCATTGTGTGTACATTTCTCTACTACCAGATGCAACAAGGAGCAGGAAACCTACTTTGAGAAATAAATCCCACTGATGACAAGAATTCAATAATATTTTTCATGCTGCTTCTACCATACTTCAAACTAAAAATATCTCTATAGCAAAATGAAGGAACACCATATATGATGGATTGTGTTTCCAGGAATTTTCCATTAAATAAACCAGTAAGATTTTCTTTGCCCCATTTCCATAGATGCTCTCAATTTTGTGCTGATGCAAGAACACATTTGCACATTAAAAAAGAATGCATAAAACTGGCACAAACATGTCACAAACAAACTCCATATGTTTGCAATTTTCTTACCACTGCTGGAAGCCTGCTGTGGCCCTGAACACGCTCTCAGCAGATATGAATTAGGAGAGAACTCCTCATCAGGATTGGTGTCCATGATTTGATGGGACGTGTTGCTGTCTAGCAATGGCATCTGGCAGCTAACTGGTGGAGGATTATGAGAACTGGGCAGCTGAGCAGATGGGAGAAGGCTAGACGAGGATGTAGGTGGAATGGGACGACCTGGGAAAGAGGACACAGGGATCAAAGATCAGCAATGAGTGTAATGAAAAAACCCCAGCAGCCAAGTAATTGCACTGTTACTGTCCATGGTTACACTCCATTACTGTCGTGCACAGCCCCTCAATCTCTCCACCCGTACCAACCTGTCCCTTTGTATCACATTTCCTGAAATTGCATCACATCTGTAAATCTCTTAAAATAATAGTAGTGGGCTGATTGTTTTTTTGTTGTTGTTTTTTTTTTTAACCAGGAAAATTGCTTCAGCACAGGTATCTCTCAGAGGCATGAAACACCCACACAAGTGCTTTCTCCAAGTTAAGGTTCTTCCTGTAATGCTGTGGATCTTCCCAGATCCCACAGAGAGATGTGACAGGAGGCACAGGGGACAGCAGGACTGAAAGGCAATTATTCCACTTTAGAGATGGGCTAAAGCTGGAATCTGGGCTGGCTCTCTCAGCTCTGCTGTCCTTCCTCTCCCATCCCTTTCTGCACCAGGGCTGTAGGAGCAGAATTTGCTGCCCAGCCAGGTTAATTCCAAGCCTGAAGCCCAAACCCTAACGGGTACAACACCTCAGCCCACAGCAACAACGTGGTCTTGGTCACCAAAAGCAATGGCATCAATTCAACAACAATGCTCATACTTCTGTATCATATTCTTTTGTGAACTCCCAGAACTTCACATTAATCCATTCCATCAAATGCACACAGATGAAGACAGGTTTTGGTTTTTTTTTTCTTTTTTTGTTTTACATTGCAAGTTTATCTAGTGCATTGAAGAAATCCTTCATGAATAATTTAAATGTAAGAAATATGACCTTTGTGATACTGCCAAAGTCTGTAAGGCAGAGATCTGCTACAAATGTTAAAACACAGCAAATCTACATAAAATGGTGTATCCTTATTGCCATCATTCTTAAAGAAACAGTAGCAGAGAAAATACATACTGATTTTCTCACTAGTTACATCTTCATTTTTTTAATCAAGGACCCCTCACTTTATATGAATTATCCTTAGGTTTGTACCATTAGGTAAACTTACAGAATCACACATGACATTCCAAATGAGGCGGGGGGGGAAAAGGCAAGAAAATGAAAAGTTCCAGCTCCCACATATAAATTATATTTGGGATGCAGCAATCAACCAAGGGCACACGTAAATACTGAAAACCACCAACTTTGCACTGCCTGGTGTCAGCAAATGGCATGAAGTGCTTCCTTCCCTTCAAAAACTTTTGAAATAAAATAAATACCAGAACATAGGCAAGTGACTTCTATGATTATTTGTTATTGTATTTTCAGCACTGGATAAATTGATAAGACTGAATGACCAAGTTATTATGTGACAGAAATGGATTTAAGCTACCCCATAGTAACTCCCATCTACAATCTTTTATGCTACAGAAAATTCAATATGCATTGAATATTTTCTTCACGGACTTGCATTTGTGAGGAAATAATTCTAATATTGATGATAGGAATAATTACTGTTATTATAATTCATGATTATGCTACTCTTATGAAATACTACCATGAATATCCTAAACATTCAAGGGAAATTTGAGCAAGACCAGCTTCTAATTATTTCTTTGCAATGTGTTGCAAAGAAGCAGAGAGGCTGAGGTTTGACACACCTCTGACAGGAACGTGACACTCGTGCCCGCTGTGTGCATTTAATTTTCACATATGCTGGCTCTGCTTCAACACTGTGAAGTTGAAAGAAGCAGCTTTATAAATTCTAAATCTGCGTTTACTGCATGTATCATATGGAAATATATTACTATAATATAAAACTCTTGGATGCGTGAGGGTATGAGATGAAGGAAAAGAATTTTTCCTTTTGTGGAAACTGCATATGGTATTTTAGAGCAATTTAGGTATATTTTTGCAGAATACACTGAGAAATGAAAAAAAACAAAACTCAAACCTTAAGAATTCTTTTGTCGGGACTGCTAATGGCATTGTTACAATCATGAAATAATAGAGCCCAAATCCCTAAAGAAAAGACAAAATGTCTAATTACTACAGCTCTGTTTGTAGTTTGGAGCAAACAGAAGGTATGGAGCTGTTAAAATGTTGCATCATTTTGGTGGGAAGTTGGCTCCTGAGGAAGATCTGTCCACAGTCACGTGCTAATGGGAAAACTGAGATGCCTGTGAGCCACAGACCCTATTGCCAATCCATCTTCTGGTTAGACTGCCTAATAAACAGCCAAATTTAATTAAAACTTTTCTTTTGGTTGGGACATTCTTGGTCTTTTTATCAAGTTGATTTTTTGCATCTACTAAACATTAAACTCCTACTACAGCCTTTCCCTCTTTGAGTTACTCTAAAAAAGCATCTTCTTTCTCTATCTTTCCACTCCCAGTCCCTGAAACACACAGGATCTCTTAAGACACCCGGTCTTTTGAAAAACTTGGTGGGAAAAGAATTGAAAAATTACTGAGCAGGAACAGAAAGACACCATTAAGCTTTTTTGCCTTAAGAAATTAATCTAAGGGGTAACTAACTATCTGTAGTACCACAGTCAAGGGACTGGCTTGTGAAAGCACCAAAGAGAACTGTGGGGATGCAGTTAGGCTGTAAAGAGCATGATACACATAATTTATTTGTTACTATACACTCTTAAGTGAGAAATAAGGGGTTTGAGTCATATTTATATGAATATCTTGGTCAAATAAGTTCAATGTAACGTTTAAAAGAACAGACTAAGCTTTGCAGGTTCTATGAACCTGAGCTCCGTTCATGTGTCTTCAGATACCTTAACAGTCATATTTTGAAACTTGCCAGCTCTTTAAAGGATTCTAAATTTCCATTGCTTCACAATGGGATTTGCAATACCCTACAGCCTATAAAACATATGTGACATATGATAACATCAGTATTCTACTACACTGCTGTTTTCAAAAGTTAAATCATAATACAAGTTCCTACAATTTGTGTCTGGTCTTCATATAATAATATATTAAAGCTTCTCTGAATAAGTTTTTTATCTAGTTGTGCATTGACAGAACCCTATGTAATGGATACTTACAGTGATGGCAATAATGTAATTGTGTGACACAGTCAAAGAAACATAAACCAGATACAAATGCTAGAAAGGGAACCAGGCTTAAAGCTGATATATTACATTTTCAAAAAGGAATTGTATCAGTTCTTTTTCCAATATCTGTTCATATGCATGTTCATACTGCATATACTCATGCATGACAAAGACTTGTACAGATACTGAATACAGCAGTTGTAAGGCATTTTTTTAAAAGAGCAAGCAGCCAAGAAGAAAAAACAAATTTCCTCTCCTCCCACCCCTTTCTCCTGTCATTTATCTTATCTTCCTTTTCAGAGTGAAGGAAGAAACTTGGTAACTCTTCATTCAGATTTGGGCTTGCTTTGGGCTTCCACACCACACAGCACCTCAGTCTGCAAGGGCCTTCTTTACCCTCTAATCCCTTATATTCCTTCTTCCTTTTAAATCAGAGTCTCATGTTTCTTCACCAGCCCAGGAACTTTTATGAAACCATTCCTCAATTACTGCTACACTTTAAGTCCTTAAGGCTCAAAACCTGCTGTAGAACCTACATTCAGAAATCAGGCCATGCTCACAGCTGGTAATGTCTCAAGCCCAGACAGGGAAGAAGAATTCCGTTCATCTCAATCACAATAACAACGTTGGGAAAAGAGACACTTCAGTTGCTATTAGCCTGAAAGACCACACCATCAGCAGAAGGACAAAAAAAATTACAAAAGATAAAAGACTGCCTGCAATCACTCCCAGCATGAATATACATAAACAAGAGACACAATCAAAGAAGACATGCAAGCTGCTCATCAGTTACTGAAGGATATTTGAGATACACTTTCCATACTCTCTGTTATTCTTTCTCCTTTAAAGGACTTATAGAATTTTGTGGATAAATAAAGCCCATGTGTATGTAAAACCCCGGCCTCTATATTACACCAAGGTGCACGACAGGAAACAGGGAACCAATAAACACCCCTGGAATTTAACAATTCTGAGCAGTAAGCATGTAGTTATGCATTCCAAATGTGTGTGCATATATTTATATACTTTTCTATATACTGAAGTATATTTACCCACACACCTCTAGACAGACATGTGTAATATCCAAAAACATATATTATTTTAACAGGTCTAAAGATTAATCCAGACTCCTTAAGTAGCTATTTTGCCATTAATTTGGTCAGGAGGGACATCACAACCTGTGTGCTGCCATCTCACACTCTTAAGTTACTCATTTCAGTAAGTCCTGTCATTAGAAAGTATCTGAGTCCCAGGGGTGGTAAGTACTGATCTCAAAGCTCATTGTGTCTGTAATGGAATTCTCAAGCTTTTCCCATCAGGAGAATCTCTCTTCTAAGGTTAGACATGTGTAGCAAACATCTGTGTAGGCTGTTCAACCCCATGCATTTTCAGCATGAATTTCATATACCTAAGCAGCATATATTCATTGATAACTTACATTTATGACAGGAAATCTTCTTATATGTAGAGGCTTTTATAAGCAAGATCAGCTTTCAAAACTTTAAACAGCTGATAGTCTTCCCAGTCAAGGGGTTATGTCTTCTCGAAAGCTGTCTGCTAGTCAAGCAGCCAATAAACATAAATGACCTGTAATGGTTACAGTTAGTCACATATATTGCTATCAATAAAGCCCCTTCCTTCTACAGCTCTGGTCATAAGGACCAGGACTCAGACAGAAAAGATCCACACAAGCCAATGTCTCCCTGTGCAACCCTTGGCAGGTTCGACTGCAGAAAGAAGGGGAACTTTAAGGTAACTGTGTTTTTAAAAAACAGCTCTTTGGAAGATGTAGCAGCATTCAAGTATTAATGCAGGAAGCTAAGGAAGTAAAGAGTGAAAGCAGAAGAGTTGTTTCTCCATAACTGATGGCATCAGAAACACTGTGTAAAACACTTCATTGGCAATTAAGAGTTTGACATTTACTGATTGAAGCTGCTGATATTCATGTTACACCAATACAAAGCATAGGACCCCATGCAAAGTAATCCCATAAAATGATGTTAGTGACTTACATGATGGACAGGATCATTAACCACAGTTGCTGCGTTGCTCATATATACCAAAATTATACCCAGAAGGCTATCGAGCAATGGAACTGAGTGGATATTAACTAGATAAAAGAGAAGGATCAGGTATTGGCCTCCTTTGCTCCCTTCTGTCAGGAAAGCTGGACAGAATCAGTACAAGGACCACAGGCAGGACCCTGTAACAGCTCACAGCCCTCCTCCACTTAACACATTCGCACTACGTGTTCAAGTCAGCCTAAAATGAAGCACCTGCATTGTCAGCATTGCTAAATTCACTTTAAAGAGTGAGAAAAGCTGCTAAATGTGTCAGGAAACAACTAGATAACGTAAGATGCACGTTTTTGCAGTGTAAAGCACTATAAATTAAGCAGGCAGTTGATGAAGGTGAAGCTTTCCTGAGCTACAGCACATTCAGCAGACTCTCCCCTTCCTCCCCAGAAAAATTGCCTTCTGCAAAAGAAAAAAAAAAAATCTCCTCCTAATATGTATGCATAGCACTGCTCACCACTGGCCTGGGCACTCTCAAGCAGAGTTATATTTAATAAATTAAATATATATTGTCCTAACTGGCATGAGGAACATAAATATTTCCTATTTGGTGAAATTACCAGAGTTAACTGACACGGGTGGGGAACAGCATGATGTATGATTTCTGTAGCTAAACTGGCATTTGTGCTTCCACACACTGGGGGCCAGCGGAGCCCCAGCAGGCAAAGCTCTGCCAAGGGGAGGAAGTTATTCCCCTTAGAGCCAAGCATCCTGTGCTGCCAGCTCCCAGAGAGAGGGGCACAGCACCCAGGAGTTACACAGGATTACAGCAATGCTCAGCCAGCTGAGCAGAGCACTCGGGTAACTCTGACTCTGCAGACCCCCCTTCAAGGGGGCAAGACAAAACAAAAGCCCCAAATGAAGTATGCCAGAAAAATAGGGAAAGGAATCTAACAGTCTGTGATCATTTTCTTCAGCACCAAGTTGTTTTCTCTTGCCTAAACTGCTGCACTTGTTCTCTAAGGCAAGCAGGATTCAAAAGAGCAAACGATAAAGATATAAATCAGGATTTGGGTGACACAGAGTTATCACTGAAGAAAGGTGCTTCCAGTCCTCCTGGAGCTCCTATCTCTGAAAGCAAACAGGCACAAAACCAGCCAAGCTAAGAAAAAGGTTTTCACAGATTCTATTTCGCAAGAGTCAAAGGAGAAAACAAGGTCTTTCTAAAAGCCCAGACCTGTTTGCTGATGTGTTTAGGTGTTTTTCTGCATCAAAATGGATAATAAGGGCCACTAAGGATGCAGCTGATACTACCACATCATGGCAGGGCAAGACAGAGAAAGGCTCTGAAACAATTAAAAGAGAATGTCATAAGGGAGATTTAGACACAGTAAGTCATCACCTGTGATTTATACAACAGTGAATCAGCAAAGGCAATTCAGTACCATAGGTTTGTGGTCTTCCCATTCAACAAAATTAGTAACTCCCTACATCTTGCTTAATTTTCTTAAAACTTGTTACAAAAAATTTTAAAATCCTTTATTTTACAAAAACCACAACAAAACAAAAAACCATTAAAATGTATTCATATTCAATATGTTTCCCCTCCCTCTCCTCTGAAGTAAAATCATTTACTGCACAAGCAGGAATACAGTCTGAGAACTGTAGATAATAGAAAAGGGAAAGATGAAGAACCACCAGCAAGTCCTGATCTCTGTTTTTTATTACAGATCCATTCTACAAGCTTGTTTAAGCTTTGTCATCTTCCTTAAACCATTTGACCTCTGTATGTGATTAATATTTTCTGCAGTACTGCGCATGTGTAATCTTTGAATATGGAAATCACTGTACCAATGCAAGATATTATCATTGCAAAAACTCTGCAGGAGAGTGAGACTGACTTGGAAATCAATCACTTCTGACTTCCAGCGTTAAAGTTACATTAATTTTTCTAAGCAATCCATCTACAAAATGTATCAGTTTTATGAAATTTGGATATTAAAAATAAGGAGACAGTCATGACTTCAGAATTATCTAAACCAATTCAGTATGTAAAGGAATAATTTGCTGCTGTCAAAAGCTAATCTCACTTAATTCTTGTCTTGTTAAATCATCTGATGCCCCTTTCTTTTTTAGTTAAACAAAGATAAATAATAAAAGCAATTTACAGCTAGAAGATGTTAGGGTTCTGCAGCTGTTCAATGTCTTCTGGGCAGATTAGATTCTGTAATGAGAAGTTACAAGCCTCATTTTATAAAAGCTGTTGCTGTCTCGGGAAAAACATCAGTGAATAAGATTAGAAAACCCTTTTCCTTCATGAACCTATTACACTAGCAAGCTGATTACTTGGCATATGTTTGATACCTTCATAGCTGGAAAACAGTAATTTGTTTCAATGATTTTTTCCCATCAGTCATAAAGTCAAAATGTCTCCTCTAATATTACCCTACCTCTGATTCAGCCAGGAAAAACAGAGACAAATCCACGGGAGCAAAACTCACACCAACCAGAATTAATTTAACTTCCCTAAGAAAAGGTTCTACTGAACTAACTATAACTAGCATTAAATTATACCAACTTATCAACTGCCTGTTCCTTGTGGGACAAAAATAACGTTCTAAGATTAGGAATGTATTCAGAAGAAACTTACTGGAAGATCCACAACCATATGTGAATGAATTTTATGGTAACTTAATAATATGTGCAGCTTTTAAAAATTGAGAAGAAAGAAAATTCCCTGTTTATCAATCTTATCAGCTAAACATTCATGTCAGGGAATCCTGCTGACAAAGGGGTTGTAATTAGGCCCTGGGTAGGTAATTAGCAGGCACCCTGTGAAATCTACCCTCTCAGATCAATCTAGAAGTACTTGATTTGATCTTTATTCTGGAGACACCTGGAGTTCAGACTAAGCTGGGCTACAAACTTGTTTCCACTATCCAAACACCTTCTGTTTACCTTCACCTTATTTTAGTGAAATTCTAAGTACTGTTAAACAACCACTCACACCATCTCCACTGCATATCCCCCTGAATGTTGGCTTTATGTCTATTAGAGAAATTTATTTCCAGGAACGTTGCAACACTTAGAGATTCAAGTGCCTGGAGTCACTAATAGGTGGGAAAAATAACACTATCTTGAGCAAACATGAGAAAAGTCCAACCTGTAATTATTTAACAAACTCCATGAGAGTCAGTATTCATAGTTAGTACTAACTCGTGGGAGTTGGATAACGATTGGGGGATTTGTGTTAACTCTTTGCAGCCTACTGAAAAAAGCAGCTCTATTTTCTGGTGGACAAATGAGAAATGAAAACAAGGCTTCACATGACCCACATTATGTAAATGGCCAAATAATTTAAATACTATGCTTAAGATCTGCTCTATCATGTGCCAGGGCTATATTCTGGCTAATTCTGCCTCAGGCTATTAAAATCTGCTTTTCTTAGTTCCACCTACAGTTAAAACAACGTGTTTCTATTTGCTTTCTAAATGTGTGGTAAACACGCTTCTGAATTAGTGCTATCCCACTGCTGTGACACACTCTAGAGGTGTTTGTATTTTAGTGCTGGCAGATAGTGAGGTGCAGTCAGAAAAGCACCAGGATGATGGGAATTCATCTCCCGTTATTCTTGATACTGATACTTAGATGACATAATCTTGAGATTTACATTTTTCTTGCTTCATCTGGTTTCTTCTCTCAACATCCAGCCTTGTATTTCTTACACCGCCCATATTGACTTAGCAGGAGTTTTGGGTGCACAAGCAAACTGGAGGTTTGACTTTTCAGTCCTCTCTGTCACTGGCAGGATTTTCCAAAGCACAAAAGCATGTCAGCATTTAATGTCCCTCTCTCTTACTGCACTTCAGGTACCTAAACAGCCTTTTTCCTTAAACATTTCACAGGTGCTACAAATGTTTGAGACTGTTACGATATTTTACACTGAACTTCTGTGTGGCCCCACAAGAAGTTACCACGCCTGTAACACATCCTCCTTCCAGACTGAACAACCATCCCAGCATTTAACAGCAAACCACACCGAAACCTCCATGTAAGTCAATGCAAACTCTATTTTTGCCTTCAGCACAGCCAGGGTTTCTGCAGTTTTGTGAAGTCCTGAAAAACTTCTGAACAGGGAGAAGCTCCCCCAACCATAGTCCTCTCCTGACTGGAATACCAGGCTGCTGCATTCATTCAATGCAGGATGATCCCCTCTGCTCAGGTCTAGGAACACAGCCTGGACCCAAACTGCAGTTTAAAGTCTAAGGGGAAGTGAAATGCCATCACTAATGATGAGCTAGGCCTAATGAACCCTTTAAAATCTCTCTGATGTCTGCTGGTAGAGCTAACTATTCCCTGAAGAAGATAAGGAATACACAAAATACCCTAGGATTGTGGACAACTTACCAAACCACTTACAAATAGGCAGCTAAAATTATGTTCTCACCTAGTATTGAATAAGGTTTGAAATATTTCCAACTTTGTAAAGGCGATTTCTAGTTCAGAGTTTGGGAAGTAGACTCAAATAAAGAAACAGAATATAAAATACTCTTTGTAGGCCACACCTTAGCTGAACCCTGGAATCGGCTCACTTTGCTCACATGAAAACTGAAAAATATTTATTTTTAAGTGAGAAGGTTTATGTCAAATTTCACTTTATGTGAAAAGATTTAGCCAAAATAAAGCCTGAGTGGCAGATTGCAACACAACAGCGATCAGACCACTAATTATTTTACCACTGCTGTGTATCGCCATAATTAATGGCTCTCCATGAGACCAATACAGGAAATTAAAAAGATAGAATTTCCTTTTAATGAAAAGAAGGAAGGCCACCATATGAAAAAGGGATCTTGATTCTGCAGTACTAAAAAAATCTGTAACCTGATTAGAAGGCGTTTGGAAGCACAAAACTAGATGTGTTAAAAAGGTAAGAAATCTTTTCATTATAGTTACAGTTAAAGTTGCCAGAATGAAGGAATAAAGATACACGTTCTTCCCCTGCAACAAATGGGCTCTGTTCCACGCTTTTTGGTGAAGCAAAAACCCCACTGCAAATCAAACGGGCTACAGAATAGCTTGAATGTACCATTCTGTATTTCAGCACAAACTGTATCTTTAAAATAGTGACAGTTTCTCTCATCTTTTCAATCTTAAAGCACTTTAAAACTACAGCCCAGAAATACATGGACAGAGAGAAATTAAAGCAACTGAAGCTGAAACATGCTACTTAGGAATCCAAAGTTTGTTTACACCATTAGAAGGCACTCAAATATATATCCCCATAAATGACAAGGTCCCAGCAGCAAATTAACAGGAACAATTTTCCCATCTCAGGAGCTGTCAAGATGGGCTCTGTTAGCCAATTTATCTTACTCTAGCACATCTCTGGTGCTTGTCAATCAATATGTGAAACATTTGGTGTTGATTGCCATTTTTCTATCCACTTCCTTTTGCCTCTCGTACCAGGCAATTTACTGCAAGTCAATCAAGGTTGAAGCAGACCTTGTTTAAATAAAACACTGTTGAGTTCTTTTCACACCAACAATTTCAAAAACAGAATGAGCTGTAGCTCTTCACATTTACATTTATACTACTTTTTCTGTTTTTCCCAAATGCCATGCTCAAGCTATAAGTCATAACTAAACTCAGCCGAAGGCTTATGGAGAAATCAGTCAAGGAAGATGAACTGCATATAACTGTATATGCTTTTGCTGTCAAAAATTCAGGCTATCAATGGAGACAGAGAACATTAAAAAGTACTTAAGTAATCTGGGATTGTTTCCTTTTCACCCTTGCTTGAAGTCAGGTCTCAACATCATAAAAAGAACTTCTAACTTGTCTGAATTTCTTAACTCTGGAAAATTATTTCAAATATTCATTTATGCTGGTATTTTAAGGTAAGAGGGAGCTCAACTATTGTGTTTATAACTGCATGTTACATGTTGCAATGTTATGAAATAAATATATGAAGAAAATCAATTCTCCCAGCTTAGAACTGGGCCCCATGTTAAACACACTGACAGCTTCCCTCTGACATCCAGGTGAAACAATCGCAGAACAATCCCAGGTCACATCACATCTAATTTTGGCACTACCTTGGCATCACCTGTAAGCAGTGAGGCAGAGAAGTGGGGCAGAAAGAACATCCTTTGCACTACATAATTTCACAGGTATACAACTGGAACAATATGCACTTACAGTATGCAACACTTGAAATCCTTAAAACTTTGAATTTGCTTCTGCACAGTAACTTGGTTTTACAAACAATACCTACAAAACTTTTGCACTCTGCATGAGGCTGTTTCAGTTTTTAGGTCTGCCGTGGACTGCAGAATTAACCCCATGACAATTCACAAGAGTGGCACACAGAACTACTGGTTCTGAGTTAGAACAGCCATTAAACACCTGAGCCACACATTTAGGTGCTACAACTACAGAGACTGGCACCAATTTATTAAGTTTAATACCATTATTTATTATCCCCATATGCTAAATCAAACAATGTACAAGAGCAACAAAAGAAAATGCAAGTCAGACCAAGCCCTAAAATCCCCAAAGGAGTAATCTCTTATGGTAACACAGGACATATTCATTTAATAACAAAATGAAAGAAAGTGACTATGTTACTACTGTTAGTAAGACCATCCACTCCTCCCCTTAATTCTAAAAGATACCAAAGGGCCAGACATTCAAAACCCCATAAGCTCACATTTGCTAGCACATATAGAATACATATTATTTTATAGATATTATATATAGATACACACATTTGAGAGTAAATACATCACTCTTTATGCTAGAAAATGAATGGCCATTGAAAGAGAAAAAATCCTCAGTTTCTTCTCTCATCAACAACTTCACAAATTTGCAAAAACTCTCAAAATTGCCTGTAATTAACACCTTGTAAAATCTAATGCCAAGAAGATCCTTGGTCATTTGCTTGTACTTTCGTATGAGAGCTAATCTCTCCTTGCTCTATAGCACACCGAACGAAATAGATCAAATGCCTGTAACAGAGTCAGAGACTGAGCGAAAAATAAAACAAGTGTATTACAAGGCATATACAATCACCAGTCCCATCCTGAGCAGGGGATTTAAAAAATCCTTGCATTCTGCCAGCATAACAAATGCTACAACTCAAACAGGATGCATTTCACTATCTTTTGGGTAAAGAATGCTCCAGATCTCCAGAATAATTATAAAATAATAAATGTTAAACAGTTTAGAGTAGTCGTCTCTTAAGAAGGAAAAACCTCTGCTGTTTATCCTGCCCATGGGGCTACTGCAGGTAACCCTTCTCAGGCAGGCAGATCTAAGGATCTTCCTTTACTCTGCTGCAAGTAATAGGTGCAAAAAACACCTCAAAAATCACTTAATATAAGAGTTAGGTGGATACCACCTATACGGATGTTACAGAAACACATACAAATATAGACATACACACACACAAGTGTATGTGTAGGCACACCAGGATACGTGGGGTCCTAACACTAGCAAGAGTTGAGCTTTGAGTTATTTTCAGAAAAAAATTCTCATTACTCATGAGAAGGAGGTTATATGTTTTACTTGACACTGATGTCACTAAAACAAACAAACGAAACCAAAACCAACAAACCAGCAAGGTGGAGGGATTAAAAAGTCTGTCCTGCATAACCAGTTAGCCTGATTTATGCCAATATGATTTAGGATCTACTTCAGTAACAATAGCCAGGAGCCCACAGTAAAAACTATCATAAAAGTAGTATAATAATACCAGATTCCCAGTTTTAATTAAGGGTGATTTTCCTGCTGTCTTCCAAAAGATGCCTCCTACACTAAAGCACGAAGAACCACACTTATATAACATTTGTTTTAGAATTTTCAGTGATAGGCGATTACTTACATACCACGAAATTTCCCTTTCATTCCACTGCACCTATCTAAAACATTCCTAGGAAAAAAAGTCCTCAGAAAGCTCTGGGCTTTTTCAAATCTAAATTCTGCCATAGGCCAAGGCATGCATGAGATTTTTACAGTCCTTTCAGCTGCATGGACGCTACTCAGAGTTTGCAGAAAGCTCATGTCTGAAATTCAGGTTTACAGCTGGGCTTGGTCAAGTTACTGGAAAAGCATTTCCTCCAAAATAAACTCAAACACAACAAACAACGCCCTACACCTGCTTAGGAAGTGTTTCTCTTGGCTCACAGCAAAGCCTGTCTTTTCATCAGTAGGATTTTTCCCCGACAAGTTGTACCAATTTTCTGGTGTGTGCTTTCTGACTATGAATATAAAAGGCAATGTAAAATGTTTCTGCCACAGAAGGAAGCAACAGGTGATGGGTGCAGTTATTTATTAACTGAATGCCCTAAATAAGCAACTGGCTGAGGTCAGAGAAATTCACAGCCTGCCCCCTCTCTGCCCAGCCCCACGCCCTCTATCCTCCAAATCTTCTCAGACTTTCCATTAGGGCCCTACAAAGGCTGAACACAAGGTTTGATGGATTTTAGGAGAACGTAGATGAAGTTACTATGACAGAGAGGCTCAATATAGAGAGAAGCAGTGTACACTGCCAGAGGGTTACAAAGAGTTAGTTACGATTCTCTCTGAAAAGGTGATCTCATCTTTCACTATCCTTCCCATCAAAGTCCAGGACTTCTATCTCTTCCTGTCCTCTTTTTTCTCCTCCAATACCAGATTCCTTAAAACCTTAATTTTAACAAGAACCTGCGATTTTAGCTGCTAAGAAAACTTCACTTTCCTGTCTCTCTATAGCCCCAGGGACTAATTGAGAAGATTACCTGAAGGCTTGAGGTCTAAACGCTCAAGAAAGAAAAACCTACTTAAAACAATTTTGACAAAGAATGCTGACAGACATACGAACAACTAGGGGATCTTCCTGTCAGTGCAGGCTTTTATAATCACAAATGAGAGCATGCTGTATGTTATCATATGTTGGGAAAACCAATACTAACGCAGCAAGTTTCAGTGATTCTTTGTTGCATTATATAGAAGGGTAAGTGATAGATAAGGAGCTTGTTTTCACTACCAATCACAGAACTGAAAAGAAGTCTTGATCTAAAACTATTAATAACTAAGCAGGGGCCAAATTTCTTCTGTCCTTGCTAACCTGCCACGGGGAACAGATGAAATTTGTTAAGTGTGTAAGGCTGAAATAGTGCTTCTCTCAGGTATCATGGAGATCATGTAAAAGTGGGATTGAGGACTAAATGGAGTAGATATGTAAGAAAGAGTCAAAGACAATTTTAAAAGATGCCGTTTTACCTACACTTAGTGAAATGAAAACTAGAGAATCCACCCTCCTCTTCTATCAGAAGTCATGACCCCATCAAAAACTGATGTACAAAATGGTTCCAGCAAGGTTGGTTAATAGAAATAATACATCACAATCCAGCCCATTTGGGGCTTTTGTTCTTAAACACTTCAGTAAATGGGCCTGTTTTTTAACTCCAACAGATAATTATGAAGTGCAATAAAAAATTCAAATTATGTTAATAGGCCAGAGAACAACGGCTGTTTCTGAAATCACTGGCAATTACTAGACATAATGGTTCTCAATTAAGCTAGAGGGTATTTTCAATCGTTCATAAATCACTATTTTAAGAGTATCATAAAAATATATAAATGTGAGCTGTTAATAAAACTTTCAGAGCAACAATGTAGCTGTGTGTCACAGAAAGTAATACCCGTTTTATTTTGATGGTGCTTTTTTCCTTGTGAATGATACGTGAATTGTGAGTGAAGGGAAGGGAACTACATGGGATTTGTTTCTCACTGTGCTCCTGTGTGGAAGAGGAGAGATCTTTCTGTCTTGAGCAGCTTCAGTTTCCCTTAGGAATATACTCAGAAATCATACACGTCTTTACCAAGTCTATTTTTACATACTGCAGGTCACTATATAAACTTTAATGCATATGTGGATGTGAAACAGAAGTATCACTGCTTGCCCACTTTCAGATTGCTATTTCACATATTTTTCAAGGCAATAAAATGGACAAAAATGGAAAAATTAAGGCCTAAAATAAAAAATCTTGAGGATCACGAAATGATGAATCCTAAGCATCATCTTTCAATTATGAGCTTGATTCACAGTAGATTTCTACCAAATCAAGTAAAACAAATAACAAATGAAGCCATTAAGGAAAGATCAATTGGCAGTAATTACTATCCACACTTCACTAAACCTAGCCCTTACTTATCCACCACATGTTTAACCTTGCATTAGGGAAATAGCACAGCTGGCAATTGCTAAGTTTTCATTGTGACTTTACTACATATGATTAATGATCAATTTACTGGAGACATGCCTGAACTACCTGAGTAAATGTGTTTGAACACACATGTGCACATGTGTTTTATTTATTTATTTCCAAATCAATGACACCTTAAAAAAATTTTCTCTAATCCAGCCACTTCAACCTTCCTCCTGCCAAGAAGAAGAACTTTTTTATTCAAATATATTTGCACACATATTCCTGAGAAAGAGTAAATCATTCCAGAATAGTTCCTAACTGTAGAAATTCATATTTTCATATTTGAACAGCAACTCAAAGATTGAAGCCCGACACCATGATTCATCAGTGGAAGACAACCATTCATCATCCAGACCTCAGTATCTATTGAGAGTCTTTATTGCTTTGGCCTCATTGAAACAGTGCAAACCATGAGCTAACATAAATCTGTCTCTGAATATTCTCTCCCTTAATTTTTTAATAGCCCCGCACGAAGGGAGAGGTTAAAACCAATTAAAAGAGATACAAACACTAGTAAAATTGCCCTAATGAACTGTTAGTTATTGGTTTTAGCCATTTCACTTAAAAATAACATTACTTCCATTTCTGAATGAATTAGTAATTACACTCTTTACTGACCTTCCTTGTTTGCTGTTTTGTTATAGGATGTAGTGTGTTGGTATTTTTTTAATCCCTTCATTTTTATTCCCTTTTCTCTTTTACTTCTTTCACTTTTAGTCTCAAACTTACAGCCAAAGTAAATCTCAAGTGTTACAGCTGGACAAAGATATCTACATAAGGACTATATTGTAATTCAAACTTCATTCCAAATGGGACAAAAATATTCTGAATTCATTGCTATGCAGAAAACACTTGTTTTTCTATCTCATTAAGATCATCATACAATATCAACAGATGCTTAAAAGCCTCTAGTGCTGAAGGAACTGTTCAGAAAATTGAAACAGAAGTACTTATGAATGATAATCTAATGATACTGCAAAGACTTTACTTTTCTGTACTACATCTAGCAAAACACACATATCCCAACAGTCCCTCCACCAAAAGCCAAAACCTGTCATTAAACAGCTACCATTTTTATATTACTTCTTGCTGTTTGGCACTGTGAGCGGCAATTCATCATTTTGCTTCAGAAAAAGCAATAATAATTAAAAAAAAGTCCAGGGTTGAAGTGTCCCCGAATTCCCCAGGCCCTCAGTGGCTGCCATGCCCACAGAACAGAATATTACCATTACATTACAATCACAGTAAACAAGCATCTGGCTGTCATTTAAAATACAGCTTTTCTCTACTGGTAATAAGAAGCATTTTCTGCTAATTTCTGTTATCTGTAAATCTCTCTTGGCATTCCAACTCTGCACTTAGTGTGCTGTACACGCTCCACTTTATGCACAATGAACGCTGCCATCAAATGTCAGCATGTCTTCTTGTTATCTTAAAGATAGGCAGGGATTCACTCAATCAAACATGTAGAGAGTCAGAAGACAAGGAATAAGGAGATATTTACTTCTTATGCCACAGATATTCAACACAAACACACACATGTATACATACACATATGCATATGTTTTGTTTTTTTTTCTTTTACACAGGGGAAATAATCATATCTTTTGCAAAAAAAAGCACTATTATTTCTTGGCTAGCTCTTTTAATTTAATTGCAGAATGGGAGCCGAAGTCAAGTTTAGATCAAGTTATTTATGCATCCATGTACCACATCTCTACAGGACATCAGCCCCAGGTTAACTGTACCTGCTCATTTTCCTGTTTGCTCCCTGCTACTCCAACAGGATAAACCAGAAGCTGAGTTTCAAGCAACTGCCCTATTTTGTTTTTCATACATCCTGTTCTTCTAGACTACTGGAAAATTAATCTGCAAATGACCCTTAAAAA
>VWZT01010444.1:210966-297629 GCA_013397055.1 Pachycephala philippinensis | reverse complement strand
AAATGAGCACAGTGCACAGGTGAGAGCAGCAGCCTTGAAAAATTAAACTTGTGTAATAAATTTTTCTCCTTGATTTAATGGTGAAAACTACAAGAAACCCAGTTGACTGAATTCACTAATATGAAGCCAATACAAGGAATGTCACAATTCTGCCATAGGTCTCAAACTTCAAAATGGACAAAGTGTTTCATATGCATCAGGAATAGCGATACATTGGTTAAATAAAAGAGAATTTCAGAAGTATGTCTTGACCTCTAATTGAGTGCCTATATTTTCAATTTTTATTAAACTTTGTGTCTTATTCTCCCCCTCATTTAGATGCTTGCAAAATAAATATAATTATATCCAACTTAAATAACTTTGGAACCTTGAGCTGCAGGTGCTGGTATGCTGTATCTATTACCATATTTTAAACCCTTTTAAGAAGATTGCATTAATTTCTATGATAATTTAGAGCCCATAATGCATTCCAAGATGTGAATAGATGTTAATCACCACGGAATGATTTTCCTGTATACTAACGAAGTCATGCTGCAACCAGTAACTATTACTTTTAAAATTCAATATTGCCACTGAAAGACTTGATTAAGATTTGTTAAAGTAACTATACCCCTGATACGGGTTTAAAAACCCCAAAGTAATTAACAACTACATCAATAGCTATATCCTTCCTCTCTACAGAAATTACTAGGACAGAAAATGTTTATAGTATCCAGCTCATTCTTTGCCCAGTATTAAAACTTGGCCATGAATATTTAACTTCTGTCACTACCACAGACCAGGAGAGCAGCCAGCTCAAAGACAGCAGGAAGAAAAGAGGCTGCATTATCACAATGATGTTATGTTTAATATTACAGGTACGTCACTAGGAAAAGCTGACACCTGTGACTGCAGAACTATTCTGATATTTAGATTGGTAACATTCAGCCACAGTTTGCCTCTCACATAAGTCGAAGCTCAGTTTGTTCCATCAACCAGAACAACCTCTACCAGAGCAGCATTCAACTTCAAGTGTCTACACAAACAAGTGAAAATTGGCCCCGTTTTCCCGGAACAAGCCCATTCACAGCTTTTCCCCAACCTAAAAGTAGCTGAGGATGCCTTTCTGCATTAGCCTGCTCCTTGTTGTTGCTTCTGGTCAGCAATTAAACCCAGGATGTGCTACAGGTGATACACTGCCTTGTCACTAAGAGCAAAAAGAAGGAACACTCCAAGGGATGGGACTATTCCATGGGAAGGGACCCTCGGTGCTCATCTGGTCCTGCTGCCCAAGGGACTGGGGCTGAGGGAGTCCCAGCCCCTTGCTGAGGGCATTGTCCCCTCAAGCAGTGCCAGGCCTGGGCCTGTCCAGGAAGATGTTGTAGGGTCTGGCCACCCTAAAGACAGCAGGTACAACACAGGGTAACCCCACCCTCTCTGTGTCTGCTCTGTCCCGACCGAGTGAAACAACAGAATCAAACTGACATTTCAAACTTCCGATGTGTTTAGAATTTTATACATTGCGTTCTAATAGAGGAAACTTACTGTGTGAACTTTTTTTGCCTGTAGACAACAAGCAGGCTCAGCTGAGCAGTGGAAAGCCATTATGGCACTGTGGTAACTCCAGCTGCTGCTGCCTCTGCCCACGATTCCCCCACATGCAGAGGCTGAGCTGGGTGCTGTGATTCAGCGGCGTGGGGAGCACTGCAGGTACTGCCTTCTCTCTAGAATAAGGGTTTTCCCCCAAAGTCTCCTCTTCTTCAAAGGTTTTAAAACCAACAATCACTTCATTCCATGCTCTCTAGGATGGGTCAGAACGATCCCTGAAATACATTACAGTGTGCTAGAAGAAAATCAGCTCCTATGTGAAATATGCCTCAAAAAAAAAACAAAAAAAAACCCCAGAAAACTTTGGGGGATGCTTCTATATCAACTTTTGTGATGATCACTTAAAAGACTTTGTACTCTTTCTGGTATCATGCTTGACACTGCTGAATGCTTTTGAATTCTGCTGCCTTCAACAGAAGTTCATTATGCCTTTCGAAAATGTGTCAAAAGGTAGCGGAGAAAATTTAAGACAGCTTAAAAGGTCCCAAATCCTCTGAAACCCAGAATATAACATTAGCATTGCAGAACAAATTTGACTTTTGAGAGATATATTGAAGGGGTCTGTAGAAGAATAGTGTATTTACTCTTCTTTTACATTTAAACAGTTCACTTTACAAGATTAGTATCTAATTGAGAAATTAAGTATTTAAATCTTTACTTTTTTTTTTTAAACAACAATCTGGGAAAGTTTGATGGTTGTGTATTTTTGTAGCAGCAGTCAATGCCATTTGAGCAGTGACAGGATTTAAACTGCCACCAATACAAATTAAACCATTAGCTGCTAGATGTAGAAAATTCAGAATCGTGAATTTCAGTCTCAAGAGACAAGCAGAGAAAGAATTTATTCTCACACGTTTTATATAAATAATCACTTAAATCTGTACTTGTTAAGTACAAAATATGTGTTAGCGTAACAAAGTATCTGGTTCATAGAAATGTGATTCTTGCCTTCCTCACTGAAAGAGAAGAAACTATTAAAAAAATGAAACAAAGCAATGTCTTGAGGACCTAAATAGCTAAACAAGCAAAAGCAGTATATTTACTGAAAAAAAATTAGAATGGCTACAGGATCTCATACCCACAAGCGACACAGAATTTTAGCAATAAAAGTTTAAAAAGGTGAATAAGGACCTATGCAATGGACTCATCTGGAGAGCAGTCAGTGAGAGAAGATGCAGGGAGTGCACAGCCCCTCACTTCAGCTCAGAAACTCTGCAGTTCCTCCCCTTCCAGCTGTCAGTGACCCTGGAACCCTTCAGTGGTTGTGGGGAATTTAAGACCCCCATGGGCAAGCACATCCCTGAGCTTCTGCTCCCACTTCTCTATCAGGTACCAGCCCCTCCTCCTGCAGCTGGGTGCCCAGTCTGACCCTGGAGGGGTGGGAGAGGACCAGCCCAGCTTGGGGGGGAGATGGTGACAGAGCACCAAAGGGACCCCCCCTTTCCTGGCCATGGCCCCTCCGGGTGACAGCCCTGAGACCCAGGTCACCCTGAATCACAGAACTTTCCTTGAGGCTGAAGGATGCCAAGTGGTGTTGGGTCGGGGAAAGACTTGCAAACCACAGTGGTAAAGGTGAGAAGGACAAAACCAAAGTGCAGAGCTGTAAAATCAGTCAAACTCCATGACCTTCTGCTGTAGTAGACTTCAGACATTCTAACAGCATAGTCCTACTGATGCCTAAAGAGGCCAGCCTAGAAACAGAGACTGGACAGGAGCAAGGGAATAAAGGTGGATATTTATTTGAAAGGCCTTCAGAGGCACACCCTGGGCAGGCCAAAGGCTACACCCAAGATGGACCCCGAGTCACGAGTTCTTCACACTTTTATAGCTTTGGTCCATTTGCATCTCAACCCAATTTCACCAATTAAACTTTAGCTAATGATGGAATTTCCCCTCAGCTTGCCCCCCTTCTCAAGATGCTGGGTTACACATTTTGGGCCTAGGCCGGGCTGGGTGTCCTTGGAGAGCAGCCTGGAGAGGCTTTGTTCTGTCTGTCTCAGCATGAGAGAGCAGCAGCTCCCAGGCTCCAGGACACTGCAGAGTTACACACTGGGAATACAGAATTTGAAAAATATAAAACCTAAAACATAAGGGATCACTAGAACAAAACCTGTTCCTGAACCAAGATAACAAAAACCCCAGACAAGACTCAGTATTTCATTTGCTGCACCTCCACCGATTAGACTCAATATACAGAACTGAAATGAAGAGGAAAATCAGGCCTGCCCACATACTGGACTAGGAGACAGAGAAAAATAGCAGAAATTAATACAGAGTACTCTCACTATAGGAAAAGTTCATGCTACACTTGGTCAGAAATCTTTTCTCTACAAATTAATGCTTTACACAGCTGGAAAAAACAAAAGGGTCTGAGCAGGCACCAAGCTTTCTGGACATCCTTGGGAGCTCTGGGGTCTCCAAAAGACCAAGAGGTCACACTAAATTAACACCACTTACAGCCACTGAGGAGAGGAGCAGGGAGAGCAGGTAACAGAAGTATCTGTAATAACTCAGTACACACAGGGACTCTTCTATTTTGGCTCACAAATTCTCCTTCCTGATGTCAAGTGGCTACTTATGTAGCTCAAAGAACAAGATAACCAACAAAATGCAAACTGAAATTATTAAAAGTAGCAACAGTTGAATAATGATTATTTGCTTGTTTTCTTTTTTAAACAGGAGATGTAATATCAGTGATGATAAATTTATAAGGGCTACCCAGCCAGCCATTTAAAAAATGTTGAGTCTTTGACTAAACCATATGCACTTGAGCCCTTAAAAAAATAATTGTAATACTTAGAATTCATGACAACTCTTTTTCCAAATATTTTCCTTTAATTGCAAAGTTTAAAAGGAATTTTCTCTCATACAGTTTTTGATGTCAGTCAACCCACAAAACACCTCAGCTAGCATTAGGAAGAATTTTCCCGTTTACAGCATCACATTACAATATGTGTACTCTATTGATTTTTTATGACTTATAATAAAGCATTTGCCCTTTGTCACTGTCAAAAAAAAGATAATTACTGCAGCTACCACTTCAGCCTGTCCTACTGTATGGTTGTCTGGTATATCTTAGAAGACGAACTTCTGTTTTAATATTTTTAACTTGAACTGCACAATGGATGCAGTTAAAAAAGACTACTTTGTATACAGCTGGAAAAAGTATTCCCAAATTCCAAGTATAAAAAAAAAATTAAGACTTAGATAGAAAAGTTGGAAGATGAAGACCTATTTAAAAATTGAAACCAGTGGAGATGCACAGAACATGCCAAGCAAACACCTGATCAGCGTTATTCTTTAGGACATCTCACTCCCTTTTTAAGTAACATCTTTGAGTCAAGTTTCTTTTTCAAGTCCACAATTTCCTAAAACCTCTGTCCCCATTTAGGCTGTACTACCTAAGAAACAGCTTCAATATCCTTTTTCTCCCTTGAAGGGCCATGTGTATTTTGCCAGAAAGAGGAAAAGTAGGAATGCAATTGCATTTGTGCTGATGCTAAATGTTAATAGGTTTGCCTAAATGTCTGCTAATAGCACTGCTAGAATTAGCTAGACTAGTAGTGCATGCCTAATGTGTTGTTTTTGCTGTTGCTGCCTTAGCTGTTTTCTCCTTTTTTTCCCTCAGAAACAAAAATAAAGGCATTTTTAGTAAGATGTTTCGATACATCTGCAGCCCGTACAGCAGCCGTGCCATGGTGTAGCTCTGACATAGCATCACTGGGATTACAAATCCCAACATTCTACTGTTCCTTTCAATTAAACATGAAAAGTTTTATGTTTTTGTAAATTAAACATGAAGCCCTGACTTTGCCAGCCAAAGTATGTCCTTCTATCACCTCTTCTAATTCCTCCAGGTCACTTCTTTTCTTAGCTCCGAGCAGTCAGAGGAGGATGCTCTTTTATTGGCGTGTACTTTCAGAATGTTGTGGGAGAACAAGGCCTTTGAAAACATTTTCTACAGGCCAAAACATTTAATAAATATGCATTACACTCCCAGAGCTCCAATTTGCTTAGAATCACAAAGCCATTTACACATGTAAAAGATTTTCAAAATAAACAGTTCTAAGTGGCTTAATTGAACAATCGTGTTTTTAAAACTGAATAATCTGTGAAAATCAGATAATACTGTACTATGAAAAAAATCTGATTTACCAATTTGTTTTTGCAGCCACTGTACAAATGCACCGTTATATCCAAGTCTTCTACTGTTTCAAAATATAATTTATGTAAAAATATCAGAATACAACTCCTTCCTTTTTTTATAAAGGACTGCTAATATCAAATTGTCAGTTGACTGAGCCACCTGGAAATACTTTATTCTTATATTTCTTAGAGTTATTGTAGTGGAGAACAGATACCCATTCCTTCTATATCTGTTCAAAGTGTGTAAAAAGGCTGCATTCTGACTTTAGGCTGCAGACAGAACATTTACTACTCATTCAAAACACACACTGAGGAGAGAAAAAGCCAACAGTTGTTCAGGTCCAAGAAACTCTAAAATCTTTAATTAGAAAATTGGGTCCAGAGTCTGACTAAGATAATATTAAGTAAAACCCCAAATCAAACCTACAAGCCTTTTCATCTACGCCAACAGAAACACATGACTGTAAAGGAAAAATAGGAATCAAGTCTCTGATTATATTACCTTTCAGAAAATTTGTTAGCATGTTATTAGCAAAATGTTTATTTGTTAATTATAGTTTTAATTAAGATACAACAATAAATTATCTTTGCCACATTTCTGCAGCTATTTACCACCCCTGAGACTTAGATACCTCATTCTGTATCTGTAAAGCTGACTGAAGTAAATTACAGTTATACCATGTGAGCACTTCGCTCACACAAAATCCTTCTGAAACTTGGAAGGAGGAATGTGGTGTTCCTCCAGATGCCTCTGCAAACCACCAATGATTAAATGCAACCATTCCCATTCTAGTAAAGAATGCCTCCAACCTCATTTTCAAGAAGGAAACCGCTGATTTTTCATTATTATTATTTTTAAACTGATTGCTACACTGTTTCCATAATCTAGAGTCTTGCTAATGCCAGTCAAAATTAGAGAGATGGCATGACTGGGAAGGAAAAGCCTGTACATAACAGTTCCATTTGATACCTGTCTTTGGTGTCACCTGTTTTCCTCATCTCAGCAACCTAAAATTATCCTTTACAGTAAGTTTCTGTTAGAGGACATCATGTGCAGCTTTTCTGCAAAACAAAGCATGTTCAAAGCATGCCACACCAGTAAGGCAGGAATGTCTAGAAAGTCTCGATGTTGGAAGATCCTTCCAAGATGAACTGCAATGAAACATGGCTCGTCTGTGAGCCATAAGTTCATGGCACAGCTTCTGATTTAAGTTTGGTAGCACTGCCTTCGTGACCTCTCATGGAAAAACACACCCAATAAAAGCCACACAAATACCTCTCCATATCCCACCTTTCCACACCACCTTCGTTTCCAGGAGTCAGAAACCTCAAAATAATGCAAACTAAAACATGAATGTCGGAAAGGCAATTTCTGGCTGGATGATGAAAGGCAATTATTGGTTGGATGATGAAAGCTACAGGTCAATCCAATGTCAAATACATCAAACCTGTTTTCTGTGGGTCAAGGACAGAATGATACAAGAGCACTCACAGAACCATATTACAACAGTTGCTTTTTTTTTGTGTGTGGTGGGGTTCGTATTATTTGTAGTTTTCTCATTACCTAACAATTATCTGGGGTTTTATGGTCAAAACATAACAAGGCCAATATCCATCTGCCAGAAAACCTGCAAACAGAAACATGTTCTATAAACAAACCAACAATTACTCAGTTTCGCACCAGTGATGAGGTCACTGCTCTGCTGACACACACAGAACTTGCTCATGCTGTGCACCAGAAGTCTTAAAAAACCACTAAGGGATATATGTGTGCAAAATGAAAAATAAGCTATTTAGACTGGATTTAATTAGTATTTCCATACAATTACTAACAAATTAATGCTAGATAGAAGTATTGATTTTGCCCTTTAATCGCAGCACTTGGAAATGCACAGGAATAAAGAAACTGTACAGTATTACTCAAAAGCATAAAGTTCATCCAACTGATGAGGTTTCAGAGCTTTCCAACCAACTCTACCCGGGAAGGAAAATTGCTCTTCTTCTCCCATTTAAAAAAGAAAACTGTTTTTCTTCTCCTCAGCTGAAGAATTGCAGTAGAATAGTACTTTAGTTTAAAAGGTACTGAGGCTGTTTCTGCCTTAAAAAGTCTTTTGAGTGCAGCTATTTCTGTATCCCTCTGGTATGTACACTTTGCTACCTTAGTTTTGTATAAAAAAGAAAAAAGACTAGGTCAAGGATGCAAAACCACCCCATGGCAGAACTAAGAGCAGATCTGACCAATCCTATCGTTTTAGTGTTGTGTTGCTTATTAACTTCATAATTTATTCTAATAATAGTTTGGTACTAATATCACACTACTCCATAATGACAACTTTTACTTCATAAATACACACACACATACACACATATATATGAACACATTAGGAAAAAAAATAGCTGAATAATATCCTGGAAGAAATGTGACTGCCTACAACAATAGCAATTGACAGCAAATAACTTGTTACATTAAGTTTTCAAAGGATGCACATAATGACATTATTTCTGCAGCCATGTTAATTGATTTCATCATATAGTTGAACAAAAACTCACATTTACAATGTCTTACACTCAAAAAGTGACTCTTAGCTGGTCAGAGGTATTATTAAACACGTTCAAAGCTGTAAACCAGGGAAAGACATGGTTCCAGCCACAAAAGTTTACATGAGGAAGGCAACATGGAAAGCCAGGGATTTCACTGGATCTGCTCTGAAGTTCTACTGCCTTGTTGTGGCTCCTTCTTATTTGTCTCAAATTAAGGAGTTGCACAAGAGGTGAGACTACTTGATTTTAATCTCAGCTCTATGACTCAGTTAGCATATATGACAGGGATTTGTTAGAAGCATAATAAAAGGTATGTGAATTGATAATGGAAAGGGTCTCCCAGGAGGAAATTCCCTTTGTAAACACTAAATCTAATACTTTCATTAGGAGGAGTATTAATGACAAAGTGTTAGTAGTGTCACAACTAGAAAAAAAAAAACATGAAAAATCATTATTTTATTTCACCCTGTGTATTCTAGGAGAAGCAAACAGCTTTGGATTTTGATCAGATGATTTTAATCATCCAAGTTCAACCTTTGACAATGAGCTGTTTGAGAAGCGCCACTTTGCACTGCAGTCACTTGAAGCCTGTACTACATCGAGACATTTCTATAAGAAAGACAGGAAGGAAACAGAAAGCAGAGTTACCCATTTCTTCAAAGATCCTGGCATAATGTCCTAAAAAATCCACAGGGCATACTTTTCTTTAGATGACTTTATGCTGAAATGTGATCATGAGAAATATGCACATATTTTACCCTGCTCACCTCCACAGAGGTGCTCACAGTCACAGCCAATTTCTTTAGTGGTGCTGTCAGCACAGCTGTGTGGTATAAAAGATCTGCTGCACTCAGAAGGTATCACCTTGGGTTCTTCAGTTCCAATTCCTTTAGCTCATGGAGTAGTGAGGGATAGAAAAGCGGACTACAGCTGACCATCACTAATCATCCAGCCCACCCCCTCCCTGTCCAACCTCTACTGGTAACCCCTTCTTTGCCTTCCCGTTCCCCATCAATCAGCAAATGATTCTCCAAACTAAGACCCTTAAACCTGCATGAGGCTGTTAAAAGTATTCTGGGAACATGCAAAACCATTCTGAAATAAAGACAGCTTAAGCAAGGGAGAGACACCCTTATGGAAAGCTTCCCTATCATACCCCCATCCTGAAGCAGTTCAAACACAATCCAAAGCTAAAGCAAAAGCTTCAGTGGATTCCAAGCAGCAGTAATCTGGGGCATCTAAAAATGCCCAGTCTTTGTATCATTTGGGACTTAATCTACAGAGCATTTTATAACCCATCATTACAGTGCTTTTCACCTGCATCAAAGTCTCTGATCTTCCTTGACATTTAGCAGTCAATCCTCATCCTAGTCAGATGGCAGAAGTACAGCCCTCATCCTGTGTGCTTACAGCTTGAGAAAGGAATTTCAAGTTACAAAGATACACTGACACAAACTGGACCCAGGTATGGGCTTTGCCTTACAGAGCTGCTCCCCCTTTCATATGATACTTGTTACCCTATTTGTCCCCTGACATCCTCTTATTCAATGAATTGATGCCTTAGGTTTTAACTTTTGTATTTTTCAAATTCTGTATTCCCAGTATGTAACTCTGCAGTGTCCTGCAGCCTGTGAGCTGCTGCTCTCTCATGCTGAGACAGACAGAACAAAGCCTCTCCAGGCTGCTCTCCAAGGACACCCAGCCCGGCCTAGGCCCAAAATGTGTAACCCAGCATCTTGAGAAGGGGGCAAGCTGAGGGGAAATTACATCATTAGCTAAAGTTTAATTGGTGAAATTGGGTTGAGATGCAAATGGACCAAGCCTATAAAAGCGTGAAGAACTCGTGACTCGGGGTCCATCTTGGGTGTAGCCTTTGGCCTGCCCAGGGTGTGCCTCTGAAGGCCTTTCAAATAAATATCCACCTTTATTCCCTTACTCCTTTCTAGCCTCTGTTTCAAGGTTGGCCTCTTTAGGCATCAGAGTAAGTTCTATCCAGGTCTCACTCTGTGTCTACTAGCATGCTACTTGTTTTCTGCTCAAAACTTGCATTTAACTGACACTGCTGTACGCTGACATTGCAGAAGATTTGCACAGATAAATATAACATTTCTCCACCTCCCTCAAGGTGAAACCATGATAAAGAGTAGAAGAACCTCCTGGCTGTCACAGCCCCATCATGACCTGAAACTCAGAAAAGTCACATTCTGTATCTGTTTATAGAGAGGCTGATAAATGTTCTAAATGTTCTCACTGGAGGCCTCTGAGACAATACAGAAATACTGCCACACCTCTTCTCAATCTCATTATTGATGTGTATGTACCTTTGTAATTCTGGCTTCATTTGTTGTGCTTACCCGTGCCATTTCCTGTCTTCATGTTGTCAGCTTATGTTTCATTCTTTTAATAGAAAATAGTTTATGAGTGAACGCCTGGAGGAACGAATCCTGAATGATGTGTGCTTTTGCACTTGTCAATCTTCTCCAGTCTTTAGCTTAAGATCTTTTGATAATCTTTATATCTGAAATGCCGGCAGGCTGTAGTTTAGCACCATTTTAGTTTAGATGAACAATAGCGTTCAGAGAAGAGTGACAGAGAGGATTACCGGTTCCTGAGAGCTGCTGTCTGCCAGAGATCTGACCTGCATCCTACATCCACTGCTCACAGATGGAGAGGAACTTGTAAACGTGGCACTTGGCTAATGCAGAAATTCCCAACCTTCTCACATCTACATTTTATTTTGCTTCCAGGGATTTATTCCCTGTTTTTGCATCTTTCTCTGTCTATGTCTCAGAATGTTTACTGCCTACTGCCTCCATAATGCAACCTCTTTTATCAACTCAAAATTTAATCTCAAAATTCTCCTTATGTATTTGGTGTCATATGCACTACAAGCTTCCAGCTCAAGTACAAGTTTCTTGCTTTAACCATAATTTTTTACTTCTCAATAGGAGCAGCATTGCCTTCCCTAAACAGGTCACAGCTCAGTGTACACCTTGATAATAATATCTGTGTCTGTGTGAATGTGTGACTAAGATATATTAACCTATACTAGCACCCTGCAGCCCCAGCAAGGCACAGAACAATTACTGATATGTTTGCAGTTGGATACAGTCCCATGCTTTAAATATGGGGATTAATTTAATTTCTGATTTGACTGTTAATTATATGAAAGTTTACTGTTCTAGGCTTAAAATTAATCACTAGGATTTTCTTTTAGAACTAATAAAATCTTATTTGGAACTTATTAAGAGTAGCAAATGCTAAGCTAAATTCACCTGCTTCTATCAAAACCGTGAAAATATAAACCACTATGATCACTTTGAATCAATCTAAGAAATTTAATATTGAAGTGTTAGAACTACTGTAATATTCATAAGAATGTTTCAAACGAGGAACGTGACTGCATGTTGTCAATATTGTAACTGCAGTTTATATTTTAAAAATTTGGTATTATTCTGCTTCAAGGAAAGCAAATCACATCCTGGCAGAAAAGTGAAGAGCCATTTCTTCCACTGGATCTTAATCATTTGCCGGTTTTGTTTGTTTGTTTGTTTTAAATTATCCTGTTCTTTAATTTCTCTTTTCACAACCGTTTACAAAACACAGCCATCAAAACCAAAGAGATGGAGAATCAAATAAACCAAGTCGTTGGAACCTTCTGCTATGGAAGTGGAAGTCAATTAAAGATGCTCCTATGCAGTCTGGGAAGCAGTACTCTTCCTTGTTGTCCCTATGTCTGACATAGCCCACAAGCCCACCCAGGGCAGGGATCAGCCACTGAACAGCTCTTAATACTGTATACAGGATGAATAAATAATGCAACAACTCTCAAGGTCATGAGGTGAAAACAAGATATAGCTGAGGAACATTAACATGAGCTTGTATCTTAGTTACCTCCATGATGCAGAGATGATGAAAAAATAGCAAGTCAAGATGGAAGCTGTGTGAGCATCACACCTTTCAGGAATACTGCTTTAAAAACAAATAATAAATCAATATTTACACTAATTCCTCTCCCCTTAGCTCTTGAATGAGAAGTTGTAATAGTTCCCTGATTCACTCAGGCCTTTGTAAGATACTTTACAAATACATCTTATTCCCCTGCCTGCTTTTTCCTTCAAGCATCTGTCCTCTCAGTGTATTTCTCGACACGAAGTGTGCAGCAATACTGCTCTTCACAACAAGCACTGCACTGGATCAGCAAGTAAAGCAATTGTTCACACATCATTAGTTTAGGGAGGCTAAAGATGTTCATCTGGACCTCTTTTGCATTGCCATCACACATGTAGGACAACACATACTTTAGGAAGTGGGAAGTTTCCATTAGCATTCTGACATTTGGAAGTTCAGTTGTGTGAAGATGGAAGAAAAAGAAGAAGCAGCAAGGAAACAACTGATTTCATGAACTGACCTTCAGTACACAACCCAAGCCAAACTCTTAAATACAGAGTGACTAAGTGTTACAATAAATACTAATCATTAGCCATTACTTTGAAAGCCTCCTATTTTTTACTTGTAGAGCTGATGAAAAAAATGCTTCCCATGTGTTTGAAAGCTAACTGTTCTCATGCCTGAGAACACAGGTGGCAGGCCAGCACCTACAGCATCAGGGAATATGCTGAGTTTAAGGGACCCATCGGGATCACCGAGTCCAGCTCCTGGTTCCCATAGCCCTGGCTGTGCCAGAACACTCCACACCCATCATGCCATTAGTGATCCCGTGGGCAGAAAATGTCTTTAGACTCCCAGACAAGCATCTTAACCTTTGGACATGATAATCTCTTCATTGTACTCTATTAGACAGAAATCTAATAAGAAAACAAAGGTTTTAAATAGAAAATAAATGACCAGTTTCAGCCTCCTTTGTCTTTGTTACTTTCAAAGCTTTACTTTTAATGGGGAAAAAAAAAAGGACTTATGAACTTACAATATAGCACAAAAAAACCCCTAAAAACCACAGAAAACATCAAGGAAAAGAAACAGAGTTCTTGGCAATTCAGGATGAGTTTTTTTAAAGTGTTAGATTAACAAGCAAGTGTAGCTTTCAGTCACATTCAGCAGGTATGTAAGCATTTATTAAACTTTTGGAATATATTTATAATATATTTAAATAGTTCAGTGAATGAGGGCAATAGCAGCACTAATAAAAATATAAAAACTATAGGTGATTTCAAAAATACTGTCATAAGTGCTGAGATGAAAACTGCTCTTTAGAATTAAATCAACAAATCGATATTTTATTGAGGATGGAAAGTAGTAAATTCGTAACAAAAATATGCTGTGGAAAGCTGGAAAATTGGACTATGAGTATCGAAAAAGATCACAGAATTAGCTTTATCATTTCAATACCTTTTTGATTTAAAGAGTTTGTCGTTAGATCATTTCTTTCTCTTTTAAGTCATCAGAGAGCCAAGGCCTACCATATAATGATGATACCACTAAGCTAAAACTTACAGCAAGAATAGTGCACTGAAATCTCTTACCTTGTTTCAGGCACTAAATAGAGTGCACAGGACAGAACAATTTTTCCCCAGCTGTGTTCTATCAATTTCTGATATCAGTTAAACAAGCTCTGGTTTTTCCTGTTCCTTTTCTAGGTGCAGTGCATTTCAACAAGGCCTCAGTTCTAATTCACTAGAACAAAATCAAAAGCCAGTAACACCAAGGTAATCAGAATCATTTGCTGTTCAGGCTGAGACTAAATAATTTCAAATGAATGTGCTCATGCTAAAGGAATGTCCATACATTTAAAAAACTTTTGGTTGTTTTTTTGTTTGGGATTTGTTTTTTTTAAACCCAACTACTACCAAAGTATTTTAAATTATCCTAGGGCATCAACAATTTGAGATTATCTGCTGGCTTCCAGCTATTACATAATGGGTAATTAGATGCTGAAAATTCCAGTGACTTAGAAAAATAGTCTACATGTTAATTGCTTTTATGAGTCCTTTAATGCAATCTGGGGACAGAAAGAATTTTGGACTGTCTCTGAATAATAACATTACTGGCAGCAAGCTTAATTTCTTTTCCTCTTTTTTCCCCAGACATTTCTTAGAGGTTTTGATAATTTCCTTCCCTCTCCCTGTACACTATATATGTATACATTTTTACTACCACTTTATTACATTTTCTATTTAATTGCAACCAATGGTCACTGACCATTTTCGATGCAGTGTCACAGCTACCACCAGATTGCTACACCCCCACGAAAAGACAGCTGCATTTTCAATTAGTTATTTGTTTCTAGTTTCTTGCTTCACACCCTTTTTCGTGAAATTATAATTGAAAAAACAACATTTGCTTTCCTTTTTCCTTCCAAATCCTCCCAGTGATCTTTGGCATTTGACTTTCCTACAGACAGGGAACCATGAGCAATCTCATCTTGCTCCCGACAGGCTGACAGTGGTGAATTTTTTGGCAACAAAACTCCTACTGCCACAACACAGGCTGCTAGAAGCTTGGCATGGAGTGTTGCCTATAAACACCTCAAGAAATGAGGTGAATGTCTAGTGCTGAACTGTCAAAAGCAGAATGTTTGTGTGATTTAGTTGAGAAAACATTGAGTGAATTTGGGAAAACAGAAAACAAAACAAACCAAACCCCTGAAAAGATTGAACCCCCCTCAGAATATTCAAAATTAGTATGGAAATACAGTAACACAGGAACTTCCAGAACACCACATTGACATCATCCAGTTAAATTTTTTTCTTTCAATCATTTACATGTATTAGCTATGGGGTAACCCAGAAAGTTCACAAGTTTCCATAAATTTATGGTGTCCCTTCATCACCTGCTGTAATAATGATGCCAGTCAATGGCAGGAGAGAGGGATTCAGGAGACACAAGTTTCAGAGCAGATCAGCCTAAACACTGAAACTCACCACCACAAAACAGAAGAAAAACTCTAATTAAAAAGAAATCACAAGTGATTACATTTACTGAAAAAGAGTGGGGCTTTTAGTCTGTTTTGTCGTGCTTTTGGGGATGTAACCTGTGGGTGTGCAGTAAATGACACACTTTTCCTGAAAACTGTATGGAATCCCCTCTTTGAAAGCCCAGTGCAAATCTGAGCATACATAGTTAGGGCCACGCTTATCAAGTCTTCCTAAAGAATCGATTATCTTTAATCACAGAATTCTTGAAGAAAAGCTATCCTGGACCAGTCTGTGCTACTGCGACCAGGCTTCTGGGCTGTTACAAAGCTTTAACTCTCAGAGAAATCTATAAAACCAGAAACTGCTTCCAGAATGAGGTGGGTGGGAAGTAGCACCTGGATTCTCTTCAGAGAAAGGTTAGAAGAGAACAGAAAAAACCCAACTGTTGATGCACAATTCCTGACTCAAGTCCAGCACTTCCTGGAAGGACAATACTTCAGTGTTACCGGTGTTTATTCCATCCTCAGTCCAAATGGTTTCTGTAGAGGACTGACTCACCTTTACAAACTGTCACAAAGGGCACAATTACTGGCCTCGAGGCTGTGTACAAAGAGGTGGTAATGAGTGCTTTGCTTGGGAAGTGTGGGGGCAAAGATTAATCACAGAGCTCTCCTACATAAGAGGAAAGACAGGAAGGCAGAGGCTGGTTGGCAGGAGGAAGGAGAACACTTTTGCCTCCAAGAACTCTACGAACAGAGAAAGCAGTTGGGACTCTGGTTCCTGCCCCTAGATTCAACATGATCAGGGCTGCAGATATTACAGGCTCCTTGCTTTTTGCCTTTTAAATTCAATTTACTCTCATTTTCTCAAGATTTCCTGCTCATGACCCTACTATCACTTAGGTACACCTCTGATCTAATAAAAATGCATTGTTATCACAAAGCTATTTAAGTAACAAAAAGAACACCAGAAAGAGCAGATTATCAACATATGTAATTGTCCAAAGCAGGCAGACAGGTCTTTTTGCCAAAGTGGTTATCAGAATTCGGAGTACAATATATCACCGTATTACATACACTAGTGGTGAGCAGCAATCAGCCCGTGTGCAAGTTGGTAAAAATCAGAACAAGAGTGATTTATAATTAAACTAATCAAAATCTTACAGGTGGTATAATAAGTGCTTCTGAATTTTCCATGTGGCATGCTGATTGTTAAATCTTGAGAAGGGCTGCTCTACGTGATACAAGCACCCCATTGGGCTCCATCAAATAAAAGTCTACATCTTAGAAATCTCAATTCCTTACACAAATCAGACCACAGAGACTGATGTGTATTGCTGAATGAACAATTGACCTTTGTGAAAAGAACCTCAGGGCTCTAAGAATGCATTATGGTGTGCAGAGTCCTTTGGAACTATAATAATCCATGTGCTTACCCTCCACTGCTTAGGAACACGTTTTTCCTAAACATACTAAAACCCCATACTGCAAAAAAATTACCCACAAAGTTTCTATCCATTTCTTAAGCAAACCAACAAAAAAAACAAACCACCACAAACTTTTCTTTTTGTAGCTTCATAATTGGATGTCACGACAGTCTCTGTGTACTCTAATAGGGTTAAACATGCATTCTATAAAATTCTAACACAAATTAAATTATTTGATATTGTTATAGTTTTAGCTTTACAATTTTGACTTAATTTAGTGGAATTAAGATGTTCTATCTATTTTAATGTGTACCTGACCTCAGATTCTGACATGTCAATTACTTAGAAAATGGCATTATCTTTTGAAGAAAGACAGTGATTCAAACAAGTCACGATGCATTCCCCTGGCAAACACAGAATTCAAAACACGCAGAAATTAATCTTTCTATAAATACTTCTTAAGTATTTTTAATTACCTTAGATCTAAAAGCCACACTGCTCTTCGCACAGAAGCATCACTGCTTTTGCTTTACCAAACAAGCTGGGAATGGAGAAGGAAGGCTGTGCCAACTCTATTGCGGTCAAGTGGATGGAAGTCTGCTTGTGCTATCTGAATCACACATTGGCAGATGAAAAGACATGCCTTTTACCATCTGTAAATTTTAATGTACCAGATTTTGGCTGCCATGCAACTTAAAGTATTTACTTCACTGAGGTACACAGAAGGAAAAAAGGACATAAGAAGTTTTTATCTAGATTTAAGTGACAGCACTAGATAAAATCAGTTTATGCTACAGTTTCACCATTTAAACTTAAGCACTGAAGTAAATTTCTCATCTATATAGAGATGTTCTGATGAAAAAAAGCCAAGCCCTGATTGTCTCTTGATGTCCATAGCTTCCTTTCTGCATTTTAGAAGAAAACAAGCACGTGGATTTTTACAAAGATTTGAAAATGCCATTTCACTAAAACTGAAGGTACATACAAATGCCTGATCCTTTCAGGGCTTGTAGTCTCAAAAGACCATTGCAAATGCAAATAGCTACAGTTGTTACTGAGGAAACAGAAACAATGAGAAGAATAAGAATGGCAGTGGCAGTGACAGAAATTATCTTCCCTGCAGCAGGAAGGCTGGAACCAGCTCTGTTTTGCAATAGTAAGCCATGTAACACTGAGGGTAACTTCAATCAGCTCTCTGAACCTCACAGACAATTTTAAAAAAACACGATTTATGCTTTGTCCAAAATAGTGCACAGTGGTGCAGCAGAATACCTTTGGCATATGAACACATTTGCCCCATTGCTCCCCCCTTCAGTCTTTGATCTCCTTCATAGTAACCCCTTATTTTTCAAAACTCTATACTGAATAAACTGATAAGCTTTCCCTGTATCAGTTAATTATTTTTAAGAAAAATGATTGGTTTTTCCCCTAAAGCCAGACAGTATTTACATGTTTGCATTGTAGCTTTTTTCTTGGCACTAGCACAAATGAGAAGAAGGTAGTTTAAAATTTAAAGGTGAAACCCAACCCCCATCCCAATTTGATGGAAAAAAGTATACAAAAGGCAGATATGGTGGCATGTTATCTCTCTTATTGGTCTCATTTCAATTTTACAGTTCCTTTACAATTTTTCCGTGTTTTCATATGTTTATTTTCAAGAACCATAAAATTCTATCCGAAGAATTTACATTAAGTAGCATGAATAATGTCAAATTTATGTGAAATGTATGAGAATTACTGCAGATTAGTTGTAATTTTGATCAGTTGTACTCTAAAATGGAGGAAAATCCTTCACAGATATGTGAAGCAAAATTCTGGAACAGAAGGAGGAAAAGCAACAAAGCCACAGAGGTACTGCACATATTGTAGAAAAGTCTTTAAGCAAATGCAAACTGGCAGAATGAAACTATCTGAATACAGGGAAGAAAGAACAAAATGAGAAAGATCAGATGAAAATCGTGCTGTTCATCTACCCCAGGTCACTTCAACACCTACTGAAAACAAGAGAGACATTCCAGACTGCAAGGGGCTTTCTTCATTCTGATCTCTGAGCATCTGACACCGTAAAGCAGCACCAGAAATACAGAACATCTAGAAGCTTGAAAAAATCCTAACACGCTACCAAACTGGAGAGATCTGAACTGTGAGCCCTGTGGTTCCTGAAGGGCTGGAGACCCCATCCCAGAAGCCAATCCCCACTGAACGAAGGGAACGTTTCTGTTCCAAAAGGTGTTTTGGTGTTGGAATTTATCTTTACCCTGGAAAAAATGAAAACACAGGTACAGCCTCAGCCTTCAAAGCTGCAGCTCTCCTGGATCACCACCGACCACCCTCCCCACCCAGACCTGGTCCCTGCTGCTGTTACCAGAGACAGCGACAAAAAGGCAGAACTGTCACACAGGCACAGAACACAGGAATATGCAAACCACTTCCACGTGTCAGAGATGAAAATATTTTCCCAGATAGACACGTAAAGGTACCACACACACAGGCAACACCTCACCATGCAGTACACAAGTGACTCTGTTTGCAAACTCTCCCTGCAAGGACCATCAGCCGAGTCCTCACAGACACTACAAGTCCCCCGTGGTAGAGTGAATGGACCGAACATCTCAGCTCTGATTTCTATGATTTTCAATTAAACTTCCTTTTCTGCTGGAACATGGATCACCTGCTCCACCACGCATACTTCTGTATTATTAATTTGTTAGCTTGCTCGAATCACAGTTGAAAACCTCTCAGCCTTGGTTTGCAGCAATAAATTCAACTGACAGCTGAAATTTGGAACGCTCACTTAATATTGATTCTGAATGTAATAACAAGCGACATGACCTTTTGGAGGGTGTAAAATATGGCTGCCACAACATCTGTGCCACATTTCTTGCTGTGTAGTAATATGCTGTAACAGCACGGAGCTGGCACTGAAGTTAAGCTTTATTATCAAGCAGATCTCTCCATCTCTCTGGCTTCATTAAAAAAACCCCACAGAACCTTACTCCTCACCCCACTCCCAAAATGCTTCCCACATCCAGAACTCGTGCATACGTCACAGTTTCTGAGACCTAATTTATCCTGCCGTAAGGAAAGGGATTTTGGACTGCTAAAAAGACCCCCTGTGCCAAACACAGCAGCTCCAGCAGACTGAAAATCAGCACATCTTCAGACAACAGGAATCTTACACTGAGTATCTCCATCAAACATCTATCGAGTTATATTGTTTAATTTAATCTTGCTACCTAAAAGGAAATACCTTTACATCTTTCCTAAAAGAAAGAACACATTAGGAACCATTTTTGTGTGCTCTGACACCACAAATACCATTTTCATTTAGCATTACCCCAGGATACCTTGAATTAATTTTGCTAGGCTGGATACAGGTTGGTACCTTGCAGTAATTTCCTTTGAAGTGCTGGTATCTTTAAAATATAGTCCATGTAGGCAGAATATAAATTTCCGTATTTTTTTAAATCCAATTTAAGTAACTTCAAATTATGCAAGAAGTCTAACCAAGTTTGAAAACCCAAGTTCTACTACAAAACACACACATCCCTCTTCAAGTACTATAAAGAATGCTTCAAACATCTGCTGAAATTTTTTTTTTTGGCTAGCATAACAAGTAAACTGAAACAATGAATCCCTTAAACCTTATGAACAAGACCTATTTTATCTCTTAATGAACATGAAACACAATGAAGCAGATATTTACCATGACATTTTAATTTTGCATTTTGTGATTTTAGTTTCTACACTGCCAAACACTTCGGAGCAGCAAAAATTTTACATGTTTTAAAACCCATTGTTCAAGAAAAATTAAAAACTTTCATATGAAAGCTTAAGGCACTCTAACAAAAAGGTGTGTGAAAATATTTGCTTTTTAAAAAACTGAACAGTCCCTGTACTGCACCCTTTGCTAGGACATGTACCTGTACTGGCCTTGTGGGCAGTGCTGGGGTAACCTGCCCCAACCACATTATGGCACCCTCAGTTACACTCTGAGAGCCAGAGAGCTCTTCCTTTACCAAACATTTCATAGAAACTTACAAAGAATGGAAATTTATAGAAATACACCAAGTTTACAAGTATATTCCTTGAGATACAATCCTGAGGTAGTGGGAACAGATGCCCAATAGGTAAGTTTCAAAAGGCATTAAACATCACTGATGTACTGATGCATAGGAATTCACACATATTACATGTAATATATATATGTACATTTGATTATTACTGAAGGCAGATTGAATCGTTAATGAGGACTAGATATTTACAGTTTGAATTTCATTTAAATGTATATTATATTTACATGCTAGCATAACAAAATGGCTCCTTCCTGTCTGCCTTTCCCCTGCTGTAACCCTAATTTAATTTCATTATAAGATCAGCACCTGAACCAATCAATGTTGTGCTACAACAGATGAAGCTGCAACTATAACAAAACATGAAGCCTGGGCAAGATGCAAGAGAATTACTAAAAGAAAGAATTATTCAATTATTTTAAATACAATGATGTCTGGGACTCCTTTGAAGGAGTTGGAGCAGAAAGTGGAATACTTCAAAAGCTATAGCTGACCTTTGAGCTGCTCTCAATCTCCTAATTATTACCATAAAGGTATAAATCCCAGGAAAGTAGTAAAAGTATTATTGAAAAACCCAAAGATGCCATAGATTTGGTCTTTACGCAAGCTTCCATGTTACACACAGTGTCCAAAACCTCCAGCAGTTTAATCTCTGCTGGGGTGTGTTTGACACCCAAACATTTGACCATTGTTCCCTTGAAAAGCAGCATTTGTAAGTCCTCCATGAGGGACTCAGCTGTGGATCAGAGACAGCCACACACCTCCAGCTTTGGGAAGGGTTCCTCACTGCAGCTGAGGGACTCGAGAGCTGAGCTGCCCAGCCAGGCCTGGGGCTTTTGAGACACAGACACCAAATTCTGCTGGTCTCACATCCTCCTCAGAGGCTGCCCCACAGCACAGACCCTGCTGCCCTCCTTCCCTGGACCGCTGGCACCCTTGGGGGCACCAGGAAAAGCAGAGGTAAACAAGCACCAACTGGATTACTCCTACAGCCTCAGCTGAGACAGAATTCAAGACTAATCTGATTATATGTATATTACGAGCCACTAAGAATCTTTTGGCAATAATTACCAAGCTTCCACACATAAAAAGGGGCATTTTATTTAGCACTGGGCTAATCTATCAAGTGGTAAGCTTCAAAGGGAATGTTGGGGAGGGAAAAAAAAAAAAACACAAACAAAAAAACCCTGAAGTGGGTTTATAAAGCAGAGATATTTCATTTTTATTGAACAGCAAAAAATTATTCCAGACTCTTAAATGCACTAAAAGACTTTCAAATAAAATACAATTTCTCCTTTCTAAGCCTAATTTCCAGTGATAAAACTTCTCTAAGTTCTAAAAGGCTCCAGAGAAGCATTTGGAAATGCTGCCACTGTTTCTGATACAGATTTCCAACCCAAGAGCTGTGGCTCGTTCGGGTGTAGGGAAGGAATGCAAAATAGCAGTGCCTGACACCTGCCTTAAAAATTCATAGCCAAGACTATATGTCAATTACATTTATGCTTTATAATTGCAACTAAAATTTGTCAAGAAACTAAGTATGAGCTGTGTGTTTGTTTATAGATAATACAAAGCTGAAAGTGAAAAACTGAAGTAATGCAGTATAATGTTATATGTGCATATGTGCTCATGCACATCTGTAAAACTGGATTTTTACCATAGCTGTCAGTAAATATATTAACATAGCCCTGGGGGTACAAGCACACAACACAGACTGAAACAAATGTAAAGGAGGAGGAGCTGCAAGTGGAGGAGTCATACATGAGGGAAAACAAGAGGCACTCTCCACATTCCTGCTCTTAAAGGAGGGCCTCCAGGTGTCTGTCTACTACTGTGCAGAGTTTGGGCAACAACCAGGATGAAATTCAAGTCCATTCAGTAATCTGTGACATGATCATGATCAGAATGGGAAAAACGGCCACTGATTGACAGAGAAAGAGCAAGGGTGAGAAAGGCAGGGAGTACCACTTGACTGCACAAAGTATCAGTTTGAAGAGATCTTGAAATGACTGAGTTTTGGATCCTGAGAAAGCCTGGAAAAGCAACTGGCAAAGATTTGGGACTCCAGAGTGCAGGCTTTGTTGTAGTCAAGCAATTGGCCCAGAACGCCCTGGGGCAGAGCCATGAAGGTGATGCCCAGCAGCTGTGGCACACAGGGAGGGGCAGGGATGGATGCACAGCATTGGATAGGGCTTGCCAAGACAGCTGGAAAAAGGTATGGATAAAGTGACCCTCATTTGGGAAAAATCACTGCCAGTCCCAACCTGGGAAGGGAACAGCTGAGTGGCAGCCCTACTAAAGCCTGCTTTCTTTAGTTCTGTGAAATTCATAGAGATCTGTTCTGTGAGCTGAGCCTTTGCAGCCAATGTGAGCCCATAACTACAATTGGACTCCCCATGCATAAACACCTCAAAGACAAAGCAGCCCCAAACCACTGGAAGCATTTCTTCAAAGAATTCTCAGCTAAACTTCAGGGGACAGACTGTCAGATAAACTCAAGAATGGTTACGTGTGTCTATGTTGTCTTCAAGCTGCAAAAAAATTCTTCAGAAGAACTCTCCTGCATTAGCCTGTGTGCTCTTTTGAGAAGCACAACTGTGGAGACTGTGCCCCATCACAGGTCTTCTTGAAGCTCCTGTGGTCAAGATTTGTTTCAAAAAATCTTTACATGACAACCACAATCAGTGCTGTTGTCCAAAAGTATTTTAATTCCTCACTTTAAGAAATCCATTTCTAGGTTAGCAATGCTGTCGCTTTGAAAATTCTTTGTTTGCAATTGTTAAACTTATCTACCATAAAAGCTAAGTCAAGAGAAGATTACAAGTAGGGTTACTCTTTCTTACCCAGTTTCCTGAGAATATCTGCAAAGTGAGACAATTTCTTGGGAATATCCAAATTTAGGATATGAGTCCAAAGATCCTTCAAGTGACAGCAGTGAAAAATTAGCACCTCTGCTCTCCCAGTGCCCTCCATGGAGAAGCAGGTGACAACAAGACAACTGATGCCAAAGGACAGAGCAGAGCAATTAACTAGTGAGAGAATTCCAAATGCAACACACTTTTCTATCTGAACTCAGATGTTTAGGGTGAGCTTCAACTAATTCTACTGATACAACTTAACTGAAAATAGTTATCTAATCATAACTAGTCCAGTAGTTACCTCTGCAGTTACTGGACAGAGATACACACCAAAGCAAAGGCATTTCTCCCACATCATGCCCAGATGAAGCATGCAGGATGGATCACTCTGTAAGTGCTTGTCTTATTTTACTGATGATTAACTTTGATTAATAGCATATCATTTATATTAGTGCAAATTAGACAAGATTAATTCTATCTTTATTTCCTTATTTTCAAGTAATAAGAATCTTAAGCCCTCGGGCCAGAGGTTATTTGGAGCCTATAGAATGGCAGAACAATGTAATTTGCCTTAGCATGTCACTTGTGCCACCTCCCTTAATCTCTAACATCAACTCATATGCCAGTCTTTATTACCCTGTTGAATCTGGTGCTATTTACATCTCCTGAGTCACGTATGTTCTGCTCTGTTAATATCACTAACCCCCATATTTGGTATTTTGCTTCAAGCTCCCACTCCTAGAAGGGGCTGATTATTTGAAAGCCTCAGTGTCACAATCCCCCAAACTCCACGAAAAGGCTTCTTTAAAAAGGATGCGGGTGTAGCCTAAGGATGTAAAATTAAAAGGCCTCTAAAAATAATCCATTTATAGGAAATAAGCTCATTGATATTGTCAGACTTAGTCCATAACCTGCCCTTCAAAACTCTTCTTATTTTTAGATCTGTAATTTAACTGTACATATATTTTAACCTTGTTGATGGAAAGAAATATGACAGCCACAGCATCATCTAGACAAAACACCAACATCTAATTTGCATGTTTACTAGCATTCTACATTGAAACATGAGGGTTTCTTCTCCCCAGTAACCTCCCTGGCAGTGTCAGAGCATGTTAGTGACTGCTCTGGTTATTTTTAGGCCATTTTTTTGTTCCATTGTTTTCCTGTGTGGGGAAGCTTCTACCAGGCACAGTTCCACCCACTTGCCAAACTCCACCGAGACTGAAGGCACGTTGGCTGCGCACAAAGGCTGCTCTGCTACACCAGGAAACACAAACCCAGCTCCTTCCACCACCACCTTTGGAATTTGGGCACACACATGGCACTGCACAAGTGCCAAGATGGTAATCTCAGGCTGTGGGTGAAACTCCTCTGCCAAATCTTTATCATTCTATGCCTGTAGTAGATAAAGCTCACTGTGGATGTTTACTGTGGAGCTGAAGAATTCATCTACATATCTATTTGCATGCACATTTCAGTCAGTTGTAGAAAAAATAGCATAGGATTGGTAGAGCTCTCCATTGACACACCGAGCATGAACATTTATCCAGCAATCATAAATATGTATTATTCCACCCCAGTATGCAAGTGGAGACCAGAATAGCAAAGAGTAGTGAAACAGACCCTCAGAAACCCACAGTTTCCAAGTATTTTTCAGGAATATAAAATCACTAAGAACAAACACAGGGCATAATCTGGAGCCTCTGTAACAATGCTTTTTTTTTGTACAGGTGAAAACTCACACAGTCAAGTGGAAAAATATTCCAAGCAGCTTATTAATCACAAATACAGAACAAACATATCAGTGCAATTGAAAATCACCAATGCTAATGCAGAAGGCATCTCTGATTAGAAAATGCTCAAAAATGATTACACGGATGAGTAAGCCTGATTTTTGGGATCATCATCCTTCTGCATCTGACATGTAAATGTAACTATTCTGATAAACCAGAGTGGGAAGTAGCATCAAAATACAAAAAGTTGTATTTTAGCTTAAATTGATTTGACCATTTTTTAGTAAGGAAGCTGTGACTGTATGGTTATCTGCTGTCTACAGGCAGGTTGCAAAGTGGAGATGTAAAACATGAAAACCATGTTTTGCACGGTGGATCAAAAATTCTTCTCTTTAAACTGAAACTTCCTAGGACTAATATTTTTTGTAATCTTAGGAAAAGCAAAATTATACGCATAGTTTAAAAGAGAAAAAAAGAATAGAGAGAGCCAACAGAGAGGCAGAGGAGATAAATCTTAAAAGGACTCTAGAAAGCAAAACAACACAGAGGCAACTTGCCACCAATTCAAAGGACACTATATGTAAAGAATAGTAAATACCACCCTTTTCTGGCCCCGTTTCTCTGCTGAGCCATAATTATGTCACACCTTACAGAAGGGGCAGTGGCCTGACCCACAGCACACATCTCCTGGCTGGGCAGTGCTGCTGGGACTGCACCTGGCTTCCAGGGGCTGCTGGAACGCAGGAATCTCATCACCACATTCCACAGTGCTCTGCCTGACAGTTGGCCTACCAAAAAAACACTTGGAGATTGGCAAGGAGGAGAAAATATGGCCCACATAGCACATGCAATCCTTGTCATCCCAGCAGATGAGAGAAGAGGAAGCTGCCATCACTGAGATGAAGGGGGAATTCAGGAGAGGGAAAAGGAGGGAACATCACTGACACCCTATGCTGGTAGCTCCGAGCCTGCAGCATGCCCCTGCTGTTTCTGAAGGATGGGTGCTACTCAGTTAAATGCCTTCCCCTCTCAATTTTAGGGACTGTTTTCCTGAAATGTCTTCCCAGAACTGAGATAAGGTAATTCCATGTAAAATTAAAACTATATTACAATGTTAAGCACTTCTTAGAGTGGTTATATCTTTGAGCATAAGCAGGTGCTCCCGTCTGCTGAAGGTAAGGAGACACGGATAAGTACATGGAGAACAAAAGCTGGACTGCTGGGGCCTGTTTCCATGAATCCCTGATGCTCCTGCATTGACACTTTCTACTTTGACCTCTCAGGAATCAATTAAAAACAGTCACATTCAGAATGGGGCACTTCAATAGCTCTGCTGGCAGCAACACTGATTTGTTTGACATTTACTGATCATCTGATAAGCTCAACAGTGCAAGTTCTAAGTTGCAGAAAGACAAAACTAAGGAAAGAAAAAATCAAATCCCAGCACCATGAGGCTGGAGGAACAAAGCAGCCATTTCAGCACTCTATTAAATAACTTGAGACATAAACATGAGCAAGTGAAAGATCACGCACTAGGGCTTAGTTGTGTTCACTGAAGTTCTTTTTCTTTTTCTTACACTGAATGTCTTAAATGGTAATGTTTCCCACTAAAGAAAACCAACCCCCCATGAAATCGTCAGTGCNTTTTTTTTTTTTTTTAATTAGGCCCCTCTTCCTGCAACACTTAAGAGTAACTTATCAGGCTTTTAACACAATGCCATTAATAAAACATTGTCTGAAAATGAGGATTGAAATAATTAGAGCACCATGAAATCGCATCTTCAAATCCCATTAACGCTGACTCAGACCATCATTCAGAAAAGTTGCAGAAAGCTTCATGAAAATGACATTACTTTTAAACATTAAAGGATTCAAAACGCTTTTCCATTTATTCCTTCTCTTCAATGGTGCTCAGTGCCCATTACCAGCATATATAACTACAGGTGCGTTTCCATGCTGATGTATCAGTATAGGAGTACTAGATGTCTTTCTCAAAAATAAGAAACCAAAAAAAAAAAACTCTCGAACCAACTACTGAAAAAGTCCAGTCCTATACACTACTCTTTATTTCTCAATATTACCCTAAGCATATTTGCACAATGTAACAAATTTTAAGATTCCAAGGAAAAATTTCAACACCCAGACAAAAAAGCTGAGAGGATCTAGAGGTGTCACTGAAATTCTCAGGAAGCATCCCAAAACGATCAAATCCTCTTCCTCCTTTTACAGCACCAAAGAATAAAGACTTTTCTCTACCCAGAAGTTTAAATGGTCAAAATTACTTTCATTTCCAAACCCAACAGACAAAGCGAGAATCAAAGTATGGTTCAAAGGAACAGTCAGGTCCTCAGGCAAGCCCCAAGCACACTGAAGAACTACAGCTGGTGAATTTTTTTCCTCGATAAGTGCACTACTTACAGTTGTGCTTAGGTTTCATTTGAAAAAGACTATAAACCAAAGTAAAATTATGCATCTTACAATTCCAAAAAAAGAAATTAAAATGTGTTTCCATGAAATGACAATTTAATATATAAAATGCAATTACTAAATCTTTTCCCCACCTTCTCTTATGTGTCACTGCATGTCCTTCTCTGCTCAGAGGCAGCAAAAAAGTTTGGGCGAATCACTCGCTTTACATTTTACATCCTCACGTGACTTAAGAATGAAAAGTATTAATAACTGTTACTGTTTTCCATTTAAGAAAACTTAAGAGTAACCCCAAGAATATTAATCTCATTCTATTCCACAGTAAGGCTACAAATAATTACTGCATTACATAGAGTGTGTGGTGCCACCCTGAACTTTTCTTTGCCCAGTGTTGAGATCTATAACTGCAGCACTCTGGATAAAAATGAAATACATCTTTATACTTGAGTCACCTCTGCCGTAGAAGGCACAGTCCCTCCGCAGCCCTCGCTGCACAAAGTGATAGCAAGAACACCAAGTTACAAACGTGGGAAGAAGGGTGGCACAGATGGAGCACAGTGACATCCCAGAGGAGGCACGTGGATGTGGGAACGCTGACCTTGCACTCACCAGTGCCAAGGGATGCTCAGTGGGATGACAGAATGAGCTGCACAAGGAGCAGCTGACACAGCAGCCCAATAACCCATCACAATCCCTGGTATTTTCCACGTACACTGGTGTAGCAGAGATGGGATCAGGAATATGGGTGTGCAGGGACCAAGGGCACTCACTGAACAGAACATCAGTGCTTGACAATACGCTGGTGACTTTATGAAGAATGTCAAACAGTTTTTACTAATATGGACCAATGATGCTGTCTCAAGTGAAGCATGGGGATAATTCAGCCTTTATACCCTCCTTTGACAATCGTGCAGTCCAGTAAGTTACACATCTTCAAGCATATGGTTTAAAAACTTCTGCAAGAAAGAATTTCTCCTTCATCTACTAATGACCTATTTTGGAAGATTAAAAATCTCACTGTCTCCAACTTGTACTTTCCCTATGTAGTTAACTATAGCTAAGTACAGCAAAAACAGTCCTGCTGCACAACATGTGAAGTCAAAAAATGATTACTGCTGGAGTAAGCGTGGTTCAGCATTTGCATCTGTTTGATGTCAGTGATGCTGTAATGCACAGTAATCAGAATTTTGGCCTAATACTAAAAACAAAAAATTTTTATTTTTTTACCTTTCAGTTTCTGCCTTCTCTGGATTCCTAACAAGAAGATACACTCAATTACTGTAGTTTATTCACATAAGAAGAACACTGTCTTAATGAGAGCAAAATTAGTAACAAAACATCTCACTAACTTGAAAAAGACATTTTTTTTTCAATTTTCAAGTCTATATAATTCTTGCTCACGCAGGTTAAACTTTAAAATCATATCTACTTGAACCAAAGGAATATTTAAAATGCCACATCTAATTTTTCTAATGATAAACTAGGTCTTATTTTTTCACCGCATTCTGACCATATTACAAAAAAACTGCCTATCAGTGGCAACCACAACTGTATGAAATAACCATAATAAACATGAAAATTTTGAAAAAAAAATGCAATAAGGAAAGGAAACTATTTGCTATGAATCTGAATTTTCCTTCACTATTGCTTCTCTATTTAATACTGCTGCTAAGTTTGGACAACACTGATTCCATCGTTTAGAGTTTATAGCCTAAAAGAGGATAAAAATTGTACCTGTTTGCATTCTTGGTGTATTTATGAAGGTCTCTATGGGAAACAGTGTATAAACAAATTCTAACTACCCCCCATATTCTGTGTGTTCATTAATATACTGGTTTCATGTGATACTGTCCAGCAGGAAATTTGGTTTTGAGTTCTCAGTGATACTTCAATTCCATCTCTGTACCGTGCTCTTAAGGCTCTGTGCTGTAACAGCTGTGTCAAATTAAACATCCACAGCTGAAATCAACAACAGGGGCACCATCAATAGCCCTGCTGGGACAGAACGTGTGCCGGGGGCCAACAGTCCCTGTTCCATCCGTAGTGCAGCAAACAGGGGGTTATTATTCGGCAGAACTGAGGGGAGGGGAGGCGAGAGGAGAGGGAGTAACTCAAATGGCAAAAGCAGAGAATCAGTCCCTGCACCCTTCTTTATGTCTGAGAGGAGACCCCAAAAAACACTGCCATACAAGTTCCCCTGCAAAAGTCAGTAACTCATCAGCAGATAATATTTATTAAACACATGTGAATTGCAAGATGGGATTTTTAATCAATTTTACATGCGGTGTACTAGAAAGTGCCCATTTGTACCTGTACTAGTGAGCTGCACAGCTTGACTCATGTTTTGCATAAAATATGGAATTTATTCCAACTCCAGAAAATTATCATACAGCGTGACTGACATAACTCATGGTCTTCTCTTAAAGAGAAAAAAATCCTGTTAATACACCTCCACAAAATAAACAATATATGCTTCTACCCCTAGCCCTCCTTCCTCCCTGCAGACAGACTCAGCGTGTGGTTCCTGAGGAATTAGTTGTAGAAGAACTCCCCTGCTGACAGCAAAATGCCAAATGCACGTCCTGCACATGTAATGTGTCTGACATTTCCACATCTCACCAGGTTCATGTTTCTGACAAGTGCTTAAAAATATATGTCTTTTAAAATGTGTTTTTATTGCTACCTTCCTATCTCCACTTTATAATGTTTTAAAATGCTATTTTACTCATGGAAACACCTCCACATTTGTCTTTTGATTTGAGTAGAAGTAATTGCTTTTTCAGGGTCAAATTCCTTTTTGGAATCAATGGGTACATTTCAGTTGATGGATGGTATAAAAAGTGCAAATTTGATCTTCTTCAAACAAACAGAACTGTGAAAAACTGAGAAGACTCAACATGATTGACACATTTAACATGGGCAGCACTGAAAATATTTTAACACCCTACCTTCTTTAATGGTGTTATTCTTTGCAGTAGGAGACCTTGGGAAAATCTGCAAAACTTTCAAATGTTAAAGGTATTTCTTCCCTACTTCTATTTTTTCCCCATGCCAGTATGAATTCCCAGTTGGGAACTTTTAAAAACCAAAGGGGGATCTTGCACAATGCTGCAGTTGAGTCACTACAACAATTTTTCTTAAAAGTAGCAGACAGCATTTGCAAAAATGCAGCACTAACACCTGCTGAACAGATTCTGTGCTTCCAGAAGTCTTTGGGCATTGTATTAATTTTTCTCAGAACTTCTAAAATGCTTCTGGAGAGTAGGTCAGTGCTCAGCTTCAAAATGGGAATCATGGAAAGGGATTTTATCTAAGTCACCTGGAGAGACCCTTGTTCTGTATCTGGCTTCAGGTGAAATAATTCTAATATATTTACACACATTTACATATATGTTTTACATATGCTTTTGAATTTGAAATAAATTTCTTCTCATTAAGTATACATTTTTCTCTCAATAGTTATGATATTGTCAATGACAGTAACAGTCACTTATGCTAATGAAATTTTATGATTTCACAGTGGGTTTCATTAATTACTATAATTTCTTTTAGACATTCAATTGAATAAATAAAGAATCCTCGGAAACATGCTGCATACAATAAAAGTGACGAAGCCCAGGAAACCAAAAGAATTTTCAGCTCTGCTATAGAATACCTGCACCATTCAGTAAAGGCATTTTTTCCTTTCTGAACTGTCAGTCTTGTACTTTTTAACTTTGCCTGTCCCTGATCACGATAAAAATAGATTTCAAGGAAAATTATAGGGTTTTGAACTTCCTTGGTATTCAGTGAGAGAGGTCATCCCAGTTTCAAAGGAAGACAGACCTTGCTGGATGCAACACAGAACAGCGAGTTCTCTGTAAATTCCCGCTATCTGACCCAGCCACAACTACTCATTTTTCCTTCTAACTCACAATAGACACTGACAGAGTTATAAAGAGGATGGCAAACATTGTCATCAAAATATTTCTCACTTGAACTGAAATCACAATATTTCAAAATATTTCTCATGAATCAATAAAAGAAATGAAGTTTATCATTCCACTCAACAGAAGATAACCCAGCTCAATAGCCTTGGAAGAAAAGCAAACATCAGAGAGGACAGAGTGACTTCAGACTGGCCTCAGGTTCAAGACCAAGACAGCATCACATTGAAGACATGCTCTTTAAGAGTTGAATTCCCTTTTTCCCCTCTCAGGATCCAACATTTGGTCCCTGTTCTGAACTGCCCACCCTCCAGACCACCACTCTGACTCACCAGCTAGACTCGGCTTGTGACTGTTCTTGGCTGTACACACGAGGACTTAGCCTTCATTGTGGATATTTTTTATTGCTGCTTTCTTCCCTCAGAAATACCTTCTGGATTAACCTGTTTTAGAATTTTTAACAAAATTTTCATAACTGACTGATTCCAGGCTCTCTGTCACTTCTGGGACTGTAAATACCCTAACACTGAGAGGAGATTAATATAGTTTATTTCTCTGATCTGTCTTGTCAATCTGTTTGTGTGCTAGAGACAGTGTAACCACGCCATCAACTAATTCTGAAGGTACCAAAATTATCAAATGTTTACCTGTTAACACATACTTAGGACATTTGAATGCTACCAGTACGTGAACTGTATCCTACACTTGCAGAAGATAAAAAGTGAAGTTATTTTAGAGACTTTTCCTGATAAAGTTTGACTTCATTAGTCTCCTATTGTGCTTACTACTCCCCAGAAAACATCTTACTGTCTTCTGTAAATAAACAAATAAATGAATACAATCAGTTTTATCATTCCTTGTGGTCAGAGTCTCAGGCCAGGTAGTGGATCCCACACCAGCGTCCAGGTGTCATTATTTTACTATTATTATTTATTTTTATTATTATTTGCCTTGTTTTGCACTGGCTAGTCCTGCTGCATGCAGCACGATACTGCAGCACCCTGCATTAGAATGTTACACCGTGTATCCCAGCTACAGGAAAGTGATTTTGCACATCACAGGACTCTCAGAAACTAAAAGAATTAATTTCTCTTCCTCCATTCCCCTCTTTTCTTTTTAATATTAAGGGCATGTCTTTCTTATAGGGCTTAAATAAGGCTTGATTTGTTTTTAAGTTATATCTTTGATTCATTTAAATTATTATCTCAATTTGAGCAATATCTTTCCTTGGCATTACATTACTGTAAATATTATACTTTAATGCTAACTGCATATTAAACTGCTTCGTTTTGTTACAAAGTTCTCAAAGCCTAAAAATTTCTTAAACTCCTATGTAGCTAACAGATTGAATCGTGATTGTGGAACAGATTGAAATCTCCATAATGGGAGATCATATTAAAATTCCTCTGTAAGTCTGCTACTTTTTAAATGAACTATTTAAGATGCAGGGGAATACAACCGTGGGGGAGCGGGAGAGAAAGAAGTGAACTGGAGAGTTCAGCAAAAGAAAGGAACACAGCACATGAGATACCCAGACTTGTTGACAAGGGAGCTAAAAAAACACAGGGAAGGAAAAGCTGAGACTAATTTATTTGGTTTAACCAGAGGATGATAGAGAGTACCTGTCTGCTTGACTCAGGGATCAATGTGAAAAACACAAGCCTAGCTGGCTGAGAAATTCTGTCTTACATCAGACACAGCAAACCCTACAAGTATCTAACAGCATTCACAGACCTGTTCAAGGGAAGGAGACAAAGGCAACACAGGAACTTCTTTTATATTTTCATTTTATTACTTCTTTTCCCTGTTTTATTTACTAACATCAGGATAACCAAGTTGCACAGAGTTAGCAGCAGTGGAAATTCAGATGGTAACCTGTAAATGTTTTTTTTTGTGCTCTGTGTTGAAGACGCCACTTGAAGACTGATGTAGGCACTCGCATTCCCTACACAGTGTGTGAACCCTGCACAGTGACTTCTGTCAGAGCCTTCCGTCAGGCACAGAAACAGGAGTTTCAGCAAGGACAGCCAATACATTTCGACACACGGGTTACCAACGTCCCCAAGTTACTGTAACTAAAAAAGAACACGGAAAAACACCTGCGGTTCACCACTTAAAGCCGAGGCATTCGGCTCCAAGAATCAGGACCAAAGATTACATAAAGGCTTTGACAACCAACATGTTTGAGAAAGGAAAGAAAAGCAAATTCATGAGAGGAGCAAGAGAAACATTACACTCAATGCTCAGGATTTCTTCTGGATATTCTGTGTGACAACACTGACTGTGGAACCAGGAGTGCCCAAACTGCACAGAATGACAGCACCAAACAAACTGGAAAAAGCTTTCTAACACTGAGCCATGGAAAACCAACAAAGCAAAACTTTATTGTTCCTGTAACACTCAATCCTTTTTTTTTTTCCACATAGAGTGAGACTATTGTACTCTGTCTTTGTCCGAACTCCACCAGTGTGATAATGTGATGTTGCTCTAATTTAACCTCATTATTCTTTTGTCTTTCCCGAAGTGAAATGCCACTTCTCTTCTTCCCTTTGAGGCTCATCTCAAACAAATGTCTTTGTTCTTAATGAGACCAATCCATATGTTTGCTCCTGCATATTGTGTTCAGTTAATGGGAAGATTTTTCTAACACCATAAAAACTCTTCTATTATTTGTTCCAGGCAGCTTTGTGTTCAGTAACTGCTGTAACCATTACCTCTGACAAAATGTCCCACATCCAATATGTTCTGCTTCTGAATAGTCATCCCTCCCTTGAAGTCAAGTTTATTTATGTCCCTTCAGCATACGTGTATCTCCCTTCCTCAATTTCTCACCTTCTTATCATATTGTACGTGTTTAAAAACCTAAAAGCAGAATGTACGGTGAAGGCATTGATCAGGCAGCCTGCAGCAAAACACTACACATCAATTGATGCATTAAAAAGATAACAGACATTATTTATCAACAATTAAACTTTTAAAATTTGCTTTGCAGATTATCAATAAATCTACAGATAGCCATCAGGAGAAATCTGATTGTTTACTTTTGCTGTTTTCTAGCTACTAATCAATGAACGGGAACATAATTATGTGTACTAACTACTCAGGATTTTGTTTTCCAACAAAAATCAGAAATAGGTATAAAACCAGCATAAAAGCAACTAGATTATCGTGAATTTTGTATGAGTGTACATGCACAATATAAAAATATAAAATCCAGTGAAATTATTTGCTGCTCTTCTAATGTGTAACAGCTTAATGACTTCCTTGATTTAAATGTAGACTCCTGCAGCTCCAACAAGGTGCTCTGGCAGCCAGACAGTAACACGGTATCATCAAGGCTCTGATACACCCTGTTTCCATGTCAGGCCACCTTGCACCAGAAGCAACAGAACCATGTGGCACAGCAGCCTTACACTCCCCATGCCAGAACATGACGAATCCTAGAAAATATCTGGTGTTATCAGGCACCCCATGTGGATGCTGATGTTTGTTGTTGCTTTGCTCACAAAGGAATGCAGAGGAGCCCAGGTGGTTTACATAATATTTCTGATTTTCTTTTTAAATAGATCTCATGGCTCTGTTGGCAAAATACAAGACAGAACACAGGAGCTCACACGACTGATTCCAAACCCTTTGCATATAGGGTGCATAACAGCTGTTTTGCTTTAGATTATGGTGAACATGGGCCCAACAATTTAAATTCAATTTTATCTTTTATTAAAAGCACTGAGAAATGTCTTATGGGCACTGTTAATTCAGTTTTCTTTCAAGTCCTTTCCCCATCAGACAAATCTGAGTTCTCCTAAACACTCTGGCCCACTGTAGTCTAATCATTACTGCATTTATTTTGAGTAAGTTTTCAATTTCTCATGGTAACCTGCAACTGGGACAGGGTTTACTAAAACAACATCCTTTTGTCAAGGGAATGGAATATGGAAAGAGAATACATGCTTCTTCACAAAAGGCTTACCACATCATTATTAAAACATCACCTTTTACCAAATTCCCTTGTTTCAGGCAGGCTTATGGAACTTATGCAATAAAATTTTATTTTCCCAAGAAATAAGAGTTCAGACTAGAAGCGGGAGGATTCTTACTACAGTTTGAAAACATACATCAAACAACAATTAACCCCTCTCACAGCCTCACTGCATGGGGCTGCAGTAACCATCCAGTAACCATAGCTACTCATTTCAACGGAAAGAAATTGCTGTGAGTAACAATGAAACCATAAAATATGGTCTGAAGAGCCACACCAAGTCCTGAAAGCTAAGAAACCCTTCCCAATGCCAGGCAGAAGAACATAGGCAAAACATTTTGGCTTGATTTCCCCCAGACCTACCTATCTTTTCAGTAACACATCCCAAAAGTACACGTGGCCATCCATTTTGGATGGGACACCAGCAGGAGAATTCACCAGCTGTGTATTGTTATTGTCTGATAAATAACGAGAAATTAGCAATCTCTGCCATAATCCTCTTACATTCAGGTATGTAAAGGAACATCTCTGGCACAGAATGTAAAGAGAAAGAAGGAAACAGTCTTGTGAAACGCAGCACAGCATCAAACTCTCCATTGCAAATCCCCACAAAACATTCTGAGGCTAAAATTTTGATCCAGTGCTGGCAGGCTGCCGGTTTGTAAAGCAATTATCAGTGCTGACCTTGCCTCGCACCTTGCACACGCACTAAATATGCACCACGCACACAAAAATCAGCTGATTCTCCCCAGGACAACACGGGAGGGACGGGAGGATTTACAGCTTGTTAATTACTTACAGAATAATTCCTAGTATTTTTAATCCTGTTTATGTATGGAACCGACATCACATTCTGAGGCAATGAACCTTTGGCTGCAAATAGCAACAGGCTCGGTAACGGTGCTGCCTTTAAAGCCTGTGGATCTAGGAAAAAACAACTGTTTATCATCTGGCATCCTCATACAATTGAATGTCTGACTAATACAGAAGTTGCAGTACTGCTGTCTCATGTGCAGCACAGCACTTGGTGATCAGATGAGATTTTTTGATGGTAGAGATCAGTGCTGGGAAATACGCTAAGTTTGGGATTTATTTCAGAATGGTGGGTCTCCTTCTTTGCTTCTCGCGTTGCTGGAATAACCCTCAGCAGTTACAATGGACCAAGCAATGATCTGGGTTCTGAATAGATGAGAAGCCCCAAAAATGATATCAAAAGGCTCAGTAACAGAAGTGCCTATACTTAGGTCAAGATTATTAGGATTTCAGGAAACAAATTACAGGTCTCACACGAATTAATTATCTCCTTTCCATGTCACAGGGAGATTATTAATACAGACTTGTAGAACAATTAAGTTTGAAAGGGACCTCTCGAGGTCATCCAGTACAACGCTCTGACCTCAAAAGCCAATTGTGAAGTTACCTAAGGGTAACTCCTCACTCAGTTTCATTCTTGATAGGAATATCCACATTTTGCAACTTCAGATACCTATTTTTGGTGCCCCCAAATAGGAGCAGAACGAGGAAGAGATGATCTGAGAGCTCCCACCTTTCCAACTGATGACATAAGGGGTGTAAATTTCGCTGGCACAAGCACATCAGATCCTCTGAACACAGCAGACTTCAGCAATAATCAGTCTTCTACCCTATGTACATTATGTTACTGTGTTCAGACAAATTATGCGATGTGCTTTTATGTGAATAATGGAGACTATTTCTAGAACTTAGAAATTTGTTATTTACCAAAATCTATCCGAAATAGCTGACAGCAAGACACAATGTTCAAGTGACTCCAGCATCAGAGCTTCAGGCATTGGAATAAACGTTTCTGTTTGTCAGAGCTGGTGCGATCGTAACTTCCCTGTAAATCAGGAACGCTGTTTCAAAGCTTGTTTACTGAATGATGAAATCACATCTTCCTGGTAACCCCAAGCATGTCATTTATCTATTTATCTTCATCAGAAGAAAGCCTTTAATGAACATAAAGGAAGTGTCACCACTTATCACTAACAAGAAATCTGCCAGCAATCCTGATTGTCCCGATCTGCGTGTGACACGGAGGGGGAAGGAAGGGAAATGTAAACATATATGAATATGAGCACATATAAAATAAATAGTTGCCATTTTCATATAATAAAATAGCTTTGAAAAGTGTAACTTAAAAATAAGGATCTGCCTTCTCCATTTATGATGTTTTTAGCAACTCTTGTGCATTAACTAATATTCTGTCTTCTATTTTCTATTGATACCTAAATCCAAATCTTGCATTTTTTCAAAATGAGCTATTACATTTACAAGAAATTGTAAATTGTAATACTGACATTTCCTTGAGGTCAGATTTTTTTTTAAGAAAGAAATGAAGCAATAGTAATTTGTCACATCACTTGACTGAAATATGTGCCACTTACACCAAGACAGATCAGCAGGTACACTGCTGCCTCAAGTACTCCCTCCTGCTATTACTTGCCACGTAAAACTTATAATACATCAAGATGAAAATTAGAAGTGGGATTGAACAACCTCACCAAGCTATGGAACTCCAGGGTTACAGATGTTTAAGTACAGACAAATTTGGAAGAAAAATGATTAAAGTTACAGTTATACAAAACATATTAACCTGTCAAAAGCCAACTCATGCAACATCACAGGATTATTATAAACAGCAACATTCTTGAAAAAAAAAAATAAAAACACTGCCAAGGCTATTTGAAGGCTCAAAGTACAGTACACAGTCAAGAAAACAGTGGAGGGTATGAACACCTCAGTGGAACATAGAAAATAAAAAACCAAGAAAAAATTCTGTCAAAGAAAACTACGCCCTGACCCAGCTGCAGGAATAAAACACCTTGGATTAACTCGAGATCTGGCAGGTAGTTAAGACTCGTGAGGACCAAATATCCTATGCTTCCAGGGCTTCTGGAACACCGAAAAACCAGTGTAGATAAAGCTACTTTAGGCAGCACTATCCAGGAAGGGCAGGTGCTGTCCTTAAAAGCATCCAGGAGAATGACTCATGTGCTTTGCTTGTGCACTGAACTAAAAAAAAACATATATATTATATTCCCAGGCAAAAAAAAACCCAAAAAAAAAAAAAAAAAAACAAAAAAAAAAAAAAAAACAAAAAAAAANCAAAAAAAAACCCAAAAAAAAAACCCAAAAAAACCCCCAAAAAACCAAAACAAAACCCTTCAGTACTCTTTCAATCAATATAGAAACTGTTTTCTTTCAACACAGTTCTGTTCATTTTGGATTAATTTTCAGCCCTAGAGTATTAATTGTTGAGTGCCTTAACTGGCTGATTAGAATCCAATACAAAGTGTATGCTGCACTCCTTTTCAACAAATTCTTCAGCTTATTGAAGAAGGAATTACAATGAAACAGCTGCTGGAGTACATTTAGCACTCGGATTGTATCTCGTGCATGTTGTGCATGTTTATCAGAGATCACTTACATACTGGGGCTCTCAGCACGGTCACTCAGCAAAGCAGAACTTGTTCTGCAGACCCAATTCAGTGCCCTTTGCCTCCTCTTCCATGGGCATTTGGGAACACCCAACATCTCCTCACCCTACACCAACCTTTGATCAGATAAACCATGCTGAGCAATGAAAAGCACTGCAAAGGCAGTGGATTTTGTGAGGTGAGCATAAACAATTCATAAAGGACATGCACATCTCATACTTAATGCAAATTCACTAAACCCACAAGTTAGCTTTTCTTTAATGGAATTTATTTTCCATGTCAGGGTGCTTGCAGCCTTTTGGATACCACATTGATGCTGGCTTTCAGCTAGCAAAGAAGTGCCACAGAGTTTATTCCTATCCAACCTTCAACAAAGCACCTGTTAAAGAGCCTAACTTACTGGAATTCTACATTTTCATAATATTTGTCAAAGAACTGAAAGAATACATCAGAAATGTTAAGAGCTTGAAAAAACAATCGTCCTCAACTCCCTTGCTTTCTTTAGGAAGCACACTCAGCGTAACACACTTAAGTGTATTTCTGGACATGTAACCTTTTCCCATAATAGAAGAAAAACTTTGTATTTGCATCCCTCAGTTATGAAAAAGCAACAGTTTAAACCCAATCTAATTTTACTGCCTCTTTAATTGCACCTTCTGGTGCCTCACGCCGGAGAAGTGATTTACGTTTAAGCTGATAGGTTCAAACACTGCTTCAACAAATTAATGAGTGAGAATTACCCGCGCACTGAACCAGAGCCCGGCGTTTGCTGACACTCCCAAACCTGGGCCTGGAGACACTGCCTGCACACGAGCAGCAGCTCAGCTCTGCCAGGGAGCTCCCAGCCACGAGATGACACAGGGGAGTTCAAAAATGCAAGGTGAAATAGAAAAAAAATAACCTCGACTTTTGATAGCTGGAGCTTATCAAGAAGCAAATGATGAAATCAGATTGTTTATTTATTTTTAGCCCATATCCCTCAATATGAAATTCAACTTAATTACCTTATGTCTCAGACGGTAATAATTGCCACATACAAGATATAGAGGAAAAGGAGACATGCAGTTACTACGGAGTAAAGAGAAAAAGCTGACAGGGATTAGGTTCAAAAGTTTAAGTCTTTCTGGGAATTCAGAAAGTTACATTCTGTACGTTTTTCTATCAGAAATAACACAAGAATGGAACTCATTGCATATGTATCTGAGAAACAAAATTGAAATTCTATTACACATTGCCCTCCAACTAAAATAAGTTCCTCTGTCACAATTAAGTGAAACCACTACAAGAGCAGTGCCTGTGTTTCTCTGCTCTAAGCACGCAAGGCAAGAAGGGTTTGTCTCAGCACAGGCTCACACAGCACAGCTGAACATCAGGTTCAGGTTAGAAAAAAGCAAGAACTAAAGAAGAATTAAAGCAGGTATTTTTATATTGAGAACAATGAAGGGAAAGGAATTTCTGAATGCTAATTTGATTGTCATGTAAAACAATGGTCATAAGCATAATCCTGGACAGGGAACCAAATTTAGAACTTCATTTAAATTAATTAAAAGCTGAACAAGGAATTCAATTACGTGCACATATTCAGCTTACAAAACCACATTTTTCTATATTAATTTCATGAGGAAAACAGAGCTAGAAAGATTCTGTAACAGCAGCAGCTGTTTTTATATAACATTTCTTGATTCATATGAAGCAGCTCAAGTGCTTAGATTTTTAGTGATTTCAAATTTTGTCTACGCGGATCTCCATAAGTATTTAGTGTATCTGTGTACCCACACCTAAGAGATATTTCTATCCTTTCCCCTTACTTCACATTTAACTTCAAGACGATTTGATTTCTTCTATCACCACAAATTTAGGACAGATCTGAAATAGCACAGTAGAGGAAGGCAAATATCATTTACATTTTTTGTAATTGTTAACATCTGCCGTGCTTTTCACATTATTACTGCTTCATTACCTAGGCAGCAGTATTGTATTAAGCACTCTGAGAGCCACACACGCCTGACATGACATTGCTTCCTCACACTACAGACTCGGCCATCTCCGAGTCACCTGAAATGGAATGCCAATAATGCCTATCACACAAGTGACTTAGAAAATTAAGAAGTCGATACAAAACACATCAATCCTATCTATCTTCCCTATCTAAATCTATCCTTATCTATCTTACTCCTAAATCTATCCAAAACATGTTTATCTCAATTCTACCTCTGCAGAATTTGCATCTTAGAGCCTTTATTACATGCAGGAGTACTGCACAATCATGGCACGGCCTTGATTTCCTGGTTTAGTCTTAATTTCTTCCTGTATTCAAGAGACTGTTGATACAAACAGTCTAAATTTAAGCTGTAAAAATGCTGATATCTGCCTGTTAGACATGGAGCTCACGTGTTTTTTACAAAATTTAAATCAGACAATGTTCAGAAACCAACCAAGAGTGAAGCTAATTCTGAGTCAGATCCAAAAGGGAAGGATTCAATCCTTATTGCCATGAGTACAAGACAAGAAGTTTGACTGCAAGTGCAGAGCTGTTATTTTGATAAGGCTTTCTATGAGAATAAGGACTGATGGTGACTAAAAGAAGAAATGCCTTTTATTACTCTGAATATGTCAGTTCTAGTGACTAAAGCAGGCACTTGATAAATTCTCAGCACGGCTGCTGCGTAAGAAGCTGTCAGGGAGGGTGCACAAGCTGTTTTTACTACTGAAAAGAAGAACCAAGAGATGTTCACCTAAATGGTGATCTCATCACAGGATACACAAAGTCAAATTCAGAATCCAAACTCAGGGGCAACATCTCCAACTAATCATGAGAATGACCAACTATCCTTTGAGTGGGAAGAGAAGGGAGGGCAGTGATACAGTTTTCCCCTAAAAATGAATATTCTACAGTGCTCGAAGACTGAAGGTTTTGCAGGTTGGATAGGTAAGAGATGAAGATTTCTGGTTTGTAATGAGAAACAAGGCACCTGATTTTTTTTTTCATTGCAGATCATTTACTTTTCCAAAATGCACTCAATTTCCCCCTTCCACATGCTATTGAATCATATAAAAATCATGCTTTATTTTAGAAAAGGATTAGGTCAGTAATTTTCAGTAAGTCCTTTCAGGGCCCTCCTGGCATTAACACCACATTCAATATTTTCATTAATTGAGACCAGGTAGTTCAGGCCATGTGGGATTTGAGGCACAGTATTTCCCTACCACAGATTTTAACTGAGAAAGCAAAGCTTTCATTCTAAATAAAAAAGGAACTAAGTACAATCAAGTCTGGGCAGATTCTGAGCATATGCACTGCAGAAAAGCCTGTCTTGTGAAGCGCATTCACGCTGCTGAACCATCACTCTAAATCTAAACAATTATACAGGATCAAATACTGACTCCTAACAATGCTGTTTAAGGACATAAATTTTGAAGAAGCATGAAAACATTTTATCAGCTGTGTCTGTAAGCCTTAACTACAGGAGAAATACTTTGAAGTTGGTTGCAAATTCTGAACTCACTTATGCCAGCACAGAAATGGATATCAAGACGTGGCCTCTGTGAGTCAGCTTTTCACCTCTGCTTCTTATCCCAAACAGATTTCAAATCTTCAGATAGAATCATCCACCATATTTCCATCAAAATGCTTGGCCTTCCACTGACAACTTCTGAGTGCAGTTATGCATCGTCAAAGTAAAATTCTTTAATAAGTAGAAGGGTTTGCAAGTAACAGGTTAAAATCATGTATGGTCATAATTTCCTCATTGCTTCCCCATATTAAAAGTGCACTGTAATATAACAAATAATCTTTTAGAGACTATAAAAGTTTTGCCACAGATGCAAATCCAGTTTAGAGTAAAGCACCTTCATTTCCAGTTCATAATATAAACAAAAGTGCTTTTATAAAAGCAAGCTATGGATGTTGATCAGAAAAGCTCTGCTCTGACTCACCACACTTTTACCCCTACCATGGGATTTAAGTACACCTAAACTATGGAAATATGGCACGAGCATAAAAAATATGTATATAATTTATTTTTTAAATCAGTCCTTTTTGTCTCCCTCCTTATTCAAGTTTCACAGCATACATATGGGTATGAATAAGCAAGGGATTTTTCACCCTCACTTCATGCACAGCAGCTTGAAAAATGTTTCCGATTACCATAAATGATAATATGCATACATAAGGCTGTCTTTCAAAGAGATTTGATAATTCGTAAATGAAATGTTTACACAGATGAGGTCAAGCCAAAAGGTTTGTAATATAAGTATTTAACTTATGTAAATCTGTTTATCACTGCTAAGGAACATGGGATGACTTCAAATATTCACCATTGAATGTACTCGGTACACATTTAGAGCAACTTGCATGAATTCACATTCCAATTTTTAATTACTATGCAGTCTGTAAAGACAAAAAATCAAGAGTCAGATTGCTCTCTTTTTCTTTTATCAGAACAATTAACATTAATGACACATTACTTCACAGGCACTGCTACTCATTCATTATTAAAATAATAAATTGAATGAAGTTTGAGCAAAAGCATTAAAATAACTACAGGTAGAGATGTTTACCCTTACACGCATTTCTATCAATATTTCCTTAGCCAGTGTTCATCAGGAGCTGATACAAGGCTTAACAAAACAAAAAACAAACAAACAAAAAAGAAACAGCAAGTCCTTTCAAAGATATTTATAGCATGTTGGGGTTTTTTCCAGATGTAATTTTGCTCTTGGACTGTATACAGCTTTACTTACATAACTTCGTTTTTGTGGTTTTGTGAAACCATAAAATGAGGACAAGGATTTCATACCATTAAACAGACCTTGGTAGCAGAAGGGAAGACAATGAATTTGTTTTTACTTGAAACTTTTAGACAGAGTCAGAATTAATGTCTCTTGCACTCCATCCTGGTTTTTTATCTACCAGAGAACAAAGTAGCCAAATGTGTTTTTCTTCCTAGGGTTTCCATGGCTTTAATTTCTATCTCAATCTTAAAATTAAATATTAAATATTAAAATTAAATACCCACCCATCCATATGGAGAGGCAGACACTCCGTTTTTTGGATTTATTAAAATCTACTCGTACTGGTAACAGCACAGGGACGTCTGATTTGGCACGGTAAACACAGGTTTAGCAGCCTAATTGCTTGGATTTTTTGTGGATCATTATGCTAATGCCTCTGCAGCAAAGTGCTAAATTGGAATTCCCATCACAAAGACTTCTCCTTGCTGACTGAGAAGGGAAAGCTGGGACATCCTGGGGTGATGGGAAGGGACTGCTCTTCAGGGACACACGAAAGGCATTTTCAAACCCACAGGACTATGGTGCTCTGCCACAGGGAAGAAAGCGCAGCCTGACACAAAACATCAGGAATTCCAACTTTGTCTGCATAACCCAGGGACTGCAGACAATGACACTGTGCCCTACAACGGTGCTTGGGAGGGAGATGGATTCACGGAGCTTTACAGGATAAAGACATACTCTGTACCAGTAAGCAGCTCTGCACGTCTGTACAATTCTCTGTTGTCAGTATTCAACTGGACCTTGAGATAAACTCATTATTTTGTTCTCCAGGTCCCACTGTACATTATGCTCCCTTAAATATATTCTGCTATGTAAACAAATCCGACCCTGATCCCTCAGGACACCCAAACCTGCTCTGATTCCACATCCCCAGACTCACAGATGTGCTACAAAACCAGGCTTCCTTGGAGGACTACGAATGTCGTAGTGGCAAGGTTTTTGATTTGGTAAAATAAAGGCTAAATGAGAAGTTTTCCACGATAAACATGCATTTTGAAAGAACAAATATCATTTGAAATTTTTGATCCAACAATAAACAAGGTCAAAATAAAAAAAAAAAAATAAAAGCCATCAACACAGTTAGTTTGTTAGCTCCTTGTGGCACTAATATTTTCTTCAGTTTCCTGAAGAAGTTTTGTTACTGTTTTCTCTAATCCTATGTCCACATTTAATCACTGAAAATGCACCTCCACCACACAGCAGATGTGTCATTAACTATTTCTGAAAAAAGGTGAAATAAAATCACCCAGCATGAGAAGACTATGGGATAAGCCAACACTAGCAGATGGTGTTTATTTTGTCACTGCTTGTGTTAAAAATTGTCACCTATTTCATCAGTATCTTTAAGGTAGAAGCCTCATGCAAGAAGTGGAAAAGCTATTTTTTCTAAGCTGTCACAGAACTCCTTAAAATAAAACGTCTTCTGTTCATGGCTTCCAGTTTTTAGGACATGGTGCATTACACAGGAGATCGATTTGTATAAATCTGAGTGATCGAGTATTTTACCAGCAGCTCAGCTTTTCATCACACAACCTCTTTTGTTTCTTAAGCAAATTTCAAATCCTTTATTTCCACTACCGATGCTGTTGAGACAAAATCTGTAACATTGCTCCTAGAAGAGGCACCTGGTAGAACTGTCAGCTTCTTTTCTTCTAGGACCCACTATGCAAGAGAGTTTTACTTCTCCCTCGGAATTTCCTCCATTCTCACTATTTTATTTTATCACACACTTTTGGCTGTGTGGTTTCCATTCCCTGGCTGACAGTTTCTTAACAAAACAGTTGCATGAAGAGTAATTGCACAACCTGGACTTGGCTGCCTGAAGAAATCACTGCTAAAATCCCCTGATAAACCCAGGTCTTGCTCATGTAGTTTTGAAAGAATGTCCACTAGAATTTGAACCTAAAAATCCCCTGTTAGTGCACTGCAATATAGTTTGATTGACTCAGTCCCTTCTCCCTCTCTGTCAAGACTTCCACTGCACTCCAGTTCAGGTTGGCTTGCACACACTGTACCAGGAGCTGGTCCTTTTGCCTTTGCCATTTAATGAGGGCTCTCAGTGTCTTATTCAAATCATACCCTAAGCAGCACACTGTTACATTTCTTCTTTTTATGTATATATATTACTCAACATCATACTTCTGGAATGCTTAAAAAGCATTCATTATTTTGATAAATCGCTGAACTTTTGTTACATTATTTTACAGCTCTGAAAAGAAACCACGGGTGGTCTGGTTATTTTGTTTGTTGGATTTTGGTTTTAATTCTNAAGGCACGGTTGGGTGGGTTGTTTGTTGTAGTTTTTTAAATCTACTAATAATTCTTCTTCCAGAAAAGGAGTATTCAGAAATTGTGAGATTTAGGACTACTGCAAATACTAGTGAGGGGAGATATTTTTTCCGTAAGACACTTTTATTCTCTTTCCTTCCAGAGTCTGAACACGGATCTGACAACGATCCTTCTGCTTGTATTTCTGAACCATAGACCATTCTAAGACCCATGTTCAGCACTTCACCTCTTTTTTTTCTGACTGCAGCAGTGGCATCTCTCTCCTCAGCAAAGCAAAGGCTGAGCAGATCAAGAAACCTATCATTTCATTAGAGCACAGCAAAGCAATCCATGCTCTGGATGAGCACGTATGAGAACTGGGTACCTTTGAAATGCAAAGTCTGAGGGCTCTACTTATGAAGATACAAAGAGTCCTCTCCTGTTGACACAACATGCACACTGAAAGCTCTGCAACACTATTTAGATGCATTCCGAGCCAGCTGAGGCTTTAAACCAAGGTTAGTGCCATCTGTCTGGTTTTGGCAGCATCCAGATTGATGTAAAAAATCCTATGGCACTGTTTAAAAGGAGCAGAGATAAAGCTTGCTTTTGGTCAATTCCCTCAAATTATTAACATAAAAGATGTGGCTGATACCAAGGCCAGTCAGCACATCTGGGTCGATAAGCTCACTGCACAGCTTTCTTACCACATTTAGAGCATTCAACAAACTATTTCATTACTCAGATTTAGCATGTCCAAGAAATTACTCATAAAAGTCATAAAAAGTACTAAGTTTTTCTACTGCTTGTCTCAGTCCAATTATTTTCTTAGATGCATGTTAAATGGAGCCAGTTGCAAGGATTAATGCTATCAAGTATTTTTGAGCTGTAATGTAGTTAATACATTCTCACATTCTTCCTAATTTCTAGAGCCCTGAAAAAAACCCAAAATTGAAAGCAATATATCAATCAAATTTGTCTGAACTGGGAAGAGTATCAGGTTGCAAGTGAAAAAGAAGTAAACCAAAGAGAAACAATATTTGATGAAAAGCCTCAAAGCTTCAAATGAGGAAAGACATTGTTCAGTTGGATGCAATTTGTCAGGCAAAACCTTTCTGTGATCCTGAAAAATGCATTCAAGCATTCTCTGAGATTTAGTACAGCCTAAATAGCATAACCCACTCATTTCACCTGTGCCAAAATCCTCCTGCAACACCAATAATCATGAATGCCTCAGAAATGCAGATATATGTACAGGATCATTTCCGTTCTTTATCAATTCTGTCTTTATTACCAACCATACACACACCACCTTGGGCAGTTTTTAGCATTATACATCAGCATTATGGATATTTAATTACTCCACCAAAAGCTCTGGCTCCCACTCTTCTAAGAAGCGTGGAAACACAACAAACACTCCTTATCTCCAGTTTGAAAACACACTGAACACTCGTGGGCTGCATTAACGAGGAAATGGTCACAGATGCTCAGTACTTGCCAGCATTTGATTTAAGAAACTGTTCCAGTATTTGCTCAAACACTGTTTGAGATTCAAAGAGTAATGCCATTTACTAGATTTTACCAACAACCAAGCAATTATGGAAAGAAGTACATCAGAAAATGGAGTTGATGAGAAAACCTTGGTTTAGGTCTCATTTAAATATTAAACAAGCAGAGTATTATTCCTGGTTAGGGCCCTCACCTTGCAAAGCGTTTACTTAAGTGCTTACAAAAAAAGCCCAAACAGAAAGATGTCTCTCTTGTATGTACTAGATCAGAGGTGCAATGAAAGAAAAGAATGAAATAACAAAATACATCTTTCATCTCATTAGGCAATCAAATACAAGGTAAAATTTGCCATGCTGAGGACAAAAGACTTTATAAAAAACAGCCCTTGCTAATTGAGTAGGGGCACATGCTGATAGTCTAGTTAGTGTAAGTGTACATATCCAATGAATGAAAATAAATTTTGATTTCAAGAAATATCAAGAGGAAGATGTCTCTGAATCTAGACTGAAGATGAACAGAGTCATCACTAAATCTTTCACTCAAAAGCCAGATTTAAGAATCTCTGAAGAAACGTGTGTCCCATGCAAACTTTTACCAATAGAATACAACATTTGCAATTGCTTTTGTGAAAATATAGGTACAAGTAACATTTTATTTTAAAATTATGCCTGTGTGTACCCCGATCTGGCATCTCTTCCATGTCTTAGCTCTCCTCCTCTCATGGAACAAGCCTCACTCCATGAAGCAAGATCAGCTCAGGGAAAACAGCTCCTTCATCACCCAGCCAAGTCTCCCAGGGAAAAACCCACCCCTAAATTAGTTCAACCCAACCAGGAAGGTAATACTCAACAATGAGATAGAAATAAGTAGTAGAGGTCAGGTTTATTCAACAGAATATAAATAGCCAGGAAGAAAAAAACAACCAACCAACCAACATCCCACAACACATAATAAACAGAACAGGCACAAAACAAGATTAAGCATTGCACAACACACAAGTTCTAAACTAGGTTCTGAGTTTACAAGGAATACAGTTAAAGCAAAATAAAAACCTTACGTATGAGAGAGTTCTTTGTCTCAGCCAGCTGCTGCCAGCTTGTCTGTCTGTCTTTCAATTTCTCAGAAAGGTGTGTGTGAAAATCTAAATGAAATAAAACAAATAACATTTTAGAGATGGCTCTTCTTCTTTTCTTCCATTCCATTCACCTTTGGTGCAATACAGAATGTTTTACTTCCTCCCACCCAAAGCAATGCTCAATAGTAAGTAAAATACATTACTCATTATTATCTAGAGATCAGGAATTCTTTTACCTTGTTATCAATGACATAAAAAGGCACATTGAATAGCAGTAGTTTGGTGCAATCTTGCGTTGCAAGAAGTCCATATACCCACTGTCAGTATCATTAACCACAAAAAGGCCTGAGTGCATAAAAACCTCTCCAAAATCTCTCTTTGGGTAGAATTTAACCCAAAGGCAGAGTTTCCATACAGGCTGTACAGGAGGTGCTTAAGTTCATACTAACTTATTTTCAGTGTACTATCCGTTCCTCCTATAGCCAAATACATCTCATTACATCCTTGTAAAAGATATTTTTTGTTATCTATACCCAGACTCCTAAGACAAATTTGGAAAACGGACACTTTCAGCTGTAATAAATCACTTCTTACATGTTTATTGGAGCAGCATCATGACTTTTACATTGAATCTTAACATACTCAGGCTCATTCTGCTGCATCTCAACTGGACAGGAACCAGTGAAACGCCACTGTTGCAAGGAGAATTCTTTTTTCTTTTTTGTCTCATAAAAAACCCTTTAGTTTGGAATCATCTCTCTCTTAGACAAAGAAGAACTAAAATAATCCTGGCTTTTGAAAACATGACATAATCAGGGAGTCCTCTTACATTTGAAAAGCTCAAAATCAATTGAAAATTGTTATTGAATTTCATAACAACATCAGGAGAGTTTTCAGATGTAGTAAACAGGAAACATAAAACCTATTTTTATTTATTTACATGATTTGCCTTGCAAAAACCAGCAAGACAAGAGGACAATAATTAATGTATGGTCACTCTGATTCTTGTTTTTCTCTAAGTTTTCACTGTAAAATAATTTTACTTGGTGCACCTCAGGTTCAAATCCTTCATAATATTTATAAGATAATAATTTAATCTTTCACCCAACATGCAAATAAAATCAACAGTGAAAATGTGTTCTGTAAGCACAGCAATTTATTATATGCAAAGAAAAAAGGCAACACATTGACACAAATAAAAAAACGGCTGACCAAGACAATAGAAAATAAACCACTTTGCATGCATGACAACAAATTAGCTGTTTGTTAGGAGCAAAAATACTTTGCTTCAAGTGGAATAATGTAAAAGAATGACAGCAACTGAGTCTTACATCTCTGCCTTTGGGGGGAAAGGAATTTCAAGGGACGAGTTACAAGCAATAAAATCCAGGTAGAATTTACTAAACTGGCTCAATGTCTCCTTGCCACACATGAAGTTAAATTTTGACAAGGTACAACTAGAAGACATTTTGGGGTACTTTGGCTCACATCTAATTAGTTCAGCTTTATTTTGATGACAGAGACTTTTGATTCAAAAACAAAGAAAAAAAAGTTTTCAGGAATGCTTCACTTATCAAGAAAGATAATTCAAAAAACAACATACAAGTGAAGCAAAGAAATGTGAAGGGCAGAGCAAAGTGGGTATCAATGTAAAAATGCTGGTAAATAAAAATATTGCCAATTTCTTGTTTTGGTATTACCAGCAATTTTTCCCCAAAACAAAATACTAAAAGTTTATATTATTTTCATATTTTAAAAATAGGAGAAATTAAATATAAATACATGCACATGCAGGCATATATCAAAGAGGAAGTAACGGAATTGTTTCACTAAGCTTTTTTTCCTTTTCTTTTTCTATGTGAAAATGGAACCAAACTTTTAAATACAGTGCAATTGTTCTGCAGTACTTACAGCTAAATTAAACCATTTCAGTAGTTTGCAATTATACTATTTCTGTTATATTCCATCCTATAATATGCAAAGTTTTGAAATCTTTACTGTCTCTATTTCTGTTTTAATACAAGCTTCAGCTTTCATCTCTCTTTTATGAGGAAAAACAGAATTAATCCATCAACAGTTCATTTATTGACATTTTATCACATTACCCTTTAAGCTTGTGTATGTTACTGAATCTGCTATTCTCTCTTGTACCTCTCCATGGCCACCTTGGGATATTTGATCCTCATAAAGGACACAGATGAGGACAACAAACTGTTCACCCAAGGAAGCTGAACCATCCCTCTTTTTATGGGAAGCGCCTAAAACTAATGGCTAAAGCTCAAGTTGCCAAGCTCTGTTTCTCCAAAAAATATTTAAAAAAAAAAAAAAAAAAAAAAAAAGTTTTTCACCAATGCCCAAAGGAAAGAGTATTTAAATGTTAAGACACTTTAAAATACTGTCATCTGAAGGGAAGTCTCTGTGGGTATTACCTTCCTTTGACACTCACAGGGAGTTAAACCTAATTGCATTTAGGGTTATCTCTAGCAGCTACACTTGGAATCAACCATCCTCAGGAGGACTATTGTTCTAACTAATCTACTTATTAGGCTTTTATTCAGATTTAGTACAGCCTTTCATAAAAAAAAAACATCTCGAAGGGGTAGTAATGGATTTTGCAATTATCAGACAGGAAAGAGCAGACTATGACCTACAATCTTTGGCCTTACCAAAAATTAGGAAAAAGAAATCTAAGTAAATCTTTAGATCTTTAAGTCAATTTTAGTCCCTATCAGACACCACAGTTATATCCGGAAAGGTGAAACCTGTGTCAATTTCCTGTGCTCCTCCTATGCATTGCCCTAAAATACAACCCCTCCCACAGTAACTGGCAGGGAGAAAGAAACCTGCTTTCAGTCCTTGCCTTGCAAAGATGAGCAAGTAGCAGTTTTCAGCTTATTGTCTCAAGCACCACTTTAAGCTAAAACCAGTGCTGATACAGGTGATTTTAGATACTGGTACAAATCCCAGCAGCACTTTTTGAGAACTGAGAAAAGAGGCACTGCAATTCCTGACCCACTCTCCCGTGAGGAATACAGAGTTCTGACCAGCTCCTTGCCTTCTGCGTATTTTAAATATTTCTCTAATTTCGCTCCCACCCCAACAGTCTCCCAGGGACCCTGCCACTCTGAGGAGAGCCTTTCCCCCGTGATGCCTAAAGAGGCCAACCTAGAAACAGAGACTGGACAGGAGTAAGGGAATAAAGGTGGATATTTATTTGAAAGGCCTTCAGAGGTACACCCTGGGCAGGCCAAAGGCTACACCCAAGATGGACCTTTGAAGGCCTTTCAAATAAATATCCACCTTTATTCCCTTAACTCCTGTCCAGTCTCTGTTTCTAGGTTGGCCTCTTTAGGCAGCAGTTCTTTGGCACCCCAGATGGGACTCGAATCCACAATTCCTGGTTTAGGACGGGCTGGGCGTCCTTGGAGAGCAGCCTGGAGAGGCTTTGTTCTGTCTGTCTCAGCATGAGAGCGCAGCAGCTCCCAGGCTGCAGGACACTGCAGAGTTACACACTGGGAATACAGGATTTGAAAAAGATAAAAGCTAAAATGTAAGGCATCACCCCCACAATTGGGAGGCACCTCTGGACACCAGCAGCCAGAGGCTCTGCTCCTCAGGATCCCAGTGCTGAGCATGCCTGGGCCCCACAGGACATGTCTTTGTCCTGGGAAAGAGGCTGACCTCCAAACATCCTGTTCTTAGTTCTAGTTCCTCTTTTGAGCTGTCCTAGCTACTACTCACAACCATCAACTATCCAGGAACAAGCATCACTCCTCTCTCTTCTTTCTCTCTTCCCTCATTCCCAGTTGTTTTCTTCCTTTGAAATTCTCCCCTTCACAGTTTGAATAGAAGCTTCCTGCTATGCACTATAAATTCCCAGTCTTATTAGTTCACAGGTATTCTAGCATTTTGTTTAGCATTTTCCAATATGCATCACTAAAATCTTGGCAACCAATCACATAAGCTGTGCTCCACCCTTTAAGATGATAGCACATTGTTTATGGTTGGGTTGTTTGGGGGTTTTTGTACATATGAAAACTTCCTTACTTTTTTTAAGAAAAATAACTGTGGAACATTAAATATGACCAGAGCCTAAATATCCTCCTAAGCTCTGTTCTCATTTTTCCTCTTCTATTTATCAAAGCGGCAAAACCCAATTTTTACTAGTAATATACAATAAAAAGATGGTTTATTTTCATAAAGTAGCACTTCAGAAACCTTGAAAAAAACAAATAAGTAGCCTGAATTTCTCAAGCTGCTTTCCCTCCCTCCTTATATTTACACAAAAACATCCAGTAATAAACACTCGCTCCTTTCCTGTCACACCTGTGTGGCTCAGACGTGTCCCAAAAGTCTCCGATTTCCTCCCTGTGAGCAGAAGTTCTCCTCTGTTGGTATCTCAGTATATTTTCACTGCTATTTGCTCAATGATTATTGCTGACCATTACAATTTTTGAGGAACAGGACAAAACCCATAGCAACTGACAGAACACTCTCTCAGTACCAGGCACGTCAATGCTCTACTTTCTCCTCAAAAAACAGGGTTTTTTCTGCCATCACATTCTACCCTAATACTTCAGACCGTGCCTGGTGGGCAGATGTAACAAGTGCAGCACTCAACATCTACGCACACCGCCTCCAGTCAGAAAAATAACTCAGTAATACAAAAGTCATGCACAGAGGTATGGGAATAAGAACTGTTCTGCAACAAAAAGGCCACACAGTTTTTCCTTTCCCCCTTTGTCTTGGCAGAATTCCTCTCTGCTATATTACTCTGTTATGTTCTATTGCAGATTTTACGTTCAATGTTCTGTTTGATCTTTTGTAAGAGTTGTGTTCAGTTTTCTCTCATCTGAAGCACATTCAACAAGTCAATTAGGCTTAAAAAGCTTTACCTTCATAGTGTACTGGCAGCTCTCAAGCACAATTATTCTCTAATGCAAAACACCCACAAGACATATTTAAGAGTATACTTCCACAAAATAAAATGTTAACACACCACCAAACATTCATGCAGAATTGACAAACACTACAAAGGAAAATGCTCTAATGCAGTTCAAGTACATCTGAAAGTGTATTTTAGTTCAGTGAACTCCACAGCAAATACACCATTTTCCCTCTCCTCAGCCTAAAGGTAAGGTTACAAAATGGGAGTCAGAAGAATTTTTGACTTGCATTGTAATTTAAAACTTCCTAAATGTTACCAGAATGACCAGCAACAGGTCTACTGTACCAGGAGCTGGGTTTTCCAAGGGCAGTATCCATGCCTTTTCTAGGGAATAAATATTTAGCTACATTAGAGACAGCAACACAGAACTTAAAATTAAAAGTATTTATATATTTTGTTTTCATTTCCTATGGAGTACTAAAAGCACTGGGATGTCTTTCTACCGTAAGAATCACAGGGACATGCATAATTCAGATCAGCACTCAAGAGTACAGAGATGTGTGTATTTCTTTGTGTAGAAGTCTGTTGTAACTATGAAGTCAAAGTTAACTGAACCTAAATTTCAAGTAGATTTATTTAAGTCAAATTAAATGATTTCTATTAGTCTTATCTCCCAAAAGAATTAAATATAGCCCTATTAAGTCCAAATGATTATGTCTACACAGAAGTGTCAATCCATTTCACAATTATCACATTAAGATCATGCCACTACATATCTGGTAATTTTGATAAATCTTCTCAAATTCCCCTGAACAGCCAAGCCCTAACACCTAAAATATTCATAACTGCCTCTTAATTCAACATGGTCATTGACTCACAGAAAAAGTAAAACTCTAATTGAAACTTCCCAACATTTCTTCCTTCTGGTTTTACTTTGCCTTTTGAAGTAAAGGTCAATTCAACAACTATTACTTCATGCTGTTAGGAATGGTTTAGTAGCCCCATACAGACCAATGACTCAGCTACGAGTCATGATTTAATAATTATGAAGATCTAAGTCACAATTCTCATGGGAATAATTTATTAAAAATTAAGAAAAGCTTCAAACAGCAACTGGAGGTTCTCTACAGTTTCTTTCTCTTTCTCTAATACCTTTTCAATGCAAGCCTCTCACAAATAACACTTTACCCTCAGGTCAGTCTCTGTGCCAATGACTCTGTTTTTAGATCAATAACTTAACGCCTGGAAAGACCAGTAACTCTTTTACAAAATGATTTTTTCAAATCTAACTTAACTTTGGTTAAAACCAAAATTAAACCTCTGAACCTGATATTAAATTTAATCTATTAATCAATTAATTAAGTCTATGAATCCTTACATAAATATGGTGACAATATTCACACGAATGGAATTTTACAACAGAAGCTGCCAGGTACAAAGTTTAAAATGTAGAGGAGACCACATGTACTGTACCAAAACAAGTCAACACTTCAATTAAGGCACCCACCGCTTTTCTCCTTGCTTTTGGCAGGACACAAAACTGCATAAATAAAAACTTTATGGAAAAGGGTAAAACCAGTTTAAATCCTAGAAGTAATTCCATAAAAACAATTTTTCTCCTTATTGTAGGATCTGTATTTTTCCGCTTGAAAGTATAAAGAAAGGATAAGTCAACCAGTAGAAGTTATCTGACCATACTAATTTCCTGGTTCTTTTGTAAAATTGTAGAAAAACTAGTTAGCTGCTCTTGATTTTTTCCAACAACCTGGCATCAGGTTTCACAGGCATCACAACATCCTGTCTGCTTCTAACACTGTAGCTCATTGCTCATTTAAAACCAAGGAAGCCCCTTAAAATACAAAGAAAGTGATTGAGATCAGTGTTCTAGCAACAGCAATGCCTCACAAAACAAAACAAAGCTCTTGAAGTAATAACTTCAGCATCTGTCTTCCTCATTATACAGTTACGTTCCTCACTGTTAAGAATTATTGTTTGTTTTTAAATTGCTGTGGCAAGTTAATTAATTGATGAGCCTCAACCACCTTTAAACCTACTTTTACTTATTGATGTCTCTTGTCTTTCTACAGCAAGTTCTATTAATGAAAAAAAATCAAATTACAGTTTTCAAGTAATTTAGCTGGTAAGATCTTATTTGTCATCTGTGCCTGTAAACAATTTTGAAGAACTAAGAACTGACACACAACTCACAAGAAGACAAGCTTACTGTTTCACTGTGGTTTTTGCTGGAGAAAAAGACATGAAGAACAAGATTTCTATCTCAAACTTTACCAAATATCTGTTCAGCCTCTATAATGAGATCACCTATAGCTTTGAAACAAAACTATCCTCAGTACTCTTTGATAAGGAATGTAAGTACAACCTGTAGAGAATCATATCAAAGATATTTTATCACTTCTCTAGCCCAGGGAAAAGTACAGAACCAGAATAAATACACAAAAGTAATACCTGAGAATATCCTCTGTAACTCCAGGAGCTTGCCTCTCCAATTTCCTAAAAATTTTATTCAACAGCTCTGGTTGGATTTTTCTTCCATCACTTTCTCAAGTCTGGCTCTGAATCAGTGTAAATTGTTAGTGCTTACAAAGTCCAGGGACAAGAACTCCTGGATGTACACGAAGCAGATTTTTGCTCATTTTGGATCTGCCATTTGCTAATTTGATGCTGTATAGTTTCCATCCAGGTGAAAGGCAGTGAGCAAACATTCCTTATTCACATTCTTTATGTCAATCACCCCTGCAGAGGCTCCAGTCATGTCACCAGTTGCTTTTACACTAAAGAATATTAAAGTCATGCTTCATAAGGAAACTATGCCATTACTTTGGGTAACTCATCTCAACAGCTCCTACCTTTTGCAGTTCAACTGTGTCATTCGTTCAATGAAAGAATGAGAATCCAATATATTGTTCAATGTTTATGGACCTTCCACACCTTTATCCAGTGGCAGAGACAACATTTTCTGGTTTCTTCTTTTAATAAACTTTCCACTGGTTCCTTTTTTTGTTATAAGAAGAGGTTTGTTTTCATTGTTCTAATATTGCACACATAGCCTTTCACAGGATTGTCCACTGTTGTACTAACATAACTTTCCTGAATCTTAATAGACAATTCAAAGCCCATCATAATTCCTCAGTAATTATCCATTTCACCTACTGTTTTCTATCCCACCCATTCACACTGTGAGATTATTCAGGAAAATTTCAACATCTTTGTCTTCAATACACTGCCATAGAGAAATCAATCACTTCAGTACGTTTCTGTTTCTCCAGCTCATTCTAAAAACCACCAAAATTAAGTCTGCCCCATGAACAGAACAACAAAGTGCAGGAAGAGGCTGTAACACTCAGAGAAAACCCAGATAAATTCAGCTCATTTCTGTGACAACATATGTTACCTCTCACATGATGGCAGCTGCTTCCCTCTGCACACAACACAGGCTGACAACAAACACTCAGCTGCTTCCCGATGGAACGGAGCCCTCAGCGCCCAGTTTGCACTAAAAGCAGCTCATGGATGAGGCAGAAAAACTGCCCTGGGCAGGACAGGCACACCCAAACACATCCCAGCTTCCTGCTGTGCACAGATAGAGAGAAAGCATTGCACTCCCTGACTCAAAAAGAATGATGTTTTGGAGGAAATAAACACAGACAATACTTTCTGCGTGTACCAGAAGGATGTTTATGATGTGAAAAACATTGCAATGTATTTTATCTAAGCTACAAATACTGAGTCATGTGGTGACTGACCTAGTTTCCTGTTAACTTTAAGTGTATTTTTAGTTACTCCCTGATGATTTATGTTTTCATTAAAACCTGAGGGATATGTCTTTTGAAGCCTGCTGGAGAATGAATGGAGGTATGACGCTTTGCAAGGGACGCCTAGGCATTTTCCCCCAATGTTTTCTCTCTCAAAGTCACATGTCTAGTAGGAGCTCAACTGAAGAGCAAATAAGCATCATTTGTTTACCTCTATCTTATCTTTCCTTCACAGGATTTAAATGCAAATGAAAAATAGAACAAACACCAAAAAATGCATCAAGTGGTGGTGCAGTCTAATGACTACAACCAAGACAGTCTGTGCTCTGCTCACTGTCACAGCACTCTGCAGCCAGCAGGACTGGCAGTGACCCCTACTTCTGTTTGCAACTGAATAGACACAGGAGTACTTTGAAAATCATCCCAGTATTTATACAGGAGTGATATAATTAATTTTCAGAGTTTTGTGGGACAACATATAACATTTTATATAGACTGTTAAGGAGATTATATTGATTTGAAATAGAACAGAAAACCCACCTAAGAAAAGAGCCCTCTGAGTGCTTCCAATCATGTAGAAGATGCATTAGAAGGGTTTTCTTTTTGGGAAATGATGAGCTTAATTTACAGTAAGTGGAAACTAAGTGTTCTCAGACCACAAATGTAAAGTCAGGGAAAGCAAGTCCACTATTGCCAGTTCTTTCTTTAGTATGAGAATGGACCATAAAGCTTCAAAATTTATGTATGGACTCCAAAGGTTTAGAGCAATCCACAGCTGGTTTTTTTGCTTGTTTTGCCCCTTGTCTACCACTGAATTAAGTTACAACATTAGATTTTGTGTAGTAAACAAGCACAAAATACTACATAAGGACCTAGCTTCAAAGGAAGGCTCAATTTCAGAAATGATCTTGATAATTATATTAGGATAGTCTAGGTTTCCCTACAGCTTTCTATTTTTCAAATTTGAAGAGACTTATGTGCATGATGACAGCCCTGTGTGCTCATAAGACTATTCTTACTTTATCCTGTCTACTTTCACACTCTCCAGAAATTCAGTTTTAAGCTGCAGTTTTCAAGTATTTTGTCAATCACAGTTTATCAAATGCATTCTGCTAAGGCAGCTGTCAGGACAAGATTCAGCAGTGACAAGCTGTCTCAACTCCTGTTCATTCTACCCTTTTTATCTCTGAGGAAGAGAAATACTCTGGCTAGAAAAGGCTCTACCTGTTCACTAAACAGGCAGTGGAGTCACTGCGTTGGCAGAGCTCCTGATCCACAGAACGAGGACTCCCAATAAATTCTCAGCAGCCCATTTATGCCTACTTCTTCCTTATCGTAAGTGCTGCTCTGAAAACACTACTGGCACTCTGCACACAGAGGTGATTGAGTAAAAAGACACAGAGTGCAGGTTGTCAATTTATCCTGAAATAGCTTCTAGTGGATAGATAAAAGCAATCTAAACCATAGCACAAGACAGTGCTATCACACAGAATCTTCAGACTTCCCAAAAAAAATTCCAGAAAAAAGCTCTGCCCTCTGTTACACACACACAGAATTATGGCATCATACACGGCTACTTGTGTATATAGTGAAATATCAGTGCACACTGGAGTATTGTCTTATAAATCCTGGCAATTAAGAACTTCATGTAATCTCACGCTGTATAAATGATATTTCAGAAAGGCTAAAACTGGGATTATGCCAGACTTGCCTTTTAGCTTTAATTGTGTTGACTACATTACCTAAAAGAGTCTTCACTTATAATGACAAATCATGACTGGGAAAACACGTATAAGTCAGATTTTCTCCTCCTCCACATATATTACCATGGAAATGCCAAAAGCGTAAGACAGTTCACAGACAGCTTATCTCCAAATATTTTAGTTGATCAAAATGATGCCATTTGATCCCATACATGGTCTGTTGTGGGATGAAGAAGGGAGTTTGAACAGTAGATTCAGTGTTAATCTACATCAAACACTTCTGCTTTAAAGGGAACAGAATGAAGAAAGTTTCAGTCTTCATTAAAGAGAAAGCAAGAAAAAGGCCAAGTAGTGACTTGAACTTTAGAAGTGTTAAATAGTATTTGAAACAGGCTGACATTTGAAAATTTTCAATTGTTGTCCATCTTTTAAGTGTCCATCATTGTCCATAAATGTCATATGAAAAAGAACAAAGCAATAAATGGGTCAGAGTAATCTCAAAAATAAGAGAAAAATCATTAGGATATGAAGAGGAGCCATCAAACTGCCTTAACACAGCGTCTCATTGCCAATCCCAGCATGAGAGGTCAGAAGCAGAGCTGGAGGCAAGAGCAGGAGCACAGGAAGAAGTCAGAGATAAAAAATACAAATGACACAAGGATGACCTTAGGTGTAAATAGAAACCCAAGTCTCAAGATTAGATGTTCCTACAGAAACCATCTCATGTTCTCAGCTGGTTTTCCATTGCACACTCCACACTTGCATATAATGGAGCAACAAACTACAAAACCTTCAGGAAAAGATGAAGTAAAAGACTTGAAAAGACAGCCAAGAAGGTGAGAAAACAAACATAACTGGTTACAATTCTGTTAGGCCTGGGAAAAAAAACAACTCAGAAGCTCCAAGGACCAAGAATCAGAGAGGACTGTCCTGAAGAAATATGTTCAGACTGCAATAGGTGCAGCTGAGCATTTTATTCCTCCAAGGTAAATAAGATGAACACCTCACATATCCTTTCAGATTAAGGATTAGATACTGTCCAAACACTAAGGCTCTGTTTAGAATGTGGGAGGGGAGGGGGCTGGCCCTGTCCAGAGGCTGTATTTCCATTCCTTGCACTCCTGGCATGGCACTCTCTGTACAAGCTCCTACCATCTCTTTGTGCAGGGCACAAATCCTGAGCACATCCCTGTTGTTCAGTAGATCCAAAGAGTGCATTAGGATGGATGGAAAGCATGCTCATGTATAAAATAGTGCACACAGCTTCTAGTTTGCCAGCTGATGTAAAAACATGACAAGAGATAAACTTAAGAACATAATAAGAATTTTCACATGCCAGTAATTTTTTTAGACTTTCTTTTCTAGTACTAGCCATGGGACCAAGTTACATCAGTCAGAAAAAATAATTTTCCGCCTGCAATGTATGTAATACCTGCCAAATAAGAGAAGATGACACAAAGGCAGGAGGAGATGAGTCAAGCAAAGGGTCACTAGAAACCTGTTTTCTCAAAGTGGACAGACTGTGACTCAGCTCAGCCGTAATCCCCCAATCATCACTGCTTTTATCACAACACCTCTGATGCAGCTAGCCAGGGATTGAGGGGTCATTAATTCGGGACATTAAATATGCCACCAGTCACCCATGGCCAAGAGCTGTATTCAATCATCTGGGAGCAAAGGCGTGGTTTGGAAAATAGAATTTAAACCCGGATCTTTACTGGACGCAGTTATGTTTGTCACTGAGAAAATCCTTACAGCTGCTGACCCTGTTCCAACAAAGAGAAGTGCTGAGCTGTAAAGCCAGCACTCTTCTGAAGGAGAGAGCAAACAGAGCTTGGAGTTATGACAAAGCAGAACCTCTGTTTCACAGAGGAAGTTGCAAATTCACCAGTTCACCTCTGGATGTAAGAAATTCACCAAGTAGGGTATGAGGATACAACTCACACATTTCCTGATGAAGCAACCAAGGCCACTCTGACATTTTAACTAGTCCCTCCCAATTACTTGGTGGTCTTTTTCCATCACAAGCATTTGGAACTATTTAAATTTCCACATATCAAATCCTATTTGTCAGTTGTGACAAACCCTAAATATCATCTGGTACACAGGGGCCATCAGGCAAATCACACCTATGGCAATACTTCACAGAAAGGGACAACTACAAGGTGGAACACCTCACTTCTGGAAGGTCCATGTGAACAATGTCTCAGCTGAAGCAGCTTTTTCACAAACAAATATATCAAAGTTCATCTTTATGACCTTTCCTTTTACCATCTAACATTGCCAAAATCCCTTTTAAGCTGTTATTTACTGGTCAACATGTCCAGCATGCATTAAAAAATCCATATGGGTGGGATCTTCTTTACCTAAATTAGGCACTTAGACCATGGCCAGATCCTTTACAGAGAAGCCAAACCTATTCTCTGCAGTCGGGTGCTCCCCGACTCCTGAGATGTGTTCTGAGGGAGGTCTATTCCACCTAACTTAAGTGAGTGAATTCACGACAGAATGGTCTTCCTCTGGAAAGTACCCAAAAGCCTCTACCCCTCTGACTCCAAGAGGAAAATCAAGCACTTTAGTTGCAAAATGGCTTCATTAAGCACAACGTAGGCACAGAACTGAATGGATTAAAGCTGTGCGTTGGACACTTTGCTCTTTAATCCTCAGAACAGAGTGCAAAAACAACCTCCCTAAAAAATAAGTTCTTGCATGACTGGGTAATATAAATTGATAAAGCAAGGCAAAACGTTAAATTTAAATGTCACTAAGCATGAACAACCCTTGACTGTGTTAAGGCGTAAGTAGTGCAGCCCAGGCAACAATTCACTCTGAGGAGAACTGAAGGTCTGTGATTGAGCTTCCACTTCTTTTCTCCTAATTCCTCTGGCGTTGTTCCTGCATTCTGAATGTCCAAGCAGTCCACTCCTTGCACAGGTATTCAGATTCCACAACACATCACTCATTTGAGGTAAGCGCTATATAAAGGGACAGAAATTTTAAATTCATACTCAAAAATCACACCTAAGGACTTTAAATGGAGAACTAGAATCATCTCGATATTGAAATAAGATGGAATTTTTCAGTAAATGTTACAACTTAGAGGATTTGCCAGATATCCTATCACAAATAGAACACACTGAAAGAACACCTACAACAACTCCAGGAGATGCACAGTAGTAATTAACAGAAAATTCCAGCATTAGATGACTTATGTACAGATTCAATGCAGCATTATATATATTATCATATCAGTTCTATTCCATTGGTAACTTATTTAGACTCTCCAATCTTGTCTCAAGGTAGGCACAGCAAGTTTCTTAAAATAAATTCTGTTGACTTATATTGTGGATTTTTCCTGAACATCTATAGTGTTCCATGAGTCTTCACCTAAAACTATGAGATTAATATATCTAAGTGGGAAATTTAGGACAGTAACTGCATTGCATATAGCAAATACAATATGTAAATATTGCCACAGTTTCCCTTACATGAAATTATTGTACAAAGGAAGATTATATCAACATAACTATGATACATTGAATTAATTTACCTTCAAATATTAGAAGCAGTAAATTTTTCACTCATTTCCAGCTTTCTAAGAAATCTCTTAATAGTAAATGCATTAATGTATCTGTACTAGTTAATGCACTTTTATACTACACTGTTCTTCAAAGAACCTCATGATAAATAAACATTATGTATACTATGTTTATTCATTTTTAAAGTTTAATTATCTTGGCTTTCAGAGAAAGGAAACATTCCCACTGAATGTCAGTAAAACTAGTACAAGTAAAGTAGCATTGTTATAAAAACTCTTCTTGTCTTGTTTGGTTCATCTAAGACAGCCAGATATAGAGACTGAAAGTGGTTAAAAAGAGTATTTAGGACTGGTTATTCAAAAGTACCTGCCAGAGCTGCTTAATCAAGATGGATAACATCCATGCTACAGCAGAAGCATTTCTCCCTTGTACAATCATCTTTATAATTTAACTAGCCTGAAGATTTTGTTGAACTGCAAGAACTAAAGAAGATTCTAATGCGATTGGGAATAAGTTAATTTCTGGTTCTACTTTTCAGCATCAAAAAACTATCTAAACCCTCCTTTCCTCCTCCCCCCCTCCCAATTCTCACCTGTGCTACCTACACACATAAACCAAAAGCTGCAAGAGAACTGAGTCCGTGGCTATGGCAGCACTCCTTTCACTGAAGCAACACACTTCACTATTGCCAGACTAAATAAATTGTTCTTCTACATTAGGTTGATTAATCTCTCACATCTCCACAGTGCTACTTTAGAATTGGGCTGTAAACCAAAATAAATTCATCTGTTGTCATATCATGAAACTAGTAAACTTTTTTTATATCCCATTTTTCCTCAGTATTTCTCCTGTATAGACCCAAACCACTACAAAAACCAACCATTTACACATTTTCCCCTTTATGTTTGTGTCAGACTATAACGTTCTTCAATTAGATGTAGATATGGGCTCTGAAGACAGCAAAGTAAGGTCACGCCAGGGAGAAATTACAAGTTACCAACCACCCCACTACATCACAGGTCTACAGGAATTTTAGTTCTTCAGCAAGTTAATAATTTATCTTGCTTTGCTTATTTTATAACCAGAGAATTCTTCCCCACTATTGAGAGCACCTTATTCTCTAATATCAATACCATCAAACAATTTATGCAATGTTCGCTCTTCCATAGATCTGATATTTAATTGCTTTATAATGTCCCTGACCTCACTATTTTGGGGAGCAGAAATACAGCAAGAGAGGACAAACTGAGGTGATCGGGTAAATGAGTTTCACAAATCATTAACACCATGAAGAGCAAGGATTCGGTGCGTTACTTCAGCTTCATAGGATATAATTACATGTTTTGATTAGCAGATATATTTTCCCAGCCTCAGGTGTCAACAAGGGTTCAAGTGTATAACATGTATAAATGGGTGCTAATTTTACTAGTCATGAAAATGTGTTTCGCTAATTACATTTATATCCTCTTAGCCCATTTCCATTCGATATTGCTTCTCTGTAGTACCTCTTCCTGTTTATTTCCTTACAGTGACATTTGAGCTCTTCCAAATGACACAATGATTCTAAAATTCACTAGGCATGGCAAGTTACTTCCCCACTGAATACCCGTTCTAGGCTTGGAAAAGGAACAAGATTTACAGATGTGTGTATGTGGCCATTTCTGTACTTCTGTGAACTGTATCCTGTTTAGAGTATTACCATCTGGGATTAAAATCTTATGGCAAAAGTGGTGATTTTCTTTCACCCAGCTGATTCTTGTTAAGTGTGCAAGAATTCCTGCTTGTTGACACCAACAAATAAGGGAGCAAGTCTGTTAAGAGAGTTAAGCCCTTTTTCTTTGCCCTGCACTTTCCTGAGAGTCCTACATGCTTTGTTCACAGAAGTGGGATGAGGATGAAAAACTGAAAGAACCTCTTTTCACACAACCAACTATAGAATGGCTTGGGTTGGAAGGGACTCAAAGATCATCTACCCCCACACCCTAATCAAAACCATGATGGAAAATATTTAAGACTTTGGATAAAAACATGGGATAAAGCTATTAACCACAAGCTGCTAGATATTGGAATACCTAAATAAGGACATGTTTCTACAACTCAGATTGCAAAACAAGAAAAAGACCCAAAAGTTTCCAAGTGTGAGTACAGCAGCATGAGGAAATAAGCACCAGCATTACCACAGTTTTACTGTCTGTGCACCTTTACTGCATATTTCAACATGAAGGACTTGTCCTCCTTAAAAAGAGCAGTCATGAAGCAACTTTTTAGAATAAGATTAACGTTTTCAAGCTAGTGCTGAGTTCTGTAACCCACACGAAGCCACAACTTAATAGACATTACTTGATTTTAGCAAACAGCCAAAGACCTCACCAGCTCAGTCCTTCAGCTGACAGTGTGGCATCAGACAGCATTGTTGGCTTGGTTGGGGCAAAACTTTAGAGCACGTAATAAAAAGAACAATAAGACAGAAAATTCCAGTGTTCATAAACCCATGATAAAATGCTGATATAATCTCCTCAGTCTTCTCTTGCCACTGATACTTTAAAACCTCTACTGAATTTTATAAACATGACTAACTCAAAATAATTTTAACTACAGGAAAAATCACATGGAAATTACCAGGATATTTGTATGTGTTGAGTTATTGCAGGAGAGTGCAGGTGTAGAGACTGGATTTATAAGCTTTGACATGGGTTGGTATACGTAGGTAATAATTACTAACAACTGACAGACCTCAAAAAACATATTAAGAACTCAATGCAAAACTTTCATAGTGGACAGATTTTAAAAAAGTCTTACCATTCCACCAATACCAGGTATAGGCAATTTAAATTTCCCTTGTAAATATTCTGGAAGATTATGTATAGAATCAATACTACATATTACTCTGATATGATGTGATGACAACTTATGTTTATTCAGTACATAACAAAAATACGGTCTCAAAGCCTATCTGGAACTCAACAAGTACCTGAGCACTGCTATGAATATTTTTAAATAATACAGTGGCAATACATTTACAAAAAAAGCTAAAGAAGGATTAAAACCTTCAACTCCTAATAGGTACAGGATGGCAGGTAACTGAGCCTTACAACACTTCACTGAAGCTGAATGAAAACCTTATTACAAATGTAAGGTTTAAAAAACAGCAAGCAGACGTGTATAAAATACAACCTTAAAACTACTATGGTATGGCTGGCACAGCAGACCAAGTGTGATTTCTTTTTTCACTCCTCTCCTTTGCATGAGTTATGGGATGTGTCTTCAGATTTTCCCAGTTCAATGGAAAAATGCAATTGAAGTCATGGTATTTATGATGAGAGGCTTCTTTTCTTTTGCTCACTCTAAAGGCTGAAGATAGCTTTGCCTTCCTTTTAATATTTCAAATTTGAAAAATGGGTGCAATAAGGGCATAAATTCAAAGATATTGTATGCATGTTCATTTTAATGGAGTCATCAGTACTATTTAGTTAACAATGCACAAAACCTGTTCTTTCATGTGGCCTCGCTAAAGGTTTTAAGCATAAGCAGCCTAATTTCAGAGAATGGGAATACTCACACAGGAAGGTAAGTGCACCTTTAAGTGTTTTAATCACAGGGGGATTGAACGCGCACATTCAGCACTTGGCTAAAAAAAAAAAAAGGCAATTTTCTGGGTTTTATTTCTTTCTATTAAAGTTATTTTACTATATATGAGAGCTTTTTAGCAAGTCCAAACAAAAGCACTGTGGATAGCAAAGTATTTCACATATACAAGGAATGTTTAAAAATTAGTTTTTCAGGGTTTTAATTGTATATACATCAAATCAAGTCAGCTGCCATAACAGAACAATTGCTACATTCATGCTGTGTGTTATGAACTCTAATTGTTAGAACCGCTTTTCGTTTCAATCTTGACAACATCTATATTCATTTTTTTCATGATTTCTTTGTGGTTTTTTTTATGCTAATTCTGTTAATAACAGAATAAGATTATACATTGTACTTTCATTCCTGATCATTAGAAATGTAAAGCACAACATGAGTCAGAAACTGTAAGGAAGAAGAAAAATAAAAAAAACTTTAAGTATAAGGGAGGAAAAAAAAAAGCAAAGTTGTGCTAAAACTGGATGAATTCTTAACACAGATTTCGCTTTTATCTTCAAAAAGGCACTGTATTATAACTAAAACTTACAATTTTTTTTAAAAGTGCGTTTTTTTTAAATCAATGAGTAAAGAATATTTCGGCATCACAGATATCCTCACATCAATAATATCAAAAGTTGAGCTTAGAACTTTTGAGAAAATACTTGAGAAAACAACCAAAAAAAAAAACTCTAACCAATTTGTGATCATCTCAGAACACTTGGAGAGGATGAAGCATCCCAGAGGAACACAAAGCAATACCTGCCTTTGCAAAGTGAGGGGTAGGGGAGGAAAAAGAAATTAATAGACCTGTCAGCTTAACTCTGATATCAATGACATGGAACCAATTGCCAAACATGAGTTTTGTGAAGATAAGAAATGAAGATAAGGAGCAGTCAACATAAATTTGTTATGAGCGAATTAAGAACAAATTCAAATTTGTTTCTTTGGCTCAAAGGGATTTGGGATTCTTGGAAAGGATTTCAGCATGGTGTACCAGATGATACGTTTTACAGCAATTTAATCTTCACCACGAAAGGGCAATGGAAAGATGCCTGGCCCAATGGAGGACTAACAGGTCACTCCTGAAAGGACCATAAACTTGAGAGCTGGTTATCCTAAGAGACAGTGGCATGCAGATTTTATTTTGTAGGTTTTTAAGAACTGTCACTAAGTCCTTCAGAAATCACCCAGTAAATCAAAAAGTAAACATCTGACCTAACTCAAAGGGGATAAAATTCAGCTGCATGTTTCACATAAAGCTTCACCACAAAGCTACACTACATTTAAAAAATACTCTATCAATACCAGATTATGATATAAATATTATTTATGGCAGTTCTTACAGTGGAGATTTCCAGCAGAAAAGCATAAAAAAAAGTGTTTCAGAAAAACATGAAGAAAAATGAGACTTGCTAGAGAAGCCACAGTCTTAATAAATACATGTGATAAAAAGGAAAGCGATCCCTGCTCCCCTGCACCTCTCAAACTTATTTTGAAGTGACAGGAAAACAGATGATGTGCCCCATTTTTTAAATTGTTTGCAAACAGACCAAGTGAAGAGGAATTGGTCCTTCCAAAAGCCATTGACAGCATCATTCCAGGAATATTAGTTACAAATCTTCCTTCCACATCTGTAGCTACAGCTAGAGAACAGTATTAAGGGGTTCTTATTTTGCATTATACTATTTGCTACAGATTTAGGAAGTCCTTGTTGTGATGGTCCAACAGTAACTTTGGCCTGGGAGAGAAATACCATAAACTAAACTTCAGGTGTGGAAGGGAACTGAGACACCAACATTTCACATGCACGACCTTCTCAGTTTTCTCAGGAAGCGAAAAAGGGACCGACTGAAAAGTGAAGTCAATTCTTAACAAACAAAGAAGAGATACAATGCAGTTATTGCAGCCACGTTAGCCCGAGTGCAGGCTTTAAACACTCAGTGCTGTTTGCCATAGATGCTAACTTGGCTCTTGGTTAACATCATCTGGACACAAGAAGCCTGTCGCTCTCCATTCGCACTCAGCACTCGGCAAATAACGCTCTCTGACTTCAGAACACACACACACAGAATCAGGCACTCGATTACATTTATTTTTCACTAGAGAAGCCTAATTTGAGAGATACTTTCAGAGTTTAAGACCTGACACTTCCTCTGAAGGATGAGAACCCCGTTTCTTTATTGCACTGAAAAGCCAGTAGCAGATGTAAAGCTCCTCCTGTGCTGTACACCCAGTCTGCCCATTCCAGGCTCACATAACTCCTGCTATAAAACATCCCAGTTGCTATTTATGTGCTTAATTCACAAACGAAAATTTTTCAAGTAAAATACAAATACACCATTACCTTGCTAACCCTAAGCTCACTTTTGATGTACTTTCAGGCTATTATTAGTTCATCTAGTTATTCAGACACAAGACATAAAAAGCAAATTTCTAGGTTAGCACAGCATGCCTTTGGGTAGCGTTATAAAGCCCGAGAACTGAAATAAGCATCATAAAAATACATGGCCTGCCGTGCAGATGCTACTTTAGAAAATGAACTCGGTATTTAAAAATCAGAAAAACCCCCCCAAAACCACAAAAACCAAACAGTATTTCAGCACACATGGAGTGATGTCCCTATCATAGCTTTAACAGCCCTCCAATCTCCAATATATTTTAATGATAAATTAGGTAGTAAGCCATTTCTATTTTCCTACCATGAAAATCATTGCCAGTTTTTGTAATGAATCATGCTGTATTTTTAGGACTTCTGTCAGGGGAACCATTATTTACAAACACCTTTGTACTATTTAGCATGCCTAAAGTAAAAACAAAACCCCCCAAAAAATCCAAAACAAAACAAACCCCAAAGCAATCAAATAAAAACCCACAAACCCTTCAAAACATAGAGATTTGATACATGGAACAACTACGTGTGGGGCACACATTTGAAAAGCAAAGAGCCTCAAGCTTATTTTCTCCTCTTCAAAGAGAAAGAAAAGTTATCAAGGAGAGAAATAAAAGGAGCAGAAATTTTACTGTCCCCTTTTCACACACCTGTATTTCACAGCAACGTTAAACACGACACAGAGCTGCCTGTACTGCTGGTAGCAGTGTTTACACAGCGAGCGTGTGGCAGAACAACAAATACTCTCCACAATTAATTCACAGTGTTACATGGGGGCTGTTGCTTGGCTATTGACAAAAACATTCAATTTAATAAAATTCAGCCTTTTCCTCTGTGTTCCTGCTCCACATGCTATTGTCTCTAATTGCAGCACCTTCTCTCACACACACACAGGGAAAGCTGCCAAGCAGCTCCCTCCGGAGCCAATGTCATGGCTACTTTTAAGATTACTAGGAGGGAATATGTAAACTGCACTGTCAAGTACCTTATCCACAGGGATTAAGTGTGTCATTTCAGAATCCCTAGTCTCAGATGAGCCAATCTGAAGTCCTCTTGCTCCACTCTGGTCTCTCAGTCAAGTCATCCATCCCTGCTGGCAGCTGGTCACCTCAGACTATGCTCTTGCCAAAGGTAAACTGTGAACCCTCATGTTTAAATTGGGCACCAAAAGATTTTAGTACCAAAGCTCCTCATTCATAACCAATTATATAATTAATATTTAACTTAGCTATTGAGGTTTTCAACAGTTCAGAAAACTGATTTTTTTATATGGTTACGTAGATGTTTGCAAACCCAACAAAATACACCACACGTGCAAAAACTTCCATCACCCTGTTTTGTTAATGCTCATGTAGAGAGGCCTGTGCTGAACACTTATTTATTATTCCCTATTTCTCCTTACTGTATCAAACATCAAACAAAACCAAAGCTGAACAACTCTCTCCCTTTCACATTTGAAACATCTGTCATTTCTTGAGATGGAAATTTGTGAAATTAAAAAAATAAAAAAGAGGCATCTATTCTAAGTCTTCTTTGGTCATAGTTTGCTCATTCAGATACAAGTGACGCCTTTCACTCCCTGCATACGCTGACAGACAGGGATGAGGGCCCCTCTCACTCTCTCTTCTCCTGGCTAAACGTGCCCAACTCTCTCAGCCTCTCCTCGTAACTGAGGTGCTCCACTGCATTAATCATCTTTGAAATCTCATGCTGGACCTGCTCCAGGAGCTCCATGTCTCTTGAAGTGGGGAACTTGGAGCAGGACAAAATATTCCAGGTGAGGCCTCACCAGGGCTGAGGAGAGGCAGGACCAGCTCCCTGACCTGCTGGCAATGCTCTTCCTGTTGCACTCCAGGATGGGTCTCCTTGGCCACGAGGGCACACTGCTGGCTCATGGACATGGGTGTTCCATGATTCCACACCAGAGGAATGATGAGCAAAATATTTAAGAAGTCAGTATTCAAGTGAAATTTAATTTCAGTTTGTCCAGCATATTCTCTTTTATTTCACAGAGAAAAAATATAAAGTTCCATAATATCTCATTAAAACAAACAAACCAAATCCCAAAGATACAGGCAAGTTAGCAGCAGTTTTGGAATACAGACAGAGATAAATAAAAGACAAAACAAACATCAACAAAAGTGATGATTCCCAGCTCAAGCTCCTCTCCAGCTGTTCAGATGTGTACATATAGAAAATAAATAACTGTAAGGTTGTTTTTCCTTCCTTGGGGAACTGCTGTCTTTTCCATCACTGCAAACACCACTTCAAGCAATTGTCATGTCTGAAGATCTCTTTGCCTCCTCTAAGCTTTTTTTTTAACAAAATGCACTATAAAGCTTGAACTAGAATGGTATAGAGCAAAATTGTCACTCAGCTTTAAATTTATTGATAGAATTCTTTTGTACACATACATTTTAAAATACAGATAAATAAAATATTTATTTCTTTATCCCCTTGAAGCAATATCTTACTATTATCTGATCAGGGAGGTCAGCCCGTACAAGGAAAAGCAAGCATTATCAACTTCCTTAATTCACCATGTTCATGAAGTATAAACTTACACTGTTGAGAGAAATGGCAAACTAATACAGTGTGACTAAGGATAAGCATGCAAGTGGCTTAGAGAATATTCTTGATGTTTGGTATGTCTCATGAATTTTCTCGACCTGGTTTTATAGTTCTTTATGGAATATTTTGAGCACAACATGAAATTCTGAAGATATGCAAGCAGTATTTCTCCTCAAAACCTAAAGAGGACTTGAACTCAGACAGTGACATTGTCCATTGTTTCACTATTTTCTGGCAGTCTCTGTAGAAAGAGAAGTGCACTGGCAAGGTAAAGGACCAGTGATTCTTCCAAATGAAAAAATGAGACTTGCAAGAAAGGGATGTTCTTTTCAAAGAAACAACACAGTTATGTACCAACATAAGTGTGTAAATTTTTATGACTCTACTAGTATTTGTTCAAAATAGAGTATATAGAAAAAAAGGGCTTGTCCTCTACAACATATCGATTTTGAGCTGTGAACTCTGACACATTCAGTATTGCCCTGTCTCCTTGAAATTTTAATATAAATAGGAAAGCCTGAAGAAGCAGACACACATATAGATTTAGAGTAAGAAACATCAGGTGAGCCTAAACTTCCATTTCTGACATTTGAATGAAGGCAGTCTCTCACGTTTTAGCACACTATTGCTGGTTGTACCAGAGAGATAATTTAATGAAAACATTTATCCACATAAACCATGTGCAAACGGATGATCCTATTTGCATTCTATGATGAGTATGCAAATACATCAAGCACATGCAAAGTGGATGAAGTATGCAAGCAACAATATCCATAAACTACATATAAATAAAATAATTAATTAATAAGATGAAGTACAACTTCATTAACTCGAAGGATTGTAGGTGAAGATCCCTCCCATTGCTGTAGCAGAAAAGTTCTGAGAATCCCCCTATTTAGGGATCATTCCTTTACCAGCTTTGTACAGCTCTGCCAAAGCAGGACTTGTCATGACCCAAATCCAAAGTGTGGACTGACATGCTGTTTCTGTGCTGCACTACTGAACTCACCTTAAAAGCCCTGAAATGCTCTATTGATCACACCCCTCTCTTATTAACTCCTGCGACATAATGATGCTATAATCTATAAATCTCAGGCCCTCCTGAGCAGTCCCCAGAACAATCATTAAGTTGGCCATTTCTCACAGATCCCTGCCATTGTATTCCAATCTGCAGTGGAATTCAGTGGAGTAAAAATATTGTTAGAGGAGGTCACTGGAGAAGATGAGAGTTAGCTGGAAAACCCAGCTGTCACAGTTCACTTTTTCCAACAGATGCCATGAGAGCCTGCCAGAATTTGCCTTACAAATTGTTCCATGCTGCCTTAACAGAAAAAAAACTCCACAAAATGCCCACAGGTTGCAAACTCTACCTACCTTCCTCCTAAGGCATTGGCTTCCCGATAACCTGATGGACTGCTCAGAGGTCATGCTGAGGAGTCATGAAACTGTTGGGAATTTCATTTCTTACCCAAACTGGTATGATTTGGGAAGAGGATGTTACAGAAATTTCCATTTTCCAGAAAACTTAAGAACAACCTGACTTTTCAGTCTGGTTTGGAAGAAGATCAAATTCGAAGAGCTAACTGGAGATTTGGATTAACTCTGTGAACATTTTATATGTGACTTTCTCAGCTGTGTGCAAATTCCAGTAATAAATAACAGTTAGAGAGTCTTTAGCAAGCTTGGTGAACTATGCATGGCCTGCAGTTGTTGATGCAAATACAGATACAACTGATTCTGTCTATTCAGCAGGAAAAAAGAAGGGAATGGCAAAGCAGTAAAGCCATAATGATGGAAGGAATGTTTATCTCCTCAAGCCACTGTTTTATCAGTACAAAAGCACAGAAATCAACATTTTCATGCTTAGCAGAATATTATAGCTAGATAACCTTTCATTTAATTTCACAGGTTCAAAATAATCTTCAGTAACCAAAATTCACCACAATCTAATTTTAAAGGGTTCTTTCTAGTAACACACAAAAAGGTGTTTGGAGGTTTCAGAACAGAACTGCTGCCACACATCTGCAGAGGTAAGAAAGGCTTACAACAGTGTTTGATTGAAATCTCAATAGCTAAAAACAAGAGTTACATTTTGGAACACATTAATACTACACTTTTAAGGAGACATTTGATCCTAGTAATACACTCTTAATTTCATTACGTCAGTGAGAATAAACACACTAATACTTCCCAGAGCACAGAGACTGTGAAGAAATAAAGCAATGATGTGCCCAGGTAACACACCTGAGACATTTACTGGTAATCCAGGAGGTGATCAGAGATCCCAAAGAAGAACACCCATGTTTCAAACCCATCTTCCCATTGTTTCAACTTGGTAGCAAATGCTGCACTCAATCAAATTATCTAAATGTAATTTAAAGTGTTGGAGGAGGGACAAGACAGCTCCCAGCTTTTTGTGTTGTGTAAGAAACTGATAATTTCTATTTAGCAGAAGAGAGGTTTAACCCAAAACACTGAAAGATGCATATACTGACTTCTGCATACTAAATCCTAACCCGTAACACAAATTCAGAAGTATCTCAAAGTGCCAAAGAAGTTTCTCCCATTTCAGATGAACCTCATTTTCTCTTTTCTGATGAATGCAAGTTTAACCATCTCCTAAAAAGTAAACTATTAATTAAAATGTTGCCCACACAAGAACCTAAGTGCAACTGAAAAATCCAATGCAATTTTCCCCCAGGCAATCTTCTTTTCAGCATTTACAGTGCTTGGCAAAAGGCTTTGTTTTTTAAATTACTAATAATTAGGGTAGGACAACTGTGAGGTGAAACTTCTGAAAAAACCAGATCACAAAAACTCCACGTGGGTAAAACAAAATAGCAACTGATGGCTTTTAAATTCTCTCTGTTGCAACAGTATTTTATTCATTCAATGTGAGGTATTCTCTATCACATATTTTGCATTCTTCTTCAAGTCAAGACAAAAGATCTGGTATATGAAATAGAAATTCTTCTACAGAAAAGCTGTGTTGAAAACAGTATTGGCATTAATAAAAGTACTGATACCCTCCAAAAAACCCAAAACAAATCAAATGTAAACACATTTGAACTTAAATGACTCATTATTTCTGCAATAATTATCTGAAGGTTTATTAAATCTATTATCCACTCAATTCTGACTAATCAGTGAGTGAAAATGAGAACAATTTTGTTTCTAACAAGCTCTTAGGAATATCAGTTTTACAATCCAGAAGTCACACTAGAGTAATGCTGTTTCTTTATGGGATAGTCCTACTCTCTTCAATAAAAATAAAATCAGCTGTTCTATATAGAGACCACTATTTCCAGTGATTTCTTTTACTCTAAATGATGACCTTTCTGTAGAATTCCTCAGTTATGCACATATACAACCCCTAGGAAAGATGCACGAATAAGTAGCTATGACTGAAAATATCAATCCATATCCAATTCTACAATTACTTATATTTCTGACTGAATTCCTATTGTATAGTTTCTTCATTAGCATTAAAAAAAACCAACCCAAACCCAAACTCATCTGAATTAGGCATTTCAAAGAATTTTTAAATTATGCATTTTGATCCCCTGTTGCAGAAAGCATTCTATAGAGCACAGTCTCTCTGATACTCTTCAGGTAGCCTCAAGCACTCAAGAAACTTTTCAATCATCCCTATGTAAAGTTTCTAATTCTGCCTGTTTAATTATCCCATTGTACTGTGTAAATAAAGTGTTTTCTCCAAGTCCCGGTCAGGCCATTTGCAAATGCGCCGCTTGCTGCGAGTCACCGCGGCGGGCCTCAGTCCATTACAGTGACAGGGAGCGCTCCCTCCAACAACTGCTTTTTACTCCCCCTGACAAATGTGCTCTGTGCCACGGCTGACGTTTGTGTAGTAATCAGGACTGATGGATTGGGACGCCGGTGCTGCCGAAAGTGCCCCCCATTTTAATGTGAGCGATTTGTCAAACGCGCCGCTATCGCGCTGCTGTCAGGCGCGGCCGGGAAAGCACTCTGTCATCTTTCCACCAACCAAGGTCACTTTGGCAGCGACAGCAGAGCTCCACAACCAAACTTCCATCCTTCCTGGTTGTGGGAATGGCCTGGTCTTCAAGGCATTTAGTTTATTTCTAGCGGTCCTTAAAAGTTCTTGTAAAATGTCCATGTTACTAAATGCTAAATTAAAAGGTGAAAATAAAAGCATATGGAAGAAAAAGTTGCACAGCTAGCTATCAACACACATTGGGAGTTTCAGAGATGCACGTTTACTGTAAACCCGTTCCTGCCAGGTTCTCACAAGACAGACTTAATTTAAGAATTATTTAACATTCCAAGGACTTTTGTCACCAGAACACCTTAAAATATATAGACAGCACAGAACTGAAGAACGATTAAAAGATCAAAGTGGCATATCTACAAAATATACCTGTGTATCATCACAAAATTTTGAATAAACTAGAGCTTCCAAAAACAATATATAAAGAAAACCAGAGAAAAGTAGGACCCGTACTCTCTACCATTTAAAATGTAGAAAATGAGTAACTTTTTCTGCACTAATTGCATCTAAAAGCATATTATAAACTTTTTTGTTGTTGTTGTTGAGGTATAAGAGCCTTAGCAGCCTCCAATTTTTTAAATTATTTTCCTTTTTTTTTGCACCAACACTCAAAATATAACCACATCAGTGAGATTTAGATGCTTACACATTTTAAAAATAAGTTAACTCCATGTTCAGTCACTTATATAAATCCACGGTCTTCAGTGACTAAAAAATTTTAAAAACTTAGCAGAGGAGTTTAATGCACAATGTGAGAGGAAGGTTATAGCAAAGGCATTTGTGAAGTAACAAATAAGAGCCTCCTGAAGAACAGTCTCGTACAGACCAAGGCAGAATGCAATATGTAAGTCACTCTTAAAGAAACATGAGTTACTCCACAAGGCAGAATACAAATGAGCACACACACACTTGCCCACATCTCCTTCCTAGACCTTGAGTGTTTGCTGCCAAAACCCAAAGCCTGTAAGAAAACACCATTCAAGATAAAAAACCCCCGTAAGATACACAGGCGAAAAGTATCTGTAATAACTGAAAATGAGAGCAATCGAACCACACTCATCCTCTGCCTACTACAAAAACCTGACCGAGGTGGGCAGCCCTGCGCCAAGTTACTCTCACAGCTGCATCCACCCCAATCTCATTGGCAATTCTCTTTTCAAGGATTGCAAAGATGAAAGTGAGAGGATCTAGTTCACAAATATTGATGCTACACGGCTTTTTTGCTGTGCATTTCTCCAGAGCTCCATAAGAACTGACAACAGCTGAGAAAGCCTCCACTACTGCAAAGTCACTCACAACCCTGCTGCTCACATCCTGAACTGCAGAGACCTCCGAGCTGCTCGATAAATCCTTCACACACTGGAAATGTACTGTCTCTAACCTGAGTGGAAATTCACTCTACGACTGGAAAGCGAATACACATTTACTGGTTTAGTCACTACAGAAAAACTGCCCTCTCCCATTTTCTATAGTGTATCGTCAAGAGAGACTCAAGGATTAAGGAAAAGGCATGTTGGAAATTCAAGAAACAAAAAAAGGTAGGCATTGTTTGTATCTTTAGTTAGAAACTGGTCTAGCCCAAGAACTGCTGTTTCATAACAGAGCATGTTAAAAACCCACCAGGACATTTGACTAGTCTCTCTTTAAAGGCCTCCATTCCTTCTGACAATTTCTTTAATAAAAATTTGGATCAGGTGGTGATCTCAACTTGCTGTAAAAAAATGTAAACATGCCTTCTCTGCCAGAAGGCCTGTGTTTGGCTGCAAAATGTGGCCTGGCATTACCATCAGCATAAAAGGTGAATAATATATAAATATATACACAATTAAGCTTGTGAAAAATATTCTAATCTAGGTCAAATTTATGTGAAGCTTTAGAAAACTGTGACAGCAGAATCTGGGATTACAGTTCAGGGAAAAGACAGTTTCTTGTGAAGGAAGAACTTTTGCTGTTTCTTACATTCAAATCCTGAATATTGCCACATTACAAGAGAGTTAAACTGCAATTGTGGGCGAAACTTCTGCTGTCATAAAAGTTCACATCAAAATAATCAGTGTATGACTCTCCAAAAATTACCACTTCTACGGGTATAGTACAAATGAACAAGAGAATAACAGAAAGATACCCCCAAACCCTGCATTCCTTAGAAACTGGTATTGCCACGTAAAAGTCAACTAAACCTTTGTGAAGTTACAGTAACAGCAGGCATTTATAGAAATTATTTCTATATACACACAGACAAATCATATAATAAAAATGCTACAATTTTATCAACCACACTGAAGGAAAACTTTTTCTAATCTGTTTCATCTGTCCAGATCTCTCTTCACATGAAAATAAGGCTATCATAACCAGTTCTCAAACATAAGTACTTGCACAGATTATATTTGGACAATTGCACGTAAATATACACACACACGTTACTAACACATAAATAAAAGCATATGGAAAAATATACAGATAAAATCCTTTGGGGAAAGGAGGACTTTGGACACAGCCTTGAAAAAAATATTACCACCACACAAACAAAAATCATAATCATCAAAACAAACAAAATAAAAAGAGCAGTTTCTAATCTACTCTGACAGTGATACCAAGCAAACTCAGCGCTCCTTACAAATACTAAATATTCATAGTCCCACTCTCATCAGTTCCTTGCTAACACTATTCCCTGCAAAGGAAACTATAAATTGAACTCACTCACATCTTCCAATCTCCTCAGCTAAGTGCTTCATAATGCCTATTAAATATTTGAACACAGTTTAGGAATTATCCAGTTATTTGAAAAACTTTGAGCTGAGAAAACCCAGAGATCTACTTTCCGAGAGATAAAAGGAAGCATAAACCAAACCCAAAACTACTATATTATAACTTTATACAAGATGAAGATTTTAGATACACTTATATCTCAGTGTCTTTCAGAAGGAACTAGAAAATTACTCAACAAAGAGTTATTAAGCATGCTAAATAATGGTAAAATGATAATTACACTGGAGATTTGCGTTAATAAATGAGATGCGAAGGGGTCTTTATTATCCACTCATGTGCATGTAGAATTTAATTAGTTATGACCTATAAATGCTAATAGCAGAGCTGCCAATCAATCAATCTCCTAAACAGCAACTGAGGAAACCCCAAAATATGAGAAGTGAATGCTGAGGAACACTTTGGTTAGAAAATAGTTAACCCAACAGCAATATGGAGAGAAGGAATTCCTCAGAGAGCCTAAAGAAAGATGTTTTCATCTCATTACATCTACCTTCATAATTATAACAAACTCATCAGCCTCTAGATGAATACCACGTATAATCATTTTCCTGCATATTTTCCAAAGCAGGAAACTTAACAAGATATAAATGCTACAGACTAATTTAGGCTATTTGCAGTTCTCATCTCATCGTGAACTGAAATAAGAAGAAAAGTAGTATAGTTAAGCTAAAAATAACTAGATAGAGACTTGGGCTTGTTTATTTCCTGTAATCCTTGCTCAGAGCCAGGCAAGTAACAGGTTTATCCTTTCTAAAAGAAGGTAAATTTAGAGCATATTTAGATTATGGTCTTTAAATAATAAAACCCCAATGCAAATAAGTAAAAAAGCTGGTATGTTTCTAATTTACCTAAATGGATACTTCCATTAAAATATCTGAAACTACATGAATTCACTGCAAAACTGAAATCCCATTAAACCCCCCCCGAAATGATTACCCCAAAGATTAAATTTACTTATGCTGATATGACAAAACAAACAAACCAGGGGCTTACATTCAGTTGAACAAAATCAATCACGTATGGAGTACAGCAATAAAAATCAGGAAAATCCTGACCCACTCAGTGAAGTGGAGCTCTGCCAGAAATACATTTCTTGGCAAGGCTCTGTGCCCACTAATTAGAGACTGAACCATTTGGGGAAAGTTACTCTGTGTCCTCAGGAATTGATACAGAGCTGTCCAAATCCACCTACCTCTTCAGCAGTGAAATGGTGGTGTTACACATCTTGGCACAGGACGGGATGAGGCAGCAGCCTCCAACGCAGATCAGGAGATTCCAGATGAACTGGGGGATCGGGGTGGGTGTCTGTGCACAAGCACAGCACTTTGTATTCCCCCCACAACACCACTATTTTGTTTTCATTAGCTGCCTGTGCTGGAGACTGTGCAAAGCTCCAAACCTTCACTTCCACAGCAGCAATGCTGTTCCAGAGCTCCACTATGGAGACCACTGAAGGAAGAGTAAAAGTCTATCCCCTGGATACAGCTATTTTTGAGGACACATCCAAATAAGAGAAACAGTAAATATGCATGTACACATTGGACACCAAATACAAATTTCCTGTTTAATCCCAGATCTTTCAAGTAAGCTTTCTTCACAATCTACCTCACATGGAACTGCACATTGATTCTGTTTTGCAGGAACCACATTTATGCATTTCTAAAGTCACCAGGGCAGCTGGAGTTCTGCTTCAGCAAGCCTTAAAATATGGCTTGATAAGGAAATTGGTTTTTAACATACAAAGTGGACTGAAATCTCTTTTAACACTTAATAAGCATAATGGGCAGCTTTCAGGTGTGCCATGACTAAACCATGCACTGAAGGAAAATCCAGCTTGCTTTTTCTACTTTGCAACTTAACAAACTTAAATACCGTATATTATGAAAAAAGTATTTAAGAATGCCCCCTGCCCCAAATCACAAGAAGTATTAAGAGATAACAATGAGTAAAAGCATATGGATGGAGTTAAGAGGAATTGACGCAATCATTTGTATTTCTGACAAACTATCCAAGAAATTTAACACAAAACTTAAGTTTCATTTAAAATGCTTATTTGCTTGCCAAAAGCATATTTTGCACAAGTGTTCAAGACGATACCCAGCTTTGCAAAAACAGCTGCTGTGGCTGAAGGGCTAAATTTGACCTTTTTTTTTGACCCCAACATATCAGCATAACAGGTGTCTCCCCATCCTTCCTGTCTGCATGCTTTACACTGCCTTTGTGCACTGACTGGTGAGCTTGAAAGGGTCATAGAAGAGAAAGGACAAAAAAAAAAAAAGTGGAGGGAATATCAGAGTATCACAAAACAATCCCAGGTGCTGACTCATGCTGTAGCCAGAGAGAAATGAAAACTGGGCCAGGACGGAGAAACGATGGAGAGCCTGAAAAATCCACTGCCATCAGTAAAGTGTAAAACTGGCATTTAATAAAACAGCATACGAAGGAGGAGGCCAACTTCGAAACAAGAGCCTTAATTTGAAAATCGTCTGGAATGCATTCCTGCCCTTCATTCCCAGTGCAGAGGAGAGACAAGAGGAGCAGGGCTCCTGCCAGCCCCGCTCCCACAAAGGGCAGCGTTGTTCCTGTGCAGGCACAGCCGCTGCTGGGGGAACTGCTCCACATCTCAGCTCGGCTGCTGAACACTGCTGGACACCGCAAATCCCACCTGCCCCCCTCCGACCCTCAGAGCCTTTTTAGTTGACTATTATTCTGTACTAATCAAGTAAAGCAGACTAATAACTTTCCTATTCAGACATAATTCATTATCCTTATTTACCCAAGCTGGCAAAATTTAGAAAGATCCTTCCTTCCAGCCTTTTTAATCACCAAAATTCTACTTGCTTTAAAATACCATAGTCTCCCTTGAGTATTCAGCAGAGCTGAAGATCACCATGGCAATAAGAAAATGGTGCCAATGTTATCTTGGCGCTGACTGTCTACAGATCTCAGGAGACTAAGCACAGGAGAAAATTGAGCTCACGTAAAAGCAGGAACTCACTCTCTCTAATGATTTTAATATACCTTTTATTTTTGCTAATTTGATGTTAAAGAACTTGAACAAAACCCCCAAAACCTTAGAAGCATACAGTTTCCTAAACGGACAAACAATTCCTAATGTGTTTATTATTTCAAGGTGAAATCCACTTTACTCACATGAAAAAGCAAGGTCCTACAGTTTTCTGGATACATGGGAAAGTGTTGTCAACGGATTGGATTATGGAAAACAACCCATATGAAAACAAAGTTTGAGTGAAAAGACCCTAGAGTTCTTCAGATCCCTTCAGATCTTAGTTTCAGGCATGAGATGAAGATTTTCCCTACAACCACAACATGCCAAAATCCGCAGTTCTGCTGCACAGCACAACAATGCCCGTGTTTATTTGCTTTTTCCTTATTTTTTTTCCCTTTCCCTAAACTGCATCAGAGAGACAAGGGATATACCTTTTATCAGGATTGTATCTGCAAGCTAATACACAACATATCACACAAAAATTGGCAGCAGTTTGGACAAATGTATTGCAGTGACTTCACCACTTCTCCCAACTTTTGAACTGGACTTTCTGGAAAAAGCCAGTTCAGCACGGGAACACGTCCTGGAGTGAAAGTACCACACAGCCAACAGTGCCAACATGGACTCTGCTATAGAAAGAGCACCTTCCCTTCCAATTTACTGCAGTGGCAGTAGAGCTGCAGCTTTTCCTTTTCGTTGGATCAAACCAGCCACTGGTACACTCCATTCTTTTGCAGTCAGCAGACGGGCCAGTGGGAAAATGGAGAGAAAGGACACCAATGCCCACACCAATGCCCACTCACACAAAAGAACAAATTAATTCTCTACTAGTTGAAAGGTGCATTCAAAATCGCAATGAAGAATGAAAATGCTGTATTGCAAACATCCAGAGAGGGATTTAACTCCACATAGTGCTGATCAGAATAATCACTCTGAATTAGCAGGCTCCAGAGTGAAAAGGAATTGCCAATTCCCCCAGTTCTCATTTTATAAATCTGGTTTCTAATTTTTTATGTACCACTTTCTCATGTAATCACAGAGTGATTTTGTAAGTGGTTAATATAAACTTGTGCTAACAATTTTGTTAAGGAGGTAAAAGGAATTTATTAGAATATTGCTTTACAATGATGTAAGTAGGAGCAGCAGTATTTGTACTTAGGATATACTTTGGGGGAGTGAGTAGAAAGATTATAGCGTGGAAGCCAACAGTGACTCTTCCACTTTCTGATGGTCAGAACATTGGCATTGTATAAAAGTCAGATGCAATGTCTGGCTTTCACACAGTCAGAAGCGTCTGAAAGAGTCAAACTTTCTCTCTGAATCAGATACTTGCTTCAGTCAGTGTCACTTGTCTCTCAAATGCCAGAGTTACCAGAATACAAATTCATTCACAAATTCAACTCCGTGTTTTCATTAAAAAAGCAGACCTTCTGATGCAGGCAGGCTTTTTGTTAATGTATGTGAAAGGGTTTTTTTTTTATCAGAAGGCAGAGAAGGAATAAATATTAAAACACTCTACATGTGCCACTGCACAGAATTATTGATATCTGGAGAGCTCCAGTTTAATATACAGGTATTGCAAACACATTGTACAAAACCTGCAGCTGAGCATGGGTTTGGAACACAACGCTGAGATTGCATAGGAAGCACTTCTACTTTGCAAAAAGGATATTGCATTTCACAACACTGAATGAATTCAGAGCATCATGAATAAAATGAAAATAATGAAAATTCCACCCTGAGGTCAGAAAGGCTCCCTGCTTGCACAAGCTCATGAGAACTTTTAGCAAGAAATCAAACAAGTTGCACTTGGGGTAAGTATGGCTGGTAAAGAGTGCTAAAGTTCCCACAACGAGAAAAGGGATATCCTGTGTAAAATCACTGGAGTTTGACATGGAAAAACAGGAACAGAGACTGCTGTCCTTTGCAAAAATATCTAAAAAGTCCAATCCCACTGTTCAAGTAATTTGAGCTCAGGACTCCAATTTGCACATTTCTGTGAAAGGATTGTTAGCTGATCACCAACACACAAAATAATCTCAAGAACTAATCAACAGTTCTTATTTAATAATAGAACTGCAGGTGGGCAGATTATCTTCTGCCCTCAAAACAACAATTTGAAATAAACATCCCTGGGAAAAGATCTCTCAAACTTTTCAGGATGGACTTTTCAAGTGATCAATGTGAAACTGCAGTTCCTGCTGTTTAAAACAACCGGGGGTGGGAGGCAGGAGCAGGATGACACCTTTCAATCCTGGGTCTCCTGACGTTACCATAGCAGACATTTTCAAAAAAATAACAGAAATTTCTCCTGGATTACAGCTAGAACAAAGCCAATCCTGACTCAATTAGCCTATTGCCTTTTCCCCCATGTGGTATGCCAGGATAAAAAAAACTGAAAGCAAGAATTAATTAATTTACAGGGGTTTTTTTAGATTATAAGTTCAACCTTTCATGCTACCTGCCTTTGTATAACAAGGCTCTATCCTTCCCAAATTAGTTCTTGTAATGAAGTTATTTCCTATGTGACCAAGAGCAAACCTGTGACCCAAACAACAACAGATCATCTTGCTTAGCTTACGTGTCCACTGCAGACAAAATTACTCAACCAAGTACACACAGAAGGGCACAGTCCAGCTCCTGAAATGTAACTGGAGGCAGCAGGTCACAGTCCAAACACTATCCACAGCAGTCAGGCACGTTGGGCCTCCATCCTTCATTCAAACCCACGCAACTGAAACCACATCTGGAAAGACTTTTTTCCTGTCATTGAAATAAAGAACTGTTTAGTAACAGAAATATACAGAAAAATCATGTCAGCTGCAGAAAGGTCATTCCAGCAATCAAATGTTTGGGAGAGTTTGAAAGGACTAAACTACTTTTTTAGACTTCAATCTTCCTTTTGAGCCAAGTACAATAAAATGTTACTGAGCCCAGAGAGAAACAAATTTGAATTCAAAAGAACAATTACTAATTAGATCAATGATCTTGAATCATCAGGTAGACTTTCATTGCATTACAGAAACTAGAGCGCAACCCTTCACTTAAGTTATTAGTCCAGGGTTTAACAACTGACCCCTAAACCTGCATCAAATTTATTTCATTCCTGACAAAGCAATTCTTTACCTCTATGTTTGGCTACTTCCATCCTTGCTGAGTGTTTCCCCATTTTTATTTTACAGATTAAAATGAAAATACTGCATGCTTTATTAGGTTCTGCTCTCTTATTTGGGATGCGACACCAATGTTGTTTGTTAATTTAAAAAGCAGCTCTCTGGCACAAATGTTTTATTTGCTTGTTGTTTCCCCTCTCCACCTCTCTGGCATATGTCAAATGTTTAAACAATATGATTTTGATGGCAGATTAATTTTAGTACTTATAGCACAAGGTCAGCTTTCAGATGCAAAAAGCAAACTAAAGTAAAATTGTTTTAAAGTTTGGGTTTCTTTATATAGTTTTAGTTTAATCACAGTGTATTTAAATCAAAATAAAATTTGTACTTGAGAAACAACTCCCAAAACCCATAAATCCATGCCAGCACTTCCCAGTTCATAATGCATTCTAAGTCAGCAGTTTAGGAGCATATAAATAAAATATAACAGGGTAGGTTTGAAACAAAAGTTGCAATGAAAAGCCTTCTGTAAAAAAGGCCTTCTACTAACTGTACTCCTAACAAGCTGTAGCACTACAAAACATAAGCCAATATGAAGAAAGGGTTTCAAATTAAAACTTGGTTGTATTGTAGGAAGCAATCAAACCACACAAGTCTACTGACACACCTCAAGTGATCGTAGTGGCTGCACTCCCTTTTGGATACACAAACAGCATTAACCCAATGGAGCGAGGCTGAAGGTAACAGCAGTGAGGTAACTCATGGATCTACTGGACATTACATCCCTGAAAAAAATGAGTTTTCAGATGGGCATGGTTCACTGCAGTACACACTGTGCTCTGCACCTGCACAAGGCAGCCAAACTCTCCACTCTTCTGATGGTCATGGTGCACATTTCCCTCGTCCACACAAAAGCGTGAGCAGAAGTCCTGCAACACGGCCCTTTGTTACAATTTTGTGATTAAAATGATTTTTTGCAACACCTGTATTGTCAAATCTTGTTTACTGATCCCCATCATTTTTATACATCAGAGTCTGCAAATTAATTAGGATTCATTCCAGTACAGCTACTTCATGATTTTCTGTTTCACTATGTTCTGAAAGGCTTTAGCCTTTCTGAAATGACAACAAAATTTAAATATAGAAATGCAATATATCCTCCCTCATTTTGTTGTTATCACCTAGATATCACTGATTAGAACAAAGATTCATTCCGAGATGTCACAGAATAAAGCTGTTTTCTAAAGTCAGCACATTTCTTCTAGTAGAATCTTGTTTAAGTTCGTTCATAAGCAAGAAGAAAGCCCTTAAAATATTTAGATACTACATCTTTATGTAAGTAGGCTAAAATTAGATTATTAACTCAAGGAAGGAGATCATACCTTCCCACAGACTTGTTCAGCACTGAACAGAACTAGAGTGACCTACAGAGACATGTGGACTCTACCCAACGCGGGGTCACGAAGAGGCTGCTTTTGGGAGGGAAAATAGTTTCCTGACAAATTCGTTGACTTGGTTCCAGCTATAACACTGACCTACTTGTACAGCATACTGCAAGGCATTTAAATTTCACTGCCTGGAAAAGAGAACCTATCTGTTCCACAGCAAAGAAACTGGGTTACTGGTCCCTGATTTTATAGTTTAAGTGAGCAGATTATCTGTGTGCAGCTCTTACAGCAGATGAATTCAGGCTCTCTCTTTCCAGCACGCATGGGAAGGGTGAGCAATTGTGATATCCATTCTGGGAAGGAATGAATGCAGAAAGAACAGGAGGCAGCCAATATATTTTCTCTAAGACCCATCATTACCAGTGTCAGAAAACAGATCTGGCCTCACATGAGGAATTGTGTGTGTGTGTGTGTGTGTGTGCAACAACTGCAAGGACCCACAAACTTAACGAGGGAAGACTGCAAAGATGAATTGATTAGTATTTATAGAGAACTTGATCTCAAAGATCTTGCTTCTATAAAGATGTCTCTCTTTTGCTTTCTTGGGCTCTGTTGCCAGTTGTGCAAAAAGCATAAATAAATACAGGTAGGACATAAAAAGCTACTCACGTGACCTTTACTCCTTATGCTTTAAGCAGTAGTTGTCCATCTCCTATCAGATTCTGCTCCAGCCCTTCTCACTGTTTGCACTCAAGATCCTAGTTACTCATAATAAAACCAAGTGTTGTATTTATAGGCAACACTACAGTTGAACCAAATAGAAACACTGAAGAAAACAAAGGAAAACTAGTTCTGAAGACTCCAATCCATACAAATATCTTCTAATTTCTTAAATAAATAAAGGTAAAGTAACTGCCCTAACAATCCATTTTATCTCTATTTGAAAAGAAAATTATTAGCTAGAAGCATCTCATGAATCAAACTAACCCCAACTCAATAGGGCACACACATCAGTGTATCAGATATTGTTTATCTGAAAAGTTACACTGACAAGTCCCTCTCAGCTCATCCTGCAATATCTGTTCAAAATCTTCCCCTTTTTGATCCTGCTCTGAAATCAGAAGCAAGTTGCCTCTAGCATTGGAATTTAGCTGTCAAATCAATCTCCGTAGAACACTTGGGGGGGGG
>VWZT01010444.1:191231-210953 GCA_013397055.1 Pachycephala philippinensis | reverse complement strand
GGGGGGGAAAACAACAAAACAAAATCATACCAGGTGCTGAAAAAGTTACGTACTGGCCTCATGCACAACTCAAGGCAGACAAAACCCCCGCATGTGACTTCTTCTACTCCCTCTTAATAACTACTAATGCTTCACATTCCTTTCTAGTGTAAATTTTAAGAAATTATTCCTCTAGTAAGTCTTACTATCATTGGATAGAGCAAAATAAACAACCATCATTTCACGTACGAAAGTTTCACTCTTACTCCTTACACCACTTGTTTTCTCCTCGTTTCTTTTACATTTTGGTTTACACTTTTCACACGCAATTTATGGGGAAAGGAATAAGGTGCTTTCATACTTTTGGAAAACACTCTGAATATTACGGCATTGATGCAATTAAATAATTAAAAATATAATGATCTTGTCTGAAGAGGTATTTCAATATACCTCTTGGCACAATGATAGCAATTGAAAACTCTCCTAGACCACAGCCTACTTGGCACGTATTTATCAACTTATTCACTTCTATTGTGTTTACAAAGTGGTGCTAATGAAGGAAATCTCAAGGGGTTTTGGTGGGTTTTTTGGGCGTGGGGCACTAGTTCTGGTTGCAGACACTCTCCCTGCAGGAAGGAAAAGACTCCCACGGAATGATAAAGGACTCACTGTTACACTATTACAGGAGATGAATTGCATTAACCCCTGCCCTTCCCCATTGTACTTGCTGCCCACTGAAAACAACAACAGAATTACTAAAATCCCACACTCTCTAATGGGATGGTAATAGGATTCAGAGGCCATTAGGGTAAAGGCAATCCATATTTTACAGTTTAATAAGCTCTTGCTGAAGATGCTGCATCCCTCTTCAAAGCCAACAATTACTGATTTAGTATTAACAAATCCTCAACTGTCAAGACTGCAGAATGCATTCAAGATGAAGTCAACATCTTATGGTGACAGACTTTAAGAATGTGTGTAGAAAAATGAAATCACTTAAATTGAAATAATTTGTAATTTCACAGTGATACTGGTTATTACTGTCATTTCATATTTCTCTATATCCAGATCTCATGGTTACTCAAATTCTCACATAATTCAGAGTTCTGTGGTGCTTGGTGTAGAAGCCAAGTACTTTTGTCCTGTTTTCTAAGCATATACCTCTCCTCACAAAGAAATAAAACTCTCAACAAAGAACTATAGGACCAAGTGAGTAATGAAAACAAGTTCTCCACAATCACAGACAATTCTTTAATGTTACGATCACCTACAACTGGATTGCCTACTAGGCTGTAGATTCAAAAGAACCCATCATTTTCTAACGGCATGCCTTGAAAGGTAGGATGTATGATACAAACTAACTCCGCCTGCTGTTTACCATTCTTTAAAAACACGGGTTAATGTATTTTTGAAAGGCTAATCTGCTGGAGATTTTCTTAGGTCCTTTTAAAAAAGAATCATCTTATCTATATTTTTGCTGTATCCAGTTATTCCCCATTCCCTTGTGTGACTGGCTGGGGATATAAAGAACATTCCACTCCTTACATTTGCTGAACCCAAAGATATGCCTCCACTTTAGTGCTGCTGGATCTAAACCCCACCTTTTTACTGTTCTTTTGTTTACAGTTCTTAAAGGGGGGAAAAAAACCCAACCCGATGAAAACAGACGTGTTTTCTAGAAGGGATAATTCTGGAAGTCAGTTTTGTCCCCACAAACATTAATACAGTTCTCAGTCAGGTCAGTAAGAGGCACTGTATCTAAAAATATGGACCATTGCTATTCAATATAATTATTTTGTGCCTGAGAGCTCATAATCACACATACAAAACAACAGGAAAGCAAAATAAAATATATGACCATAAAACAACTAAACCCGAAGGCCTGCCATCATTTCAAATCGAGGAAGCCAGTTCTTCACCATCTATAGAGGCGATGTTTTTATATAATCAGATATTGCAACTTCACACACCAGAACCAGGCTGATCTTCAAAGTTTTATGTGCTGTTTATGTGGAGAACCACTAGACTTCATTTACATCCATGCATATTCACTATTTATCATGACGTATTAATAATGAATCCAAGTACATCTTCTATTACCACCACAATTTTATGTTAAAAGCATAAATTTAATAAAAACTGAGCTGGTAGTTTTCCTGCTTCTCCAAAAGTAGATACACTGAAGTTTGAGATCCACTTCCACAACTTTGTTTTGTCACATCTAATACTTAAAGAAAGTTTTCAGTACACTCAAAAAACAGTGGGGGAAGGAAACCAGAGTGATTCATGCAACAACTGATTCTGTTTAGCTCACTATTACAACAAGTTTTGTAAACTAGTTTGAAACATGCCTTCCAGAATATCTAGGGAGATCAGAGAGATTTTTGAAGCATAGCTTCCAGGCAAACTAACAAAAATAACCAGAAGCCAAGTAAAAAGGGAACTGATGATCTAACTAAGTCTATGGCAGGAATTGTCCTATCAATATTTCACAACGTAAAGCAGAACTACAACACGAACAGAAGAAAGATGTCAAATACCACCCAAACAACCTCTTTAAAGAGAGAAACGGAGAGCATACAAACCATTAATTTCTAAGAACCTTTATTTATATATATATATATAAATTTAACATCTAATTCCAATTAATTCTAACCACATTGTTTACAACACAACAATGCATATGTGTCATTGTGGCACAGCCTGGCTCTGGAGTCAGGATTTCTTTCGAATCCAGATAATGTGGTGCTGGAGCATGTCCAGAGAAGGAAATGGAGCTGCAGAAGGGTCTGGAGAGTCAGTCATGTGAGGGAGCTGGGGGTGTTTGTCCTGGAGAAAAAGGAGGCTCAGGGGGGACCTTCTGGCTCTCCACAACTCCCTGACAGGAGGGTGCAGCCAGGTGGGGGTCAGGATCTCTCCCAGGGAACAAGGGACAGCACCAGAAGCAATAGCCTCAGGCTGCACCAGGGGAGGTTCAGGTTGGACATCAAGAAGACTTTCTTCACTGAAAGGGCTGTGAGGCACTGGAAGAGGCTGCCCAGAGAGGTGGTACAGTCCCCATCACTGGAGGTGTTCAGGAAACAACTGGGTGTGGCACTCAGTGCTCTGGTCTGGCTGACACGGTGGGGGTCAGTCACAGGTTGGACTCAATGACCTTGGAGGTCTTTTCCAGCCTAAATGATTCTGTGATTGTGTGGAAACAGTTTTCAAAAAGAAAACAGAACATTCTACCACAAGTGACCCATTAATTCAGAAAATTCCATGTTAGAAGGTGGTGAAGGAGGATGAAACAATTTAAGGCTGGCCATGGCTAATGGGGTAAACATGAAGAGAAAATATGTTGCCTGCACTGGAGCCCTGATTTGCTTCACGCTTGACATGTGCTGTCTCAAAACACCATTTTAATTTTCATTTCAGTCATTCTAAAAGATCCTCTCAGAAAAGGTAGCAAGGAGATGCAATATAATGAGCTATAATACAATAATCATGGTTTGGATCTCTGTCAAGTTTCTCAGAACGCAAATGAGCATTTATCAGGAATTTGCCCAAAACAAATAATTTACACTCATTTCCGCAACACGACAGACATGATTCTCTTCCATTCAGCTCTTTGTTAACTCTGATTAATTACTTCACTTCCAAATTTCATTAGAAACATATTCATCTTTTCTAGGTTGCAACAACTGATATGCTGCATCTCGAAGTCTCATATTAGAAAACTGAACATCTGTCCATTCCTTACATTCTACTGACCTCTAGAGACTGCATGTATATATGTATAGCACATATACATTATTTATGTCCATGTACACATACCAGAGCAACAGTACAATAGGTTGGCTTTAAGAGAAATCTGCATTCAGCATCTGATGTTACAGTTTTGACTTTAATCCCACACTGTTCTCAGAAACGTTTTTCTTTCCTGCAGAAATCTCTTGCTATTTTTCCCCCTCTTCCCTTTGTGTCCTTCCAACACAAACACACCATGGCTTATCAGTTACGTACAGAATTAGGCTACGACTACAAATATCAATATAAATACTGAGATAATCCAGGTTTCATTTAAGCATTAATACCTGCTGGGGAGGGAGTGCCACAGGTCAGACACTCCGAGTTCCTGAAAAACAGACATTATTGTTCGTGGGGAGAGACCAGTCTCTCCCAGCCCAGTATCAACACGTGCTCCCCCACCAAACGATAACATCTTGCAGCAGATTCCTTGTCTCCATTCTGCTGCGAGGAAAAAAAAAACCTCTACAAAAGCCTGTGTTGGGTTTGACATTTAGACCAAACAGAAAGAACTGAAGGAGTTGAATTTGTCAACTAAAATCTATTCAAAATAGACATTAATCCAGTAACAAAGAGAAATGAGGGGAACAGAAGAGACTGTGTTCTTCCCTAACAACATTAGAATAACTGACACCGTTAAGGGCCATTACTTGGTGGTACTGTGTGGTCAAGTACAACAAGAGGCATTGCCACAAATATATACAAAATTAATAGGTGACATTTCAAAGGCACATTCACCAACTGAAAATAGTTGGTATTCAGTTCCATATCAAAATTCCTGGAAAACATATATTGGGGTTTCTAACACTGCCAACGTTTTATAGAGAAGGCCCACTTATAAAACACTTTCATGTGATTTTATTCCTGAAATCTCACAGACAATGGTAAGTTTAGGAGAACAATCTGAAAACAACGTCCTACTTCAAAAAAGCTTTCTCTAAAAAGCTTTTTCACTTTTTAAAAATAATTTATTTTTGAGGGCAGCGGGATAAAACCCTCTAATGCAATGTTTTACTGTGTCATAATCACATTTCATGTGATAACAGAATACAAATTTTATTTGATTTGGAATCAGCTATGAGCCACAGGTTGAATTTCATTAAATAAAAATAAGCTATAGATAGCAACTGAGCTCTTTATCTTCAAAAATTGCATGCATAGAGTAAGAACCATGCTAGCTAAATATATTCTACACAATACAGCTAAAAGGACTTACATCCCCTACTTTGAGTTACTCGGGAGTTACCGCATCATTAATGATGAAAATATATACAACCATGTCCTCCTTCAGAAGATTCTTAAGATGACTTGCCAAATCCTATTTCTAGTTTTTAAAATTATTTTTATTCACATTTTCACTTAGCTATTCTAATAATACTATCAGTCTCTGATATAGATGCAAGCCTCACAAATAAGTCATTAAATTACTCTTATCTGCAGTACATTTTCCTGTGTACACATCCCAGCTTTATATCTCAGTAACTTACTGCAGACTCCTAGACATATGTTCCTCCTCAGTTCCAATAGTGTGAGACTAGGTATGTAATTTTAAATTTCTAATGGGCTTAAATTAAAATACATGGATTCAGATTTTTGCAGTTTTTTTATACATAAATAAGCATCTAGAGACAAACCTAGAAATACACTGTTGCTGCTACTGAGAAATATGGCACTAAACTCAATTGTGGCCAGAATTATTGACCCTATGCAGCTATTCTGAGCTTTCAGGCGTGTACTCCTAAATAAAATTCCAGTATACAAGTGTGCTTGCTTTTCTCTTCATGACTTTGAGAACTGAGAAATACAAAGATAAAAGTTTATTCCTTAGGGCTATATCGTGTCATAAGCCTTTAAACTGAATTTGCCAATGTTTTCAACGGGGAATTCTCTTTAGAAACTGGTGACAAATTACAATCTTTTAAACTAAATTATGTACCATTTCATTGAATTGACAAGTCTGAGAGTGAGGAGGGTACGAGAACATAATTCTGGTGATGTTCTCACTGGCAACAGTCAGGCTTATTTTTCTGAATGACACAGAATTTTAAAAAAGTGGAAGTGCTCTGGAACTTTTGGCCATGGCCAACTGAGATGCACAGCATTCAATGGCCATGGCTAAGGGTCTCTAAAACAGGAGGAACTACTAAGTTTGAGAAGAAAAACTACACAACCATGCAATAAATGCGTACAGCATTACATTTCCTAAACCGTACTCATGAAATGCAGAAAGATTTCACTTCCTCTGCATATCAAGTACACAGACACTTTTCTGAAGGTTAAGGAATTACCTTAGTATGAACACAGTTGTGTGCATGCACAAGTTGAGAAATAAATTAAAGAAGCAGAACGTTAAGGAAACCCCCACTGTCAACAGCAAATCTATACGGGGAAAAAAAAACCCCAAACCAAATAAACAACAACAGCCCCAACCTACCTAAAGCTTGTCAGATTAAAGAAATTTTGGCACACACACCTGCAAAAACCCATAAAAATACTAAACCTAAGCCACAATAAATAAATAGCCTACAATGCTAATTACATGAGAGATGACTGTAGATATTTGCCACACATTTTTCTATCTGCATTTTTTTCCAATTATAAGCAGAAGTTGAAATTCTTACACATTAAGTAGCAAGCACAATAAAGACATGTTCCTATGTACTATAAAATCCAGTCAAACATAATAATTTTAATTCTAAAAACTCAAATCTCTTTTCTAAAAGGTCTTCAAATAATTCTTGTTTTTCCTTTTTTATTTAAGGTACAAAAAGGTACAAACCAGTTGCACACAGAGAGATCACATTTTTAGCATCAGTAGCCTAAGTTTTGCTTGTTTATCCTGCTTTACATGAAAAGCCAGGATTAAAGAGACACAACACACATTAGGGTTTTGAATTTGAAATCAGTTACGGTTGATGATCATCTCCAAAAATAAATATTCCCACAGATAGAGGTCAGTGGTTGCCTGAAATTGCATCAGTTAGTGCCTGTATACTAAAATCCTCCACTCCTTTGGGACTGCTTTATCATTTTATCAGATTAATTAAAACAGTAGTTTTAGCATAGAACATCACAGTTTTCTATTCACACATTTGCCATTAGGCGCTTACAATTTATTGATCTGAGACTCATCATAGGGCTTTTCTCAGAATTTAATCACATAAGAAGATGGTAACTCACAATTGTTAATAGCTAAAAAAAAGTACACAAAATAGCGTACAAATTAAGAGGGTTTTTTTTTTTGTCTTTTATGTGTTGATTTGGTAAGCTCTTGCTGTTCTCAAAGGAAAGCAACTTCACTGTACTAGAACTCTAATTTTGAGGTGGCATGCATTTATTGTCTTAATTTATAATAAAACATCTGTATTTCGTGGCTGTATTTAAAAAAAACAAAAACAAAACCCTAACTTTCAGCCCTTCCTCTAAGACAACACAGATCAAACAATGTTAATACTAGTGATAAAATTTTAAGAGGTAAGTAAAATCTAAAAACCTTAACACATGGTTGTATCTACATGTGCCTCATTTCAGCACGTGTCTCTTCAGGTTTTCACATAGAATAGCACCTACAATAATGATGTAAAAATTATTGATCTCATATTATGGAACTACCAACAGCCTTGAGGTTTTTCTTTGGTTTTTGTAACCTCACTGCATTTTTTTCTCCAGATGAAGTAATCTTTACTTTGCTCTCCAGCAACATCTACTGGAACATCAGTAAAATGCTGCTATTTCTATTAATCACCCATTTAACATCTAGTAGGGCAGAGTTAGCAAATGCCAAAAGCAGGGATAAATGCTCTGCAATTCAGATCCTGCATTCTGGGCTCAAGCACATCAAGGTGGCTCAGCTTCAACCTTTTACTTTTCTGCCATTTCATAAGGACCAAAGTCTTCATGACTAATTCCTACCAGAAGTCATCTACCATTTATACTCAGACATACTTTATTTAAGTCCCAAAATATCATTTAAAGTACCACATTACATCCAGGACTTTCATTTTTGTCAGAGAAGTTACTCCTAATTTCGGTTTGATCCAACATGTGCTTAAAGCAGAACTGAAGCATAAAAAGAGCTTGGAAGAACATACAGAAATGTTTCGAAAGGTGAAACAGAGGTGGAGTGGCAATTCCAATGCCAAAAAATAAAAAGTAAAAACATCCGCAGCAAAACAGTGAAAGATTTACAAGTTCTGATTTCAAGCCCTCTGGGGAAAAAAAAAAAAATAAATCTGTCCCTTTGTATGAGGATGAGAGTGTGTGATTAAGTACCAGTGAAGGTAAGGAGCGTGCTTTGAAGCCCCCCTTCACCGACGGGAGCCTGTGCTCCCCTGGGGCTCGGTCCCTCTGGGCCGTGGGTGCCCTGCCAGTGCCCATCGTGGACAATCAGCTCTGCACACACACACAGCGCTGCCCTGGAATTCGCCAGGCACGAGCGCTGCGCATTCGGATGGCCGCAGGCAGCAACGAGCCATTTGGGGAAACTCGCATAAAGACCAAAGTTCTCAAGTAAACATATTCATTTCACTCTGCAGGGTGCTCATCTGCAGGTCTGCACCGCTGAATTGTGCCTATCAAACAATGTTTGCTCTGTGACAGCTCCCGAAGTTCGCTTCTCCCAGCTCTGCTTAGAGCCAGCCACTGAGTGCTCCACTTTACAAACAACTCTGATCACTACTGTAGTATTTGCTTTCTTCTAGAGCCCTAATAATGGTCTAACTATCCTTGGCTGCCTGTTCACTCTTCAGTGTGACAATGAAATTCAAAATAACACTGCTGCTGAGAATCCCTTCCTCCTATTCTGAGTCAGTTTGCTGATATAGAGAGCAACTGTAAAATGTAGGGAGAGAAAAAAAGGCACCAAAGCCCGTGATGACCAGAAACAGGCGCCCCAATAGTTAAATATTCCAGTTGTGAATAAAAAGCACTTACTAAATTATTTTTGCCTTTGGAATCCCTATAAAACCTCAATGTATTTTTATAGAGAATAAAAGGGCACGTTTCCCAAAACCACAAATCCTTTAGGCTATAGAATTTTATATTATCACAAGACTTGAGTTCATAGGCTTTGCCTGATAAATTAGCTCCTCTCAATAACTGTTAAACAGAAAGCCCTTTATTGTAATCCAAGTGCACTTGTGGACAGCACTTTCAGAGTTAACTCCATTTGACAACTGACATAAATCCATTATTCTAATTTGGTGATTGCTTTACCAAATACAGATGCATTTTATGAGTTTTAGTCACGTATTTCATTCAGGATGCTACTTAATCTCAATTTACAAAACATAAACACGAAATAGGTTTTACAGTATGTCTAAAAGGGTATAGCTATTCATCCGATGAAATGCCAGGCAAACAAACCATATTCACCTAGACCTAAACTCAATGCTAGATTTTGCCTTACACAATAAATAGTAAATAAGTAATTTCTTTTTTAATTTAGCTGTTGCAATCAAATTGCAGAATGCAAGCTCCCTGAGGGTTGTAAGACTCTAAAGCTTTTCTTACACTGAGATTTGAGCATTGAATTTAACCTTAAGCAAAGTCCAGCTTTCATAAAAGCTGGCTCTCTGATTTATTCTGATACACAGAGAAAAGGGGGGGAAAACAAGCACTCATTGTGAATACAGCGTCCTCGGAACCCCATTTCTAATTCAATTTATAGCACATACTTTACATCTTAAACAAAAGGAATCTGATACAACACCGATGCTGCCTCTCGCTGCAGTTGCCTGCCTCAGTTACAGAACGCTGAAAATCCACCGCTCCGACCAAGCACTCCATAAAACATTCGGATTCAGACACTTCTTACCTGCCTCAGTTGAAGGCTTCCTTCCCTTGTTAGCAGTATGAAGCATCCTCCAGCCTTCCCAATCCTCAGCACCGGCCTCAAATTGCACCGCTAAGTCCCTTTTTTGCAAGAAAACGCTTATTGAAAGTGATTAGTTTTTGTTGTCCCTTTTAAGTCCCTCCTGCGGGAAAAAGCCGGGGAGCGATGTGACGCCACCTTTTAATCTTTTGCGAGAGTGAAAAGGCAGAAAAGGAGCGCTCGATCAAACTGAGCTTCACACATGACTAAAACTCGGCGGAGAGGCTGCGAGCTCTGGCTGAAGCACCACTAGGCGTGAGTGTAAGAACAGAGAAGAGGGGAGAGTCAATGAAATGTGACAACGTATGTGCATCAAAGACGGGGAAGAGGGAGAGAACAATGAGAGAGAGATCGCGACAGCAACGAGGGAAGGAGAAAGAATGAGAACGGGAGGCAGAATAAGCCTGAAGAAAAGAGGAGAGTTTTGAAGCAAAGAATTCGCAGAATAAAGCCAAAGTGTCTGGCAGCTTCTGTTTTTATCTCAGTGAGCATGACATACTGCCTCTCTCATTTAGCAACACATTCTTGTCTCTTCCAGGTTTGAAAACTGAGATAATCACAGTGTGTGCCTGTTTTCGCCTGACTGGCACACTTGTGTGCAGTATACCTGAGATGCCCCCCAACCATCTTCTGGAGATGCATTTATGTGCAATTAAGTTCATATATTCATTAGGAGAGACAGCTCCCCCCGCCCCCCAAAAACAGGAGCTGCTAATTTCTACATCATTTTACAATATAGTTTAACTGGCAGATGGAATTCTACTTATAACTACTAACAAACTGCCACCGATAAACAAATGACTGAACAAATGTTTAATGTTGATAACTGAGTTATCATAGCAACAAAACATATTAGCGTTGATAAATCTGTTTTTAAGAAAAGGTATTACAGATACTTTATTTTATTTAGTCTGTAATTTCTAGATGAAGTTGTTCTAAGTGGTAGGAAAAGAAGAAACTTGACCCAGAACTAACATTTTTAAAGGAATATATCAGATACGTTCATATTGCCAATGTTTTTAAAAAACAATTACAAGCTGAACCTGTATTTAAAAATTTAATTTTGAATTCCTACCCGTTTAGAAAAGATCCACACACTAAGTCCTCAAACAAGTTGGGTTAATTTCCATGCAAGATAGGGGTAGGATGGGTGTGTGGATTTTTTGGGTCTTTGGTTGGTTGGAGGTTTTTTTCTAACTACAAACACATAACACCAGGGCAGCTTCTGTAATTTGCTTGGTTCATACCTTCTACCTTTACATGGTCAAGGAAATGGGCTTTTTGCCAACTGGCAATTGGTCAGCTGGCCCAAAGCACACAAGGTACTTGTCCGCAGAACTGACACAAGCTCACAACCAGACTCAGATTTACGTGGAGCCAACCTGCAATAGGAACAAACCTAAAAAAGAAGATGTATTTTCTTTGCTGCAGCACTCTGTTTGGGCTATTGGATCCTACCACCTCAGCTGCATTAGGGAAAAGGAAGGACAATGTCAGTGACCTAAGATGCTGAAATTTGGATCTAGATCTGGACAGTGTAGTGTTGTAGTAGCTCATGCAAGTCATACAGTGCTACACAGGTTCTGGCATCTCTCTCTTAAGGTGCTTGGGTAGCTTAAAAGAATATTTCAACAGCTTTACATAACTTGGTATCCTCTTTTGTAAGGGTTTTCCAGCTTGAGAGAGGAGGTTATAAAGATGAGTTCACAAATGATTATCAGGGAATCAGGGGTCAGTTTCAACCCCAAGTACTTCTGTATCATTATTATACCACAAAACTTAAGAATTGATGTTTTTCTATGAACGTTTGCCTCCAGAATCTCACCAGAAACCATCATAGTAAGCTCTGGACAGATGGAATCCAGTTTTCATATTTGTATAGCAACACTTGCAAGACAACTCTTTAAACTTGCAGTCCCCACACTAATTGATAAACTTGTGATTGCTTCAGCATTTCACTTCTTATTTTTTGTCCCTTGGGGATTGGGAATACACTGACATAAATATGGATCCGTTAAAATCAGATTCTCACTAACCATCTTAAGCTGCCTTCATCATGTGAACTTAAGAGTAAACTTACCCTAGGGAGAAAAATATTAGTGAGTACCCGGGGCTTTTAAATCTCTCTGTATGTGTATCAATGCACCACCACCTGATCTAGCACAGCAGCAGTTTGTGTGATGCATCAAGTATTCCTTCATGCTCTGCTGGTGTAAGGAGTCCAATGGATTCCTTACACTGTTTTAAAGGCCTCCTGGTTTATGGAAATAAACACCACCTGAAAACTCAGGGGGACGGGAAGATGAGGGAGAAATAGAGATCCATGAGTCTAGTTATTGCAAATTTTTCCAGAGTATTATTAGTAAATACTCTAAAGGAACTGCCTCACTACCTTTTGAAAAAACAAGCAAAAATAAGTCCCAAGCCCTGTAAGAAGCCCCTCTGCCTATGCAGTGTGTGCACAGGCACAGGCCCCTGCACACTTAGAGTAACAGGAACTATTAGGGGAGAGATCTTTCCTGTTTCCCATTCATTTTGTATTTTCTCACCCTTAGTGGTAAATTGCTTTTCTCATGCAGGTCTTGATAAGAAGTTTCCACATCTCTTATAATGTACTAGATTATATCCATGACAACAACTTTCAGAAAATGCAAACACATACATACGTACTTCTAAAGTATTTATTCATTCTCACTGGCCTATCTACAAATTCACAATGGAATCAAATGCCTGCATTTGCATCCAAGGTCAACAAAACACTTGAAAACATGTATGCAGCTTGTTTGTTTTCATGAAAGGCATAAAACTGTGTGGCTAAAACTAAGCATGAGCTTACACACTGAAAAAATAAACTGTTTTCTACAAGAACTGACCTTGTGTTTGAACTAAAAGTGTTTGGACACTGAACTGCTTGACTCCTTAGAGCTCCAGTGAGCGAGGCAAGTCATTCTCCTATGGAAGTTACTCTATAAATCAGCCACATTTCCATAAGACAGGCGAGGCTTTGACGAACGTGAATGCGAAAACTGTATTTTACTGCTATTAAATGTGCTTCCACTTAAGCTTCCTCAAGCAGTACTCCAGGAGCACACCAGCACCATGCCAGAGAACATTACAAAATAACTACACACAGAAATGTACTAGTAATGCCGTTTTTGCAGAGATAAAAATAGCTGATTTCCAGCCCTTTTTTTCCCCACACTTTTACCATTGCAGAGAAAATAACCAGAGCTTTCCCCTCAATCTTACCTGAGCAAGTCAAGTTTAAGTTTAATCACAGAAAACATCTTGATGCCATACTTGTCTACTCTGCTAGAAACCTGGATTTTCTCCTGTTTTAGGTCTAAGAAGTCCTTAGTCCACATGCTAACACATCCTCTGTGACCTCAGACTCCTGCAGTAACAGCACAGTTTTAGAACACTCACCACACTGCGTTGTTTCCATGATGCTGAGTCCACCCCACCCCCCAAAAATCCCCTCCCAGGAAACACAGGGTCCTCTAGGCCAGAGAGCACCCTGACAGCACATTATGGGGAAATCAATGGCTACAAAAGCACTGCCACCCATCACAGGGACTACTGGCCAGAAACACTGACTGACTCCAAGTCCTCTGGAGTTCAAGGAAAGGCTCTGGCTATGCAGAAGGGCCAATGACCACCTTCTCTTAGCAATACCCTGCTGTATTTTACATCTAGCAAAGACCTCCTTTGCCAATTAATCTAGTTGGGTGACACAAACACAGAACTAATTTTTCCAGCCTTTTGGTTTTATTTCTTCTGTTTCAGACCTGAAGACAGACTGTGTCTGAGAGCATCTATTATTTTTTTTTTTCAGTTACATCTGTTGGTTTAATAAAATGTACCACCTTTTTCTGCCACAAACCCTGTTTCAATAATACCTTTGGATCTCTAACACCATAAGCACTATAAAAGCAGAAGGGCATGGTGTGGCCCTTCATCTCTCCCCAGCCTCCATTCCCTGGAATGGATCTGCTCACTGCGCAGAGGGAATACAGGAGGAGCACAAGGGCTAGAAGTGAGGCAGAGCATACAAGAAAATCCCTTGTATCTTATATTGCCTATCCTTCCCAGCACCCAATTTACAATGAGAAATGCAATTGGTGTGGTCACAGAAGCATCAGGATCAGACATGATTTTACTGGTGAGAGGCACAAAATAAAGACCTTGCAGAAGCATAAGCTACACACAACATCCTGGCAGAGTGAAGAAAAACTGTGATGCTATTGCTGGTATGAATTATAAAACCACTTAAATGCTGCTTTTTGAGCATAACTGAATACATGTGATAGCATCATTATAAATTAAAACTGTTTATGACCTCCATTTGGTCCAAACACTACAACCTGACTCACTGTATGCATGGCTGAACAAACTGATCTACGACCGCCTGTGTTACACGATAGAAGGGATAGCCAAGTTTCTGAAAAGGAAACAAAAAGAAAATCCCAGCAAAAGCAGCTTGTAATGACTCATGCAGATTTCTTAATGGCTACTGAAAATAATCTTTGATTCCTATCATTGTCAACTCAGTGAGTGATAATAACTAATACCTAAGTTATTATTTTATTTACATAGTTAATTTCTAGTTTTCTCTGTTTCATAAAAATAAGTGTTAGTATGTTTTGAAACCAATCATTTCATGAATGAATGGAAATCAGTACTTGTATAAATTCTGCTAAAATACTAAAATAGGAGATAATCAGTATGTTCTTGATTATTTGGGTATAAAATTTTCAAAGGACATGTAATTCCACCCCGCCATTGTATTTATTTGTAAAACCATAGAGGAATATGCATTAAAACAACATTTCAAGAGTGAGATTTCCGTGGCACCAACTTGTTGTCTGCTCCATACATTTCCATTTAGACTTTTTACTCCAATTATAGTCACACATGCTAAGGCCTTTTAAGACTCCTCAGTGCCTCAAACAATTCCTGAAGTATCTCCCACAGAAGAGTTACATTTTTTAAGCCAGCAGTAAACCGATTACTTTCATCTGTGCCTAAACAGCAGCCAGTTCACGTGAACCTCCAGTGCCTCAATTAACATTAGGGATGGGAAGAATAATTTACCTACAAGGTTCAGGTGTGCCTGATTTCCTCCTGCCATGGGCTGAGAGCTCCTCCATGCTGTGCAGGAATGTTCTGCTTGCAAAGACAAAGGCTGGCTTCCAGGAGAGCACTGTGAGGCTCGGAAAGCATTTTCTTCACAACCAGGTAATTTAAGTTCTCTACATGAAATACAAATCTACGCTGAGACAACAGAGTACACAGCTTCTCTGAGTGCACAATTTATTTCAGAGTACAGGGCAACACACTTAGAAACTGAACAAAGCCTAGTTTTACTGCCCAGTCCCCTGAATTAATATGCAACATTCATGCCTTAAGTATACCCCTGAGCATTCTCTGAGCCACAGCTTTGAAGATGTGTTGGTTTCCTATGCACTAACTTGACCTATATTCAGGCTGACTTCTATTCTGAGATTATTTCTGCTGTGAATTCAATTCCAGCCTTTATGTACACTGCTTTGCTACACCTATGATGCAGATGGCAAAAAGCAGAAGGATGTCAACAAATTAAAATGCCACTGCTGTCATTGCCTAACAACAAGGGTAATCAAAAAACTCTTTTTTTTTTGTAAGCTGATCTTGACACAAGCATATTTCCTCGATAATGTGGAAGCACAGAACCAAATCTATAAACCTTTTTAAATTGTTTGCTTTTATATCAGGGTCCAAAGACCTGCTGCCCTGCTGGAGCGAGGTTTGATCTGTGTCATGAGCCAAGGATGCCAAAAACTGCAAGAGATGACCAAAAATGGAGGCAGGGAAATGAATAATTTTTCATTTTCAGAGTAAAGTTCCAAGATGAAAACAGAAAAATGGCTCTCCATCTCTAATACAGGACACGGAAGAGGAAACAAAAAACAGGAACAAAGGTCTTACCTTTTTAAAACTTGCTCGTTTACTCATGTTCTGATCCACAATTTTTGTACCAGAACTCCACTTTTCCACTATATTTACAGCACAAAGGCCTTACAGGATTAGGTCTCACCCTACAAGTAACACCTGACAATTCATTAAGTGCTTCAAATTGTTTCACGTAATGATCAAGAGGATGTGTATACTATAACAGAACACCTAAAATGCCACTTATAAAACAAAATTGTCAAGCCCTCTGAGTTTACTAGGTCAGCTCAAAGACCCCTTAAGAACTCAGATTTCCATTCCTGCACAGGTATCCCAGAGCTACTGGAGGCACTGCTAAAGCAGCAATCCCATAACAACAGGGGATAAAAACCACGGCACGATCCCCACACGCAGAGTCCTACTCACCACGTGAGTCAGGAGTTTCTTTTATTAAACACCTTCATGCTGCATCTAGGCTGTGACTCAAGCGAATGAGTTGATAAGGAAAAGGGGAGGGCAGGTTCAAGGAAGTCTGGTTTACTTCCCATCTGTTTTGGTATAGCACACCGAGTAAAATTCCACCAGCAAGGATTGAAAGAAAAGCATAAAAAAGCACCCTTAATTTGGCATTTCCTCAGCTCTCATCACACATAGGATGCTGGTTTTGGTGAACGTGTGGTATGAACCACAACAGCTGTTCCTGCCTTTATCCCTGTCATACCACTAAGAGAATGCACACTGAAGCAAAAGAAAAAAAAAAATTGGTAAATGTGAATGCTGATTAGAATGTTGAGAACAGCAAGAGCTTGACGTGATTGACTCTTGAGAACTTTAAGATACAGTATTTTAAGTAAATTGTTAAAAGTGACAGAAATGTTCAAAAAAGCATATGCATATTAAAAATGCTGTAAAAAGTGAGTATGACATTACATTACAGATGATTAAAATGTAAAAAAAAAATATTTAAATGCACATTTTAGGTCTGATTCAGTTCTGAAATGCAACCTGATCAAATTATAAATAGCAAGATATGGCTTTTTAGATATATTAATTTTCTTAAAATGATCAATAGTAAGTAATTTGCTGTATTTAAAAATAATCACAATTTAATAATAACATTCTTCTTCTTTTTCCCTAGATGTTTTTTTTTCTGTAGAATGTACAGATTTGATTCCATGGAAACTCAATTGAGACTGTGCCACATCTTTCATACAGCTGACTAAGAGCATGGGTGAACTATCTGGCTGTTATTTGAAATGTTCTTCAACTTTATGAAGACAGACTCATTAAAGCAAAAGCTTTCCCATAAACAGTTTTTGACAAAGTGAAAAAGTAATTAACACAAAGGGAAGAGAGAACTATTTTTACTTTTACTATTTTTCACCCAGCCAGTTTATTACAGGCATTATCATTTTTGACGTTCTCTCTCCTGTGACAATCACGGATGCAATTCAAAACTTTACTTATCAGCCAACGCTCTTTTACAATTACCTCATCCTTACTTATGAAATCTTGGATAAAATGGTACAACTTCAGGTACTGAATACCTAAAAAAACCCTCTGGAAGCTGCCAGGAATAGATATTAACTACACTATACAACATGTCAGAGTCACCACATACACTTCCCAGAAAGTGCTCATCTTAACGCACACCAAAAGCACAACATTTAAGGGGTACAATTTGTGGAAAAAACCAACACAAAACACAACAACAACAAAAAAACCCCAAACAACAAAGCAGAGAGACAATCTTAAAGTGCTCAAATTGTCTAATAACCTCAATTTCCTCTTTCCCTGAACCTCCTGTTTGTTTTTTTTCTCTCCATTTTTTCTCCATTTAAACTGTGCTTGTTGAACTCAATGGAGAAACAATTGGATCCCTAATGAAATTTTATATAACCTTATTCATTATAGATTTTTCTGCTGTTTAAGGTTTCAAAGTAACTATAATAATGTAAAGCAATACCATGCTGCTGCTGTTTGGGGGTTTTTTAGCATAAAGGATACCAGTGCAGCCAGACAAAGCATAAATCATAAAGCATATTATAAGCATTCTGTTGCCCTTATCGCTACTGTAGCACCTAGTTTTTGTCTCAACTAACAGGTTTCCTGTCAGCCAAATTCACAGACCATTAATTGTCATCAACCAATACATGTTCATGACGAAGAAACAAAACCTGTGAAGAAACACATAGTATTGTGAATTTCATTTTCAAAATGCTTCTCACTTTCTTAAGAATTAGCCAAACCCATTGGAACATCATAAGTAATGTCTGATCCAAGGCCTAAGTAGTTCCAAGACATCTTCTGGTATTCACCAGAATGGAAATATTTCTTTATGCTTATCAAGAAGTCCTTCAAGAACAATGAAAGGATGTTATTGAAATACTTTCAACACCTTGCTGATGCTTAAAGTCACAAGATAAAACAAATGTTTACTATAAAGATAGCAGGAGGAAAGTTTTAGTCCTGGATAAGCCACCCAGCACTAAAGACACACACGTGTTTCTCGTACTTACAGTGCCGAGATGACGTCCATGGAAAACCAGCAGACAGCCTTGCCTTTCTGGAGCCTCCTCCCTCACGTAGCTCTGCCTGCCTGTGCCCCCCCAGACGCATTTGGGCTGCACGGACCAGCTCTGGGGAGGCCCAGGCTGCAGGGGGGCAGAGCTCGCAAGTGCCAACAGCTGTGCCCAGTTAGCTGTGCCTCCCTCAGCTGACCCTCGGCAATCACCACTCTCCACTACAGGGACACCTGGGCAGGGAAATCGCGGCCCTTCCCCACTCCCCAGGTGCATCCATCAGGCACTGCCTCCCCTCAGACCCTGCCCAGCCACACAGCCCTCATACAGTACCACCTGCAGGACTGCACCTCGGCTGGGCTCTCAAAGCAGCTCACGGAATGAGGCAAAACCCCAGTGCTCTGCTGTGTCACACTCGGAGAGACCTCTTCTTACCGAGATGACTGCTCAGACGTACCCCAGTGACCTTCCTCCCCAGAAGGGTCAGCAGGAAGGCTGAGCCTGCCAAACTAGAGCTGCACCACTCACTAACCCTGTAACACATTTACAGGATTTGTTATGACATCCGGTATTTACTAAAACAGCAAATAAGGAGGATGCCACTGCTTGAGCTATTCAGATACAAACACAGTGCTTTGCCCCCCAAACCATTAAAACTGAGTTTAACACAGCTGGACAGGTGGCATCTACACTGAGGGATGGGAGGCTGAGGGTTTCACTCCAGGAACGTTTGTGTCTAACACAGCACTCACTTAAGGCTGGGGCTCTTTGCAGACCGAACCTCTACACACAAAGGTGCTTGGGACAGAGGAATCCAATGCTCCTTCTCCCCCTGCCCAGCCCAGCTGCAGCCACTGCCCCGTGGAGAAAACCGAGGAGAAGACAGAAATTCCGGGTTTTGCCCTGGTTATGTTTTTTTTTTTCATACAATCACAGAATGGTTTGGGTTGGAAGGGACCTTAAAGATCATCTAGTTCCAATCGCCGTCCCGTGGGCAGGCACACACCTTCCACTTGAGGTTTTTTGTTGGTTAGTTAGGTTTGTTGGTATTTATGGGGGAAGGAAGGAAGGAAGGATAGTTGTTGCTGTAGTTATTTTTCTTTTCACCTGGAGCCCGGCTCCGAGGCCATGCCCGCCTGAGCCTCGGCCGGAGCGGAGCCGCTGCCCGCCCTGCCCCACCCCATCTCCCTCCCGGCACCGGGCAGAGCCCGCGGGTCCCGGCACCGTCCGGCTGCGAAACGGCCCCGGGGGAGCGGGCGGTGCCCCCGCAGCCCCCGCACCACGGACCTGCGCCGGGAGCGGCCGCGCTGCGCGGGGAGGGAGATGCGCGGGGCGGAGATGTGCGGGGAGGGAGGAGATGCGCGGGGGAGCGAAATGCGCGGGGGAGGGAGATGCGCGGGGCGGAGATGCGCGGGGAACGAGATGCGCGGGGCGGAGGTGCGCGGGGAGGGAGATGCGCGGGGCGGAGGTGCGCGGGGCGGAGATGCGATGCGCGGGGCGGAGGTGCGCGGACGCTGCCCCCGCACGGAGGAGCCGCACCTGGGGCGCTCGGGACGGCACCTGCGCGGCGAGGCACGGACAGAGCCCCGCCCGGGGTCCGGCACACGGCTTCTCTTTGGAGCGAGAGCA
>VWZT01010444.1:20512-191204 GCA_013397055.1 Pachycephala philippinensis | reverse complement strand
GGGGGCACGGGCCCGGCAGAGCCCGGGAACGCCTCGGGACACCCCCGCAGCCCCTCGGGCCGGCCCCGGCCCCGCCCGCCGCCGGCGCCGAGCTGCAGCCGGAGCGCCGCGGGCAGCACCTGGCGCCCGCCCTGCTGAGGGAAGGTCAGAGGAGAGAGGAGGGGATGTGATACAAACCAGAACTGACAGCGGCTGAGCACAGACACGGCTCCAGCCAGAGGAGAGCAGAGATCCTTCGGATACCAGTTGCGGCTGCGATGTGCTGTGAATTCCTGAGCAGCCCGGCTGGGCTCACCGATCAAAAACAGATGCCAAAGGGCCAACACTAATGGCAAGTCTGTCTCGCCACAGTCATCAGCATGACAAGGCTGATGCTGTAGGTGCCTGAAGAAACAGATCTTTTATTTTCTCAGAGACCCAGGTATACAGTATGGGCTTAGCTCATGCATAAAACCCAAAATTAGCACAACTGATGGCTGCTAGTAATGTGAACAATTAAGGACTATAGTTTTCACTTTAAATGAACAATTTTAAACACAGGATTCCACTGAATTTTTAGCTACACTGCTACTGCATGGGAAAAAAAACAAAACAAAACAAACCTTTTACATGAGTCCGAGCTGAACACTTTAAATTAAGTTATAATCAAATAAAACCTTATTAAAATTTAGTTGCCCCATTAGTGACTCGATTACAATTCAGCAAGACCAAAAAAATCAATGAAAAAGCACACAAAAAAGAGTAGGGAATTGAACAACAGAGGGAGACAGGGACATGCAGAATCAGTACATATTCCAAAGAACAATATGCAAACATGGAAATACTTTTGCTCTGGCTACAAAGACCTCACTCAATACGTGACTGTTTCAGTCTGAAAGCAAATCACTTGCTTGGAATCTTAACTCAGCCATTTCCTCTTTGGCCTCAAAGTACATCAAACTCATCTCCCTAGCTGCAGCGTTCATACTTCGGCACACAAATTTCCCAGAACCCAAACATGCCCTGCTGTCCCTGGCGCTGCTGGGCCTCACCTCTGCGGGCCACAAAGGGCAGGAATGAGCTCTGCACCAGAGACGTTCCCATCGCAGTGCCCACACCTTCCTAGCAAATTGATATTCCAGGTAGCAAAATAAAAAAAAACCAAACCAAACCGCACAAGCAAAGAACTCTTCTTGGAAAAGGCAGAGATGAGAGCCCTGCCTGACCCTGCCCCTCTCAGTCTGTCTGCACAGGTGACAGCTGCTGCCTCCTCCCATCCCCACACGCACCAGGGGGAAGGGAGGTTGCATCTATTTCGGTTATTAAGTGGATAATGACTCCATATGCTGTCCTGCAGCCAAGCAACAAATAAAAATCATAATGTACAGGCCAAATAACTTCCTTGGAATCTAGACACATTACTGTGCATAATTCCCTTCTTAATGGTTATAAACAGACCAGAGCAATATACAAAAATAACATTCTACACAGAAGCATGATTATAATCAGCTATGTATGACATTTCTGTGCCATTTGGGTTAACTTTCAACAGCATTCTAACAGAGCTTGTCATTTTTCAGGTAATATCTTGCTTCAGTAATTCTATTTCAAAGTAGAAAACAACACCTAAGATTACAACTACTAATAGAGTTATACAGAAGCCATCTCAAATCCCCAAAATATTCTTTTATTTGCAGTAGGGATCCCCCAAAAAACACAGGACTAGTACTGACAACTTATTTCTCCTATGATGATGAGAAAATAGAATGTAAACAATAATATTTTTATTGTTCAGACAAGTTACATTGAACTCCTGGGAGTCAGTATTTTAAAGCATGCAAAATCCATGACTGAAACAGAGCCTTGGAGATCAAATCACATCTCAGTTTGAGATTCATTGCTGGATCTTGGGAAAGACAATTATCTTTGATGTGGTCAATTTTTTTCAGTTTACATAATGGTGGTAATGATACCTCATAGGACTCATTTAAGGGTTTAATAACTAATGCTTACACAAAATGTTCAAGTTGCTAATTACGATTATTTAGCTAAGTGTTAACCTAATGCATATGTAAGAAAACAATATTAATGTATTCCCAAAGATGATTATGATCATAATTACTATTAATGCCACATGGACAAGTGCAATTGTTCCTGGCCCAGCCAGGTGTGAGGAGTGTGTGACACACCTGGCACCTGGCAGGAGAGGCAGGGCGCCTCACAAGTCATAACACATGGAAACTATGCTAGAACAGGAAATACTGGAAGAAAATATGCTTACAACAGAGTCTGAGATGCCTTAAAAAGCCCAGTTTAGAGTCAACCTGAATCATTCAGACTCCACTGTGCCTTGCTGGCTCGGCTGTCGGGCCGGGCAGAGCTGGGAGGTCAAGGAGAAAGCAGCAGGAGCCCCAGCAGAGCCGGCCAAGGAAGTGGCTGCAGCAGTCCCGACTCAGAGGGAGAAGAGAGAAAGCAGCAGAGTCATGGTGAGAATGGGAGGGCACAGAGAGATCTGGGCAAAGAAGTGCCATTGCCAGATTTCTCAGCTAACCTTTCACCCAAAAAACACTGGGAACAACTGCACTTGGTGCAGTCCTCCTCAAAATAGAGCAAGTTTTATTCCAGCAAATATGAATACATTAGGGAAGAGAATAATTGAGAATACTTTAGAAGGCTTCAGGAAAAGAAAAATCCTGTAAACAAGATTGAGCAACAAGTCTTTGAAAGAATCCTTTTGTTCCCAGCACAATGCTCCCAAAATCTGCTTCTTCAGAACAGTATTCATTTAAGAAAAAGAAAAAAGAAGAGAGAGATAAAGGGAAAACCAAGAACACATTTTAAGGAAAAAGCACTTTAAAACCATTTTCTTACTCTTCAGATTTTATTACCTAAGCCTGGAGGTTCATTGCCCACACTCTGTAACGCTGGAGGTCCTTGGGCTCTGCTGCTTACACGGCTTTTACTGGGCCGGCACAAACAGGGCCAGCAAAAAACCCTCCATTGACTGGCCTGCCAGGTGGGAATGGCATAGTCTCAATTTCCAACTGGGAAAACCCCCACACCACCCATTTCCCAGAGGAGTTTCTAGAAAAGCCGACTCTGCCTTTGGCCGGGGTGGCCTCTGCAGAGGAGGGAGGAATGTGCAGAGGAAGCCACAGGCTGAGGCTTGTGGGGGGAGGATGAGAGAAAAGCGGGATGACAGCAGCAGCCCAGGGTGGAGCAGGGGAAGATGGGGACTTTGGGTGACCCTTCACTCTTAGGGGACTGCCTGGCATCGTGGGGCATTAGGATCAGCTTGCCATTGATTTGCTTATGGAGGGGTCAGGTAAGGAAGCTGCAGCATACTAAGGATTTCCCTGACAAACAAAAGGGACTGCTATTAGCATATCAAACAAAAGCACAGGTTTCATTTTATTAAGCAGTGTAGGAAAAACCCAACCTGTTCACACCTACACTTCCTGCTCCTATAGTGGACTTGCAGTACAACCCTGAGGCTGTAATGATTATTGTCACCTTTACTAAACGTTATTGCCAATCTACCTCTGCCCAGAAAAGGCAAGGCTCATTCTTCAGCTTGTCACAGTCTGACTAAAAATATCAACACTTTAAAGTTATAGTATATTCAAAGTATCTCATGACTCCTAAAGAATAGACACAATAGCAACAATAAAGAGGAAAAACAAAGTTCTAGTTTCTAGACCACTGGCTTTAGAAATCAAATGTTAACTAACATTGGTACATTTTTCCTGTGTCTCTGAGCAAATCTGCTTCTCTGTCAGTCCTTGCTTGAAATACTCAGCTGGGTACACACAAACTCGTGTGAATCTCAAAGCTCTGAAATGCCTAAAAGTTTCACAATCTCCCTCAAATGAACACAGAACAGGACCCTACAGCCGGAAGGGTTCTGACACAAGCCAGGAATCGCCTGTTCCATCAGATCCGGCTGGGTTAGCCTGCCTGTGTCCTGCTAGGGCTGGGGCAGGAGGAGGGAGGGGAAAGGAGGAAACTGAGCAGATGTGGGGGAACAGAGGGTACTGCTGCCTGGAGATGCTCAGTGGGTTGGATGGGGTTTTTTATTCCCACTTGCCAAAATCCTAAAGAGTTACAAGCTCCACTGAAGTCCACAGGGCTCTAGCTACACAATAGCTTACAATGCAATCTGTAAAATTTGCATTTTTCTCTGATACTAGAACCATTTATCTCACTGTAATCAAGTCTTTACTGGAGTAAACTTGTTTCTAAAGTCCCCCGAAAACTCTAAAACAGTTTCTGCACCTGTAATACACAGCATATTTGTCAAACAAAAAATAAAATAACTAGCTTTGAAAAACCCCCCATAATTATAATGAACATGGATGTATTTTGGCCGCAGTCAGGAGTAAGAAATACAACTCACTGTAAAGCGAACTACAATCAAACATATTCATGGCATTCAACATATTAAAATTAGATGACAAATCTAAGACAGAAGTGACATTTAAGTGAATGATTTCCATAGTCTATGTCCCCGTATATTCCCCACGCCCAAACGCTGCCTCTCTGGAAACACCACAGTGACACGGAAGCCCACAGGATTCCTTCCGGGAGAATGGAGGTTTTGTGTTAATAACTAATGAAATACAGTGGCTTACTGCAATAGTTTTATGATATACTCTTCCTGCCTTGAACCTAAATCCAAACTAAGCCATGAATGAACAACACAAGATGCTCCCTGAAGGGCTGTAGTGGTGTGGGTGACACATTTCTCATCTCCCTAGAGGTGAAGTACATCACATCCTGAGAACTTCCAATCTCCCCCCTCTGCAATGCTGCTGACTATTCCCAGAGCAAAATATCTCATATTCACACACGCTTTACGTGCTGTGGGACTGAAAAAAAGCAAAACAAACCCCCATTTTTCAAGCATACACAAATCAAAACCTAAGAGTAGAAGAGATGTATACAAATAAATTCTGAAAGAAATAATTTAATCAGCTTTAACATTGGACTTATAGTGTGTCTATCAGAAAATACTGATGCAAGCAGTCAGTTCAGGTTTCACTGACTTGGAGGTAGCAGACTCATTGACTTTAATGAGGTTGGGATTTCACTGTGAATTTAATCTGGAAAAATCTCAGTACTATTTTTGCAGGATAGGGCAGGGCACACTGCTACGTGACTCAAAGGGGCACATAAAAGCAGACCCAGAATGTCACCAAGACACACAAGGCACACTTTGATGAATGAGAACCCAGTACAATGCAGCACTATGTATTGCATTAAAGGCTTTTTGGTTTTGGTCATTATTAGGACCTGTTATTACAGGTTTTTATTAAAATTATGCATAATTGTAATTGCTAATGCGTTATTATATCCTCCTCTGTGTGAGAAGTAATGAATAGCCTAAATTAAGGAAAGAAACAAACCTGTAGGTGAATGCAGGCTTGTTCCCACTGTGATTTATTGCAGGATGTGCTTATCATCCTATGGACTGTTCTAAGACAGAAAGGCAGGGCAACATTTTCTAAGGTTTCTTTACCAAAATCGGTTTTGTTTTTTATTTGAAACACAAATCACAAAGGAATCCAACAGGTTATAAAGTATAAAGTTCTAATTTATTTACCTAAATTTTAAAAAGTAGTAATTTAAGCCTGTGCATCTTCCAGTAGTTCATAGGTAGTACAGAGCAAGGGAAGCTGCAGCATAGGTGCCGCTTACTCAACCATATGTTGCTTTCCTTAAGTAACCCATTATGCAAAAAAAATAAATATCTTGTGACAGATTGTTTTGACAGCTAAAAAACATTTAAATTTTTTGAATGCATTTGACTGAAAGGCAAAAATGTTAGATAGATGTTAATTTAACAGATGTCTAGTTTTGCATCATCAGCCTGAAACAGGCAATTTCTAGCAAGTCTCCTTGCTGTACCACAACATGAAATCCTATGAATTCCATACAGATATGCCTTTCACAAACTTCAAACGAACCATTCTCATTGAAAGGGAAGTAAAATTGTTTTAAGAAGATGGTACCACCTGGTTCTGATGAAGCAAGTAAACACATCCAGGGATAATGAAACCAATACACTGTCACTACATTACAGTCTGGAATAAGGGGGCTTTATTTGAGACTGTACGTTAAAAGCATTAATTTAGATGAGAAAAATAAATACGGTGGTCTCCTAAAACCCAAATAAATTCCTGCAAATCTAATTATCCTGTGGACAAATATAAACCAAGGATTTTTTTATTTTGTTTGGCATGTCTTAAATACAAATCTCTGTAAGCTGAGTATACTGGCATACTCCATATATGCTTCTGCAAAAGAGTTTAACTGTGGTTCTGCATTGATTGTAGAAGAAACTGAAATAACTATAGATTAACTAAAGCTGGTGCTGCTAGCACAGTCACCTACAGTCTTAGAAAGCTTTGGGATTCAGTCATCATCATCAAAGCCGTTTTGGTGCTTTCATGACTTCAGTGGGTTATACAGCACAGAAGTTTTACACAGGGAGAATTTTTCCTCAAAACAGTCCCACACAGGTGGCTATATCCATTTGGGATCTCAAAAGCAGCAAAAACTGTTCTGTGAATTTCTATATTGAATTTGCACATAGTATTGCTGTTCTCACTTTACAGAAAAGGAAATAGAAAATAAAGAGATTTAATTACACGGGAGATTGAGAACTACTCACTACTGATTTCAAAACGATCCTTACATTCAAACTGACAAGCTGGAAACTCTGTTTATAAAATGTGTTTGCTAATGCCACCTGATCTCTAAATAATGAGGATCAGTGATATTTACCTACTTAATAGGAATATTATGAGACAAATCTAATTCATTTAAGGGTACTTAAAATCACACTCTCTGATTTATATGCTTATACAAATTGCATTTACCTGTTCTAGTTGTGATCTACATATCATGGCAAGCCAAGGCATTTCTGCGATTGATTCCAGACTTAAAAATCTGTGCTTTTGAAAAGGGCAAACATGCTTTCCCAGAGACAACATTCATCTGCTCCACTTTCCTTAGCAAGTTTATCACCTTCAATAAGTAGACACCTGTTATTTCATGACCCCAACTCAGTTTTAACTCTTTTTCAAAGAAGCATTTGGGTTGGATCAAAAGAGCCAGTTTTTTAATTTGGAATATGTCTTTTTTTTTTTTTTTTTTTGCTAAGACATGATATTGCAACACATAATTTCCACAAGCTGAATAACCTTAATGACAACTCCATGAATTCTGGAAGACAAAATACTTTACTTTGAAGATTGTTTTTGTTTAACACACACAGAGTACAAAAAGTCTAAGTACATTCAGATTATTCAGAACCAACTTTCTCAAGAATCAAAACCAGAAAGTTGAGGTAAAGAATGATGAAGTTTCTCTCTCTGGTGAAGCCATGCCCTGAAGTGACTTAAAGAAAGGTTTTGAAATTTATGGAAACGCTTCTACAGGGTAACTTTTTGTAACAGAGAAAGGTTAAACCCACAAGGTTAGCATAATCTAAATGTAAGAAATAAGTAAAGACCCCAAAGGAATTGTTTAGCCTTAACTGTCTTAACTATATCACTACATCAATCACAAACCATTATTTTTAGTGTATCTTTACAATAAGAGAAAAATTAAATAACATGACATTAAGTTTTTCCACAAGCAGTAAATCATCATGGGATAGCAAGAATCTGCTTATGATCCATATTTATGATCTAGTCACTGTTGCTTTATAAACACATCTTTGATTTTTGACCTTGCTAATTAGGCTGTGTGGAAATACTAACAACTGTTTGAGACAGATGCTAAACACCTGCAAAATATTCCATAAATTGATGTTTACAAGCCTGATTCTATCTGCTTGACTTAACAGAAATCTTCTTACAAATACTGAAAAACATTACTAATGAAGGTGTTCTTTATCATTATTTTTGCTTTGCCTAGTGTAACAATTCCACAATTTTCACTATTTTCATTTCGCTTATTATTCTGCTACATGAAGTCCATACAGTAAGTCCATATATAAGTAAGTCTTTATATATGGAGCACACCTCACATTGATTAAAAGAAAAGGGCTTAAAATGAAATAACACCCCCTTGCTCTGGACTACCACGAACTAAAAGATGGCACAAAGGAATGGATCCACTGAAGGCATTTCCAGAGATCCTTTGAAAAGAGGGTAACAGCAGTGCCTCAGTGTCCCTGTTACCCAGGGAGGGGCTGCTCCTGCATTTTCCTTGACGTGTCAAAGACTTGGAAGGGGAGCAGGAATAAAGCCTACAGGTGTTGAGTTATAAATTAGGACACTCAAATTGACAGAGAGGTGATTAGCTTAGTCTTTGAGGAAAGAAGAAAGCCAGAGTCCTACAGCATTCCTGCTATCAGCTGGTTCTTCTTCCATCTCTCAGGGGAATTTTAAGGCAGACATTCTCCAAAAGTTACACGACAAAATTCTTGTCCTGACAAAACCTGCCCTGCTCTGACAAACGTGAGGAATTCAAAAGAAATGAAAAACTCCTCCCAAATCCAAAAATAAACCCCACAAACTTACCAAAAAAAAAAAAAAAAAATACTATTCAAGAGAAGAAAACCCTTCCGTGTTGAATTTTTCCAGCATCTAATAAATTTAAACTAAATATGTATTAAAAAAAAAATCCAAAATGCTAAAAGTATTATGTATTCTATTTTATAGCAATTCCTGACGAACTACAACCTTAAAACAAGGAAAAACCTCTAAAGTAAGATTTTTTACCTAATCCCAGCAGTATATGCTTTAATATTTTAGAAAGATTCTCAGTTCTGGTACAGATAACACGGTAGCGAGGACCAGTGACAGGAGGAGCAAGCTGGGGTTTGGAAAAGAAGGTTGTATTCTCGAATTTGCTTCAAGTAATTTGCCTGCCTCTTCTTTAAAGTTCTCATCTGTAACTGAGGCTGGTGGCAGGAACCTTTCCCAGGGAAACACTTTGCCACTCGGAGCCGCGTGTCAGAGCTGAGCATCGCTACCGCAAACAGAGGTTGGAATTAGAAAAGTCACAATATATGGAAAACTGCCATTAGGCAAACTATCTGAACAGCGTTCTGATGATGAAAAAAACATGCTGATATGCCCCCTTAAGTTCCAGGGAACATCAGCAGACCATACCGGTGTAAATCAGTCCACGTCCAATAATGCTGTTAGGCCACGCATGGAAGCTTCTATAAAACACACTCATTTTTCCATTTTCACAGACTCAGTGCGCAGAAATACCATCTCCTTCATTTTCCAGAAGTCTCTTTCAAAACTTTCTTTTTTTCTCCCCCCAACATTTCTATTAAGTCCTCACACAGTAACCTAAGCACCATTTGTCACACTTCCTTTTCATTCACATGTTTAAAAATTTCAGCTGTACTCTGTAACCCGAGCTTAGGAATTCAAAGTGGTTTTAAAAAAGCTAAGACAGAAACCAACAAAAGGTAAAAAAAACCCTGTAATTGAGTTCACTAGGATTGAGTCTGGGGAATAAATCCTTTGCTCAGCAATATGATGGGTAAGATTTTTAAAAAGCTGACACTTGATCAAACAGTTGATAGACACTTGTCTTGTGTTGTTGACCTACTGGTGGCTTTATTAATAAATTTGGGATTTGGGTGTTAACCCCATGCAGATCTGGCTGCCTGAACAGGATAAAAATTAAGTACATCGAGCCTTTATGCTGTTTATTTACATCTGTTTTCCATTCAGCTCCTTCAACAAAATAGACTATTCAATTTCTCTAATATTTAGGAACCAGATTCTGGAGAGTATGACAATCTGATACGGTGCAAATATTGCATCATTAGGAGGAAACGTTCTGCTGAGGACAGTTGAAACTTCAGGACAAGCCATTTCCACTGAAATGGAAATCAATTTAGTGGAGATCACAGAGGAATTGCTTTTTCTCCATCTAAAAGCTACAGTTTGAACCCACATTATCTTTAAAATTAAACTGATAGTAAACAGTTATTGAAAAATGTTTATGAATATGAATTAGAATGCACTCAGATTTGATAGACAGACATTTCATTTTTGGGAAGCTGAGCAAAAAGCATAGTGCTATCAAATTCGGCACAATCAAAAAAGACTAATTCTTCAGTCTTCCAGCATTTTTCAATATTTAGTTGCATACTTAAACAGTATCTAAATATTTTATCATTAATATTATTTTCATACATTTCCTACAGTCTGTCTATTTTCAAAATCAGGCTTCTGCTTGTATTATTTTAGAGTGAACGGAGAAGTGTTGCTAAAACCAGGTGTGAGAAATAGTTGGTTTTATTTCCTCCTTCACACTGGTAATTTTGATGCTGACAGAAGCACAATGCTCTGCACGGAACACTCTGTTTCTAGCTAAGATGTATTTATCCGCTCTGTGACAAAATAACTACTAAGGTAGATTCTGTTCATATAGAATTTATGTCTCTCATAAAAGAAAATGCAAAATAAAACCCACATAACTTAATAATTAATATTCATAACAAGAAACTTATCACCTTGAGACACTTGAACTATAAAACTTAAGAGCAGTAGAATTCCAATAGCATTTTGATTATTCCGTCCTTGGCTGCGTTGTGTGTTCCACTCATTTGGGGTATATACAGTTATCTGTTTTGTAAAGAGGAACATTACAGATAGTCTTTCACCTGGAAAGTAGAATCAAATCAAATTAATATTATATTCTGTTTGGTCTAGTGAATTTACCAGCATCTGCAGAAGTTTCAAAATACCTAAATTTTAATTTTTCTGGATCTTGCCTCACTCTTTATGAATGCATTCATTTTCCCACCCCCAATTATTGGAGCTTAATTTTGCTTTTTATTTTAATTCACGCAGTTCAGAGAAAAACAAAAGTTAAAGTTACTGTACCTTAACAAATGTACCTAAAGTGGCACTATTTTTGCATGCATGAAAGCTCAAAGCCTCAACAACTCCCATGAGCGATTACTCTTCTAACACTAATTAGATATTTGCTAATTAGTGTCTGATGTGTGAAATGAAAAACATTTTGAAGCTGAAATGGATAGGGTCTATAAAGATAGCAGCGCTATCCCAATTCCCTTTTTTCTGTTATCATATTTCATAAATATTAATAAGATCACATGATACTACCCCTTCTATAAAATTATCTTTCTGAAAGCAGTCTATTGTTTGGTATAATAGGGCTGTGTCAATATTTTGCATTAGCTGTAAAGCACTCAATGGAGGGAAGTGTTTTCTCTCAATGTTAAAGAGATGTCACATTTCATGCATCATCTTTATGCTGTGTTAACTGGGCCCTCTTTTTAATAGTTTATCTTTAATGCACTGAAACTAAGAATGCAAAACTTTATTGAGTAATCCTTTACATTTCTGAATAATTTACTAAACTTGTCTCATTTCAAATGTATCCCAAATAAAATATAAATGATGAAATAGCTTTTTTCTTAAGCAGATACTGAGAACATCAAATTAGTGTCTGTGATGATAATTTCCAGGAAAGGTTTTGGAATGTTAGAATAGTTAAAATGGAACAATGTCTTGAAAAGTAGCTTCTAAATTTGCATTAGAGATGTTTGAACAATTTCTACCTGTGATCATGCACAAAAACTTGTTCCAAACTTCCAGGGAGAGTTATTGGTGTCATTTAATGATACAAAACTATTTATCTATCAGAGTATTAAGATCTAAGAAAAAAGTCAAAGGAAAAAACAAATCATTAAGGTGCATAATTCCCGATAAGGAAGTTAATTCCAAACAGGAATACTGAAGAACCGCTCACCTGTAAATACTGGCCACATCACACCTGGTAGCGGATCACAGGATTGACACCAAAATTTTAAATAGTAGCTAAGCATGAATTGACAAAGGTGACATTGAAACAAACGAATGACGAGATTATCACTTTCCCCAGGCTGACATTTTGCGATTATAATAACACCCATCAAGGTGATTAAAACGATAATAAAAGGCAAGTTCTAAGAAAAAGAATAAAACAGACACAGGTAAGATAATACATGACAAGTGAAGCTACAATTTTGCATTTCACTTTTTTCAATGAAGTTTCTTCGTTTCAGATTGAAGTTAGGCAGTTCATGAGTCCCAAAGGTGTTTCTGAAATAGAAACCGCCTTTTCTGCCAATACACTGTGCTCTTCATTTTTCATGTATTCAACAGAAGAATAAGCTCTTCAATATCTATTTATCCTGAGACAGTAATTTACACTTCACATTAGCTTGATACTTTTATCTAACTTCAAATAATTAAAGCATCACAATATTATTCACACTGACATTCAGGGGCAAATTCTGATTTCATTTAAATTTGTTTGTTTGCTGATGTAAACATATTAACATCAACTACAATGGCTATGCCCTCTACCTTTAATTACTGTTCCCGCCTTGACAAACATTATGGGTTATCTTCTAGAGCATCCTGACATATTTTGCCCTTTAGGAACCTGAAGATCATTGTAGTAACAGACAGCGATAGGGATACAAAAGAGTTCTGATTAAAGCTGTGTCCAAGGGGTCCGTAGAGGTGGACAGAAGCCTAAGACAGACAGTGACTGCTCCCCCTGGGATTACAGAGAGCAGCAAGGACCAATCAAGACAGATATATATGTATATCCATTTGTCAGCGGGGGATTTTTGGTACACTGAGAGTTCTAGGGTTCCTATAACACACTCCCTTTCACATGGCAAACCTTCCCCAGCTTTGCCTTAGGAACCATTCTCCTTCCCAATCCGTGACAGAAGTGACAGCAGTCACCAAAAGCAACTCCACTGTAAAGAGCACCGAGTTCTCTCCTTGGCTGATAAGTGCAGTCACTGTTCTTGTAGAGTCAAGACCTGTTTGGCTGGGCAACAAAGGGTTTGCACTCAGCTGCCAATTAACATGAGTTAAAATGCTTGTAAATAATTAAACTTTACATTTCTGAGTTCTGTATGTATTAATCTATTCATGCTCTGCTGACACTATGAAGTAAAAAAGAATCACAACGTATTTGTTTCTTTGATCTGTAAAATAAATGACTGCTTAGAGCCAAACATCTCACAAATACAGTATTTACGGTGCATCTACTAGGGAGAAAAGAGGCAAGGTACTTGGACAAATGGATAAATTGTTAGGAACAAAAAGACTGTAATAGTCACTCAACTTGAACCAGCTGCTGTGTTCAGGGATGTACAACTGGTGCCGAGCACAGCCATAATCCAGTTTTTCACTGCTTTGGATACAATGAGGATCTTTCCAACAAAATACAGAAACTGACTCTGGTTCAAACACATGATTTCTAAAACTGAAGTGAATCACTGGGCATTTTGAAGCAGCACAAAATAACCAGAAAATTCCGTGCTAGCATATTTCTGATGAAAGTTTTGCCAGTACTCCAGAGTTCAGTCAGGTCATGCAGCAGTCCCCGTGAGAAGTCAAGTCAAGCACTTGTGCAGGCTGAGGTAAGCAAAGGTTGCTTTTTCTTGCAGAAATCATTATGGTCCAAAGAACTGATCCTATCTCGTCACTAAAATGTGCCTACTGTATCATCAATGGAGCAGGAGCAGCTGCTGTCCTAAAGCTGTCCGTAAGAAACATTTTTACCAGGGATGATCAAGGGACAAATCACACTTTCCTTCAAGCTACTTTTACTTATGCAAAAATAGGAGAAGTCTTGGAAGGGCAGGAATGTATCTATTTTCAGAGGACATGCAGCTCAAGCAACAAGCCCTCTTTTTTTTAACAGGCAGCTTCAAAGAAAACCTACATCATTCATGTGTGGAATACTAATAATCTGCACCTTTGTATTCTTCTGTTTTACATCAGTCTTACAACCTGTTAAGGATATTCCATTAATATATTAAAAATATTTAACATTCAGTATCTAATTATTTTAATTTCAACTGCTTTCTTGACACTCTTACAGCACAAATGTATGGAATTGTAGTGTAGGGCTAATCAACCTCACTGTATGGCTTAAAAAAAATCCACTAATTAAAATGAATCTTTCATAAGACTCGTTTTCTGAGCCATCATCTCTATGCTTAGGAAAAGGCTTGTCTAGTAACTCAGCAGCTCACCACTTTCTGTGCTGTTTCTGCCGTTTCCTTGCAAAATACTGAATTAACTGAATCTCTAGAAAGGCAAACTTCTTATGCTTCATCTGTTTAGCAAGGAAGTTGTTCCTAAAGAACATAGAAAAAATCAGGGCAGAAAAAATACCTTTCTTAAAATAAAACCAAATTTTTAAAACTGTTTCTGTTATGACTAAACATTTCTTCATTTAAATGTCTGGGGAAAGAGTAATAGCTTAAGTTCTAAGATAATGAAACTCACTTTCTGTGAAAATGAAATGGCATTATATTGTGTAATAAATGATTGTTTCTGCATTCTCCCTCTCTTTCACTAACTGAAATTTGACATTCATTGGCAAAGTTTAATTATTGAACTTTTTATCTAAATAAAAAATGGAGAAGAGTTTGTCAGAAGGCTGATTTTATACACCTGTCAAAGAATAACAGTAGGTATTAAACGCATTTAATAGCCTGGATTAATGTAGCTGCAGATCTTTCCACACCTTGGTGAAAAGCCTGAAAACCCAGTTGCATTTGCATGCTCTCCTAATGTTTCCTGGCACATGGAACCTGCTATTTTTTATCAAATGAATTTTAGTCCTTCACACAATTCCATTGTGCCTTGGAACTGTTCAAGTTTCTACATTCTCTTTTTTTTTCAAATATTTCCAAGTGCATGAGCTTTTATTCTGAGAATGAAAGTCTTGCATGACTGAAACTTAATGAGCTGAACATTCTGCTTTAATGTTCCTCCTAATGGATCAAATGGAGGATGTGTTAAAAAACAAACAAACAAAAAACAAATAAAAAAACTCAGAAAGTTTGTGCTCAGGGAATTAAGTAAATATCTGTGCCCCTGTTATGGTACAGCTGTTTCTCAGCCTGACCTCCCAGAGTTTAACTCTGTGGAGCTGTGAGTCTGTTCTATCCTGTCACACTCGTGTGAAGGTCAGTGGTAGGAACTACTCTGGAGAAAAAAAATAAACTGATTAAAAATCACATCCATTCTTATCATGGAATCCCAGCATGGTTTGGGTTGGAAGGGTCCTTACAGCCCATCCCATCCCACTCCTTCCACCATCCCAGGGTGCTCCAAGCCCCATCCAGCCTGGCCGTGGGCAGTGCCAGGGCTGGGGCAGCCACAGCTTCTCTGGGCACCCTGTGCCAGGGCCTCCCCACCCTCACAGGGAAGAATTCCGTTCTCAAATCTAATCTAAATAAAAATGGTAAACTGTATAAATCCTCATGCTGCCACCAATAACTCTCCAAGGCTTCAATTTTCCCCCTTAATAATTTACATATTATATATACATATATACTTAAAACCAATTCCTATTCCAATGACATAGGACTAATAGAAAGAGAACCTTGACTGGTCACACTGAACTCCAACCTAACAGTAAAATTCCCATGGTAATAAGTTGCATGACAAAGATTGGCCCCTAAAGCAGCAGTGTCAACATGGCTCTAGATACTGCTAGCAATGGTGCACAGCAGTTCTGGCAGCACCAGGATTCTAAAATACAGCTGTATTGACAGGCTGCTTCTCCTAACATGACTGATTTTCCTTTTGTAACTTCAATGTGATAGATTTTGAAGGAGTCACTCTGGTGATCAATAGCAATTTTTCATGGCATTTTTGTTATTTCAAACTTCCTTTTCCTTTACTGTTTTTACATTCAGTGCACCCAAAGGATTAATGTCAGTCTCCACTCAGAAATTATTTGAGTTTAAGAAAAGATATGCATTCACTTTCCATCTCTTCAAACATAGTTGAATTCCATGGAGGTGTGAGACTGTTCTATCCTATCATGCTCAGGTGGATGAGTATGATCTCCTCATCAGTATAAATAAGTGCACACAGGGAAGACAGAAGCCATGGACAGTTCTGTGGGAACCAGACAGCACAACTCTTGCTGACCTGTTTAGGTCAGCAGTGCTTGTGGGGTAGCAGGCTCTGTGCTACCCAACAGCCTCTGGCCATGCCAGCCTTGTCCTGTCTCACTGCAGCTTTGCTTTTAGCTCTAACGATGACTTTTTTTTTAATAACCAAGTGACTATTGTCTAATTGGTGTGACTTGTCCTCAGCTTTGTATACTCACGTGAAATAACTGTAATTTTTAAAGAACCTGTTAGGACCGGTGGTCAGTCTGGGCAGCATTCCATGTTTCTGACCCTACTGTGACGCTGCTCCGCCAGTCTGACTGCAGAGAGGGCACAGGGTGACATGGGGAACACCAGCACTGTGAGCGTGCCACGGGTCCAGGCCTGGGAGGGGCACAACAGTTTTTAAGGGTAAGAAAGAAACCAGTGAACAGTCTACGAGACACAGGAGAGACTGCCCAGACTGCAAATGCAGGTGTTACACAGAGCTGCAGATCTGTTGAGAAGGGACAAGGTGCAAAAACACGTCAGAAACTTAATGGGAGCCCCAATTCCCGAGGTGAGTAGGATGAAAAATCCCCAAGAGCAGAACTGTGCTTTTCCCAGCCTAAGAGAAAGAGGAACCCCTGGCCAGCAGTGCCACACCCCTCCTGCAGCAGGAATGACTCACCAGAACCTCCCCCCAGGCTGAAATCGGATCTAGGGGCAGTGGGAGTCTGGCATAATGGGAGACAGGAAGGGGTAGGTGCTTGGTAGTGTATGCAACAACTTTGAATTTATTACTTGTGTTACTTTTTTATTTATTGAGACTTTCTGTGTAGTGGCTTTCTCCCCTCTCCTCCTTTTCCTGTAACAGCTGCATGTGGCCTAACAGTAATTTTTTGATTAGCCTGCTATGTTACATTAACGATAAATTCTTGACTTTACATCTGGTTGTCTTTCTCTTTTGCCCATAACTAAGACTTGCTAACCTGGAGTTCAGGTTAGGTCCCCTGTTTCCCAGTGAAACAGTAAGCTTTGAGAAAAAACGATGATCCAAATCATCTTATGCTTCTGTAAGACAAAGAGACAAAAGCAGAATGTATTCTTTTAATTATTCATGTTCAAAATCCATATAGATTTTGTTTTGAAAGGCTAACTGTGATTAAAGAACAGAAGGAAAACATATGTCTAAAGAAGCACTGTTAAAAAAATACTTCAGAAAAGTCTTTCATTGCATCAACCCCCCCCAACTTCAGGAGCTATTTAGCTGGGTATTTGCGCACAACCAACAGGAAAAAATGCCTGAGTCACTCCAAATGAGTGCGAATTGGCAGGTCTGCAGAGCTCAGCACTGCCTCTCTTGCCAAGTGTCATGCTTCATACAGAAGACTCACGCATCAGGTGTCCATGTCACACTTTTATTTCACTCTGCATAAATCTCACACAGAGAAATCTTGACAAGGTTTGTTTTATGCCAACACAGTACTCCATAAGCATTTCTCTGATAGGAACTGGAAAGACCAAGAGCTGGCAGCTCGATCAGCTTAGGTGAAGTTTTGATTCCTACATCAGAAGTTATCCAGCAAACTGTTGTGCCAACCGCTGCTGGAGCCTCAGCTCTCACCCAGGAGCATGTGTGTGATGTCCTCAGAGCCTCCCCAGCCCCAGCGGTCACAGCCATGCTCTGCTGCACTGGCAAATCTAATACACAGTGACCTTGGTTATACTCCTGCTTTTAGGCTCTGGAGAAAACTTCTTTGTTTTTGTCAAATGAATGATATAATGAAACCTGTCATGTGGCAAACCACATTCAAACAGATTTTAGTGTGTCATGTAACTAGTATTTTATGTTTTATTCTGTTTAGTGGTTTAAGTTCACTCTTTTATACAACACTCACATGTTTTGTTTAATTCTGTCTGTATTTCATTCTATTTTGTCACATCTGATTAAGCTCTATTTGAAACTCTTACTTTGCATTAGCACACTGGCTCTATTCCTATCTGTTTTGAGCTACGTGGATAAATCATGTGCTTGGAGCAGTGCCTCAGTAATCAAATTGTCTGCTGAGAGTGCAGTTCCATGCTGTAATTTTTGCTAGTGCTGAACCCAGTGTAAACAGATCCTGCCCTCCTCCTCTCGCAGCCACTCATCCCTGCCCGGCCTGCCAGCTCTCCCCCGCTCAAACACAACTGCAAACACAGGGGCTGAGGAGCTGACTTAGGGGAACTGCTGCAGTCTGAGAAAACACAAACAAACAAACAAACAAACAAACAAACAAACAAACAAACAAACAAACAAACAAACAGCCTCTCCGAAAAACCCCAAACCCAACCAACCAAAGACAAACCCAAAACTGAGCATCATTTATAAACTGATGTGGAAACTCCACCTGTGCAATTTCACCTGCACAACTCCAGAACTGTCCCGGGAGGCAGGAGGGAGAAGAGGAGCAGGAGCTGAGCAGGGAGGTCTTGCACCAGTCTTGCTGGCATTGATCATTGTGCAGACCTCTGCTGGCACGGAAGGGAGGTGATGAGGGGAAACAGGCACCTTAGAAGGGAAAGGTCATGATCCTGTACCTTCCACAAAGAAGAGAATTTGCTCAAGATTTTTTCCTCTATAGACACACAATTTTGAGCTCAGTTGCCTTTGTATACTTTATTCACCATGTATCAAGACATCCATCCTCTATTTTGCACTGTTTGGAGGAATACAGGTATACACTGTGCAGGTTATGGAATCTTGGCACTACTCCACAGTAATTTTGCATTCTGTTGCCTTTTTTCTCTGTGTATTGTCCATGAAAATTACCCATTTATTTTTTAAAATATCTTTCAGCTATATAAGCCATATAGGGAAGAAATCCATTCTAAGAATTACTGGAAGCTAACAACACCAGCTAACAACTCCAGAGTCATCTAAGAGAGTGGTTCTTCCATTTATAAAATCCCTGCAGTACCTACTGAGTGATTCAGACCACATTAGGCACCTCCAGGTCTTCTCCTTTTATGTGATACTGGTTCTCCCTTTGCTTTTGCTGGCACCCTTGATCCTCCCAGTGCTCTGATGCCACACACAATTTGGCTGCTGGCTTACCAAGAACAGCTCTTCTACTGAAATGTGCCCTGAGATCGTTTCATTCAGAGAAGGAGGTTTCATCCTGGGAGCAGCAGTTTTCAAAAAGAACAACATTTAGCAGGAAAAGAAAAATCGCTACTCCTTATGGTATTCTATGAAAATTCCCTGGAAGAGTATATGGGGTAAACAATTTATGCATAATGCCTTCTTAAGTATAGGATTCCTTGGAAACTTTGTTCTCCAACAGGCAGGATGTAAAATCTGCCTATGATACTTCTCTCCTCTACCTGCACATTTATTTCCTTACCTTTTCAACTCACTCCTTTAAAATACTTTACAACATCCTTGATTCTTGGACCAGCTGAGGCAGTGAACTCACTTCCCTGATAAAAATGACATGCAATATCCCACACCTGAAAGTTTACTAACCTGAACCAAGCTGAGATAATTTAATTAGAGAGGAATACAACCTTTTACATTAAGTATGATAATAAACTTTCCCCTTCTAGTGACCATTTCTTGACTTTACCGTCAGCATCCATTCTACTCTGTATGACAGTGGAAAGCTGCAAGAAGAATCACTGATACATTACTGTACTTATGTTTACCATGTGTGGCAAAACGTTCTTAGATAACACCTCTATTTGTCTGTGACACAGCAGGGAGTAAATGAAAATGTTTATTCTGACCCCGCAGCAGAAAGAACTCCCTTAATCCACTCACTGATGAGATAACACTGTCGGATTACAATAATCAACTTGCAGTATGTCCTCTATTAGAGCGCTAAAGATAGAGAATTTCATATCCACTGGGAAATGATTCTTCACTTACATAACAGTGACAGGCTTTTGCCCTTTGAGATCACATTTTTCACCCCATGCTGAGCCCTCAAACGGCTTCTATATCAAATGGCTAATATTAAGCTAAATACTACAATTCTAAAGGCCCGTAACTAAAAGAAAAATTGTTTGCAATGCCCACTATTGATTTAAGTAATGGAATGATAAAGAGACAGATGTTAACAATATACTTAAGCTTCTAAGCATCCTCATAGGGGTAGAGTTACAATATACTGCTTGTGAAAGGCTCTTATTTAAATGTAGATACAAATCTCAATCACTTCCTGCCCTAAGAAATTTAAAAACTGCTAATACTGTAGGGAAAGCGATTGCTCCATAGATTCCACCAGTGTTCCTCACGACCACTGCCTCATGTCATGCAGGAGTTCTCCATTTGCCACAGAATTACTCAGTTTTGTCAAAATTCAAATAACGAAACATGGGGAGGAAGGGAGGGAGGACAAGAGAACTCAGATAATTCATTCAAACCAGAATTTTGTTCATACACTTTTCTAAAGGAAATTTTAAGTGTCAAAAAATACATATCTTGGGCTCATTATTAAATGCTAAATACCACAGTGTTTTGAGCTGCCTTGTGGCCATTGTAAAGAAAACAGGTGTTCTGATAGATTATAAAGTGTGAGTCAGAGGATGTGCAGAACAGAATTTTAATGAGGCTGCGAGCACACAAGTCTGACTAGCCTTTTGAACATGATGCTAAAACACTGAAAGTAGTCTTAAAAGAGACAAAAAGCGGGAACACAACTAAAAAATCCTCATTAATGTACAGCAAGTGAATGCGGTGCAGAAGGTCATTAAGTCAGGTTTTGTAAGGCCCCGGTGACCGCGAGGTCTGCGGGAGAGGAGCGAGAGGCTCCGGACAAGCCCTCAGGGGTGGGGTTAGCTGGTTCAAAGGGGCATTCATCATTCTCGCCTTTGGTCTGGCCGACTCCTGCTGCTAAAACATGCAAATTTCCTCACGATTTGCTCGGCTGTGTGAAGGGCCAGTGTGACGTTACAGTAACAAGAGCAGAAAAATCTCCACCGAGCACCTAATCCAGCCCCCAGTCTCCATCTCCTCCGGTGTGAGCAGCAGATGGCACAGAGCCTCTGTGTGGGCTTGCTGACGTGTGCTCAGAGACCTTCCCAAAACACGAGCTAAAAGCATCCTCAGCACAGCAGAGAACCACCCAAATCACTCCGATCATGACATCCGCACAGATCCTCTCCAGCAGTTTTAAACGATTATAAACAAAGACATTCTGTGACTGGCATTTAGGAATAAAGTAATTTTGAAAAAAAAAAAAAATCTTGCAAGCCCCGTATCTCAGAAAAGTTTTCTCCGACTGATAACAAAATTGCTGTCTTAAAACGAAACCTGGGCATTACTAAAAGGAGAACATCTGGGGGTGGGGGTGGGAATGAAAAGGAGTGAAAGTGGTCTCCCAAACTGACACCACACCAACTGCCCTTTAGTTTGCCTCATATGATTAAACTAAAGGAGAGGGTGATGGAAAAAATCACATCTCAATACCCGGTATGAATGAGTACTTGCACTTATACCCAGTTTTGCAACAGCGTTTGTTTTCATATCTGTGAGCTTCAAGTTAAGCCTGAATGTAAATACAGGAGTGGATCTTTAGTAGGAGGACTGCATCAGATATAAACCCATGTGCAAAATATACAGAAAAAATATGTTGGGGAAAAAATATGACATTTGCTTTATATGAATTAACTGTTTCAGTATAATTCCATTAGACCGTTAATGATTCACACACTTTATTAAGGTTATTCTCTTTCTGTCAAGCACATGCTATCAGTAGCAGCACTGTGTTCTGCAGCTAGCTGGTCCATGCTTTGTGAAGCACACAAGTTGTTAAGCGTATGCATTTTTCGCCTCCCACACACTTTGGACATATGCTGTTTACTTTTTAAACTCCAAAAAGTGAGCATAGAAAATTACTTCTACACAGAGGATTTCTTTAGCTCAGCCTTAGAAGCAACATCCACTTGGGTTTCTGGCATTGGAAGCTGATGAGGAATGACAGGGCATTAACAAACGGAGGGAGCTTCTCCTTTCTGCAAGGGCTACCTTAAAAATACGAGGTATAGGAGTCAGAACAACAAACAGAGCATCAGTCTCCCTTCATAAAGTCCATTGTAAAACCAATGGGCAACATCTGCTGACAACACCAGATACATGATTTCTAACACAGAATGAGGATCTACAATCTTGAATACAAATGCAGAACAGTCTGATCAACTGGGCTCTGTTAGTTTTCAGTAGAGAGGGACAAGGTTTTAATTATTTTCCTGAAGGAGAGAAGGTAAAATGGCCCAACAATGGGGGAACTCCAGAAAAAGTATGAAAAGGCAGGTGAGAACTTCCAGGAAGTCTGAATAAGAGACATCCTTGAGAAAGCCAGGCTGACAGTGTTACTGGCTTGGCTGCCCAGCACCCTCAAGGGACCTAGAAAGTGTAAAAATCCAGAATGCCAAGTTTGAAACCCAAAGTGCTAAAAGTTGCTTTAAAAATGTAGTCACATTATTTGTGGGGGAAACTGTGATCTTCTGATGCTCATGTGGACATACAAATACATCAAAGAATGTGTGTGTGATATATTTGTATGTATGTGGGAATATAAATCCTGTGGATATATAAATGAAAGCATCAGCTTCAACACAAAATATTCCCTGGTGGGGTAAGCCTGGAGTGAACTTCTCAACAGCAGAACTCATAAAACATAGGGCAGGTGCATACAGAATACCTCTAGGAGTGCTTTAATCCTTTCATTAAGCTTTCACCCTTCACACTGTATACCTCGTGTTATTTTCTGTCAGAGTTGTTTTGGTTCTGTATTTCTTCTGGATGACTTTACACATTTTTAGAACTATGTCAAATTAAATTTCTCCATATTTAGATAATCTTATAAAAAGTTTAGGGATGTTTCCTGTGCATTTTTACTCTTCTCCCTGTTATTATATCTTTAAAAGTTAGAAAAATTTAGATGGAATTTGGCAAAGCCTAATTAAGAAAATCAGGAAGTTCAAAAATTGTATTAAAAAAAGGGAACAAGCTATTGAAAGGGAAAGCGGGCTGAAATTCCAGTTTGCAGCCCTACAAGCAGAGAAAGGATCTAAACTAAAATGTGTGCACCAACGCTTAGTAAGTACAAATATAATGAAACCACCCTGACTTACAGTGAAGTACCAGCCCACACAGAAAACGCCTCTATTATTATAGCTTAAAGCATACACGTAGGTGGTGGGAAAGGTGACTAGTTTCATTTTCCTTGGCCATATACTCTGGTCTTTCTTTAGCAGAAAAAAACCCCACAACGATAAGAAACTGGAAAAACCAGAGTACATTGGGATGAATACCTTTAAATTATTCCACACACCCACCTCTCCCAATCACAATTAAAATAATTCATGATGCAGAAAACCTGTGACCTGAACACACTTTCTGCACTAAAAATACAATTTATATGACTTATTTGCAATGCTCACGAACAATACAACACAGGCAGTGGGTACATCTATATCACAAGCATTCAATCTATAGCCTGCCGAGCACCTTTAGCTAATTATTTAGCGCTCCTGATTTCCCCTTTCAGTGAACTGAAGATCAGTGGTGCCAAGGATATTCATTCAGCCATGAACACAAGATCATCTCCGAGCACTTTCAGAATTTTTCTCTTATTAAGCTTTTTAATGTATAATTAGGGATTTCTATACAAAGTGGATACTTGTCAGCTCTTTACAACCTAGTGCAAAACATACGTTCTCAAAAGATACTAAAGAATAGCTTGAATAGGTATTTGGTTCCTGTATGGATATTCCTGCAGATACTGGACATTTTCAAGGCATGTATTTATACACACACAGCCAGAAAACACGAGCCACTAGAACTGTGTCTTATTCTGATGTAAATAAAAGAAGCTTCATAGATAGCTTTCTAACACGGGCTCTATTTTCACCGGGATTTGTATTTCAATGTGTAAAAATGAATTATAAAAATTGATATTTTCCAAGTTTGCTTTGGTTGGATAAATGTCTCTGCTTCTAAACCTGTTTCACCTACCTCCCTGTTCTCTTAAATCACTATTAGCACAATCCAGCTGAAGTGTTAAGAACAGATATTACTGTTTCAATTATCAACAGATGGCTTTCATGCATACTTTTTTTCAGTCTTGCAATCAAACGAAACCTGCTCTAACAACTTCTTCCAAGTTTCTACTTTTCAGAGTCAAGGTGAACCGAAGGAAAGGAAGCCCTTTTCCAACTTAATGGAAAGGTGTTGAATGTGTTCTTACTGACTTCAGCAACAGAAGTTTCCAGGAGTGCAGCCTGGCCTCAGTGCATGTAAACACTGAAAATTTCGTGTTAGTTTGCTATAGGTACCGTTTAAGTTACATTTTAAAATAGCTCTATTGTAAACGTTGCATATTTATCACTTGCCTACAGAGAGTAGGTAGGAGTTTGACAGTGTTGCCAAAGAAATGTCAGTAAATGAAAAGCAAGTGCCTAAATTTTCAGTTGGAGAACAATAAACCTTCTAATTATTGCACATAAGTTACAGCCTTTGTGTAGTAAACACCAAATAGTCAGGAACTGAAAGTTAACCCTTTAGATCTGAAAACAAAACATTTGAAATGTGTAAATGACAATAGTAGAGCAATGGCCCTTTAAAATTAAAATGCATGAGGTTTAATAGTTTACACCCTACCAATTCCCCAATTAGGTTCAGAATGCTCAGATCTTCAAGGAAATAATCTTAATGCCTTCCATAGCATATGGAAGAAAGAACCAGAAGAACCAGAGCAAAAAAAGGACCATATACGTTTTTCTTTTCTTTTTCAAGTCAATTGCTTGGCAATAACCAGTGCATGAGCATGTCTATAAATCAATTGCTTCAAAGACTCAATCCAGGCAACTAACTAAAGAGAAATGTTTAACTGTCCCAAGGGAATCTTTAGCTTTTCTTCCCTTGCTCACTGCGATAGAACTGAAAATGGCACAAACACACACCTTCTTTCCAATAACAAATTTGTCAGATGCTGACCTTGTAAAAACCAGTATGCCCCAGGCCAGAGAGAAGAATTTACAATTGATATCAGAACTGTATTGTCTTTTCTTCATCCACATAAAATAACTTTGTGCTGGGTCCCAGAACCCCAGGTGGGAGCTGCACAGCTCAGCTGGGAAACAGGGACCCCATAAATCTCCCCTTGCACCACAGAGAGGCCAAGCACAGCCTCACCTGGCCATGCAGGGCATTTTGTGTGGCTTTCAGTGACTTGGAAAAACAGGCAGAGGCAACAGACTCATTGACATTGGTGTAATAATGCCAACAGACTAGCAGGTGTACAAAGTTCCCTGTTCCAGTTACTATTGAACTAAACAGTCCACCAAAGTTTGTCCTTAAATAAAGGAAAACATATAGCAAGATGTAAAAAACACCCCTCTCATTTTTTGCAGATACTACATTCGCAAGAACAAATAGCATCCAGAGGATTTCCATATTTGAAGCGCAGCCAAAAATGGTGCAGTAGGAAACAGCTGTAACACAGCCTGGTGGATGTATTCATTTTTGTTTTCTGAGCATCATTCCAGTGGCACAAATGATATTTCCCACATGCCCTCAGTCTGCAAAAATGATGATGAAAGCTTCATAAATTACTGATGCATTGCTTAGGCATACTTTATAAAATTAATAAATTCTTCATGAAGCAATGGAATGCTGTGAAAGCTTCCAATAGAGATTGTATGTAGGTCTTCCTTGGGTAGTTGCTGTAAAGAAAAGGCCCTTTAGAATGGAGATTAGGATGAACCACCTTCATGATTAGACAGAGCACTCACACAGCAACGAAATCAGAGCAACTTCATTATTTTCCAGCACTCTAAAAAAGAAGTGTGCACAAAAGACTAATAAAAGTTACACAGCAAGAATGTAAAGAAAGATATTCAACACTGCACTGGGTAAAGATGGGACTTGGCTGTGAATGCAGGTGCACAGCAGCACAGGTGCAACTAATACCCAGTAAAAACAGGCCTCTCTGCCTTCTACCCTCTCTCCTGGAAAACTGTCAATTGAGAAAGTAACTGACTTTACAGTTCATTAATTAGTGTATGTAGCATATTTAGCAACAACTTCAAGTTCTCACTTGGGTGACCAAAGCTCCACAAGGCCTGTAAAGCCTATACTAATGTGCTCTACTCTACTTCCATTGAATGGACAATTTTTCAGCCCCAGAAAACTCAGAAAAGTAACAAAGGAGAACAAACTCGGAGAGATATATATAAAATAAGTATTAAAATACTTTCAAATTATTTAAAGAAAGATGCGCTCTGCCTTCTCTCAATGGAAGGCAAGATTTCAGAAGCTCCTATTGTCCTTTTTCCTCCTAAATGTCAGATGTCTCCTGCTTCTTATTTTCACAGCTGAATACGCAGGACAAACCTAAAGCTGCTGCTCAGCTAATCCTGCATGGCTCATACACACAAACAGTACCTGCTCTGCTGTGGTGGGTTTAGAAACCATACAGAAGTCATACACCAAGTTTTTCCTATGCCAGGGCAAAAGGGGCAAGGAAGCAGCTGCCAAGGTAATTCTGTCCCAATGCCCATTGCCCACATCAGGAAAGCTGATGTTCCTCAGCTTTAGCACTGGGCAGCGCAGACTGACCACTGCAGTGAGAGCTCCACGCTGGGCACTCACAGGGACGTGTGCTGGCAAAATCTTTTGGGACCAGGGGACCAGAGAGTGAGATGGACACACTGAGCACCCTGACCAGCACAGTGAATCAGCACCTTCTCAACTGCAGCATGCACAGGGCACTGCAAAGGGTCTGGGGAGATGTTTGAATAAAATGTATGGCTAATGGCCCTGCTAGACTCGAGGCCTGATCACGAAAGCATCTGGCAACCCTACTGCAAACAAGACTTGTATGTGACTGCCCTCCGTGGAGCTCAGCACGCTGGCTAAGGAATGCAAATGCTCTCAGGGTAAGGGCCTCTGTTGTTTGTCACAATCCTTTCCTTGCTACTTGCTTACATTAGCATCAGTCAGAAAACCTTAAGAACCAAACAGAATCATGGTGCTTTCTTTCCAAAAGTATCATCATGCACTTAGGGCCATCACTCGTGCTGCAGCTGCCTTATAGCCACGACAAGCTCTATTATTTTATTTAGCTGCAATTACTGCCATCATTCTTACAACACCATAAATAGGCCTGGCACTTAAAATATTAGTTTCTTTCTCAGGTTTCTTGGATGTACAATTGCAATATTGAGCTGTTTACGGTTACTAGATGCTATAAATTCCGTTGTCATTTCTAGGAACCACTTCTTTTAAATACATATCCAAATGTACCTTAAAATGAACAAATCCATATAGGAGAATTTAATTCCTTAAAATATGCAGTGGGTAACAGAAACTGTTTAGAATATGAGGAAGATCATCTTTGTAAACCCATCCATAAGCTTGGGATAAATGCGTATTTTATAAGACTACTTAAATGGATATACTTTACATTATGGGATTGAGGAATGAATCTATTGAGGAAGCTGAGATGCTCATGATTAGAAGAAAAAAAATGAAGTTGTTTGAAAGTTTACAGACTGGAAAGAAGCAATAAAACCCAACACTTTTCAAAAATGACTGTGCTAGTTTTGGCTGGTGTAGAACTAATTTTCTGTAAGTACAGTATGGGCTGTGTTTTGGATTTGTGCTGGAAATTGTTTGCTAACGCAGGGATGTTTTCCTTACTGCTGAGCAGGGCTCACACAGAGTCAGGGCCTTTCCTGCTCCTCACCCCACCCCAGGAGCGAGGAGCCTGGGGGTGCCCATGGAGCTGGGACAGCTGACCCTGAGTGACCACAGGGATACCCCAGACTGTTTGGAATCATGCTCAGTGTATAAACTTTTCCCAAAGAAGGAAGTGGGCATGTTCACAGTGATGGTGTTTGTCTTCCTGAGGCACCGATGTGTGGTGGGGCTCTTGCTGTCCTGGGGAAGAGATTAAGAAATTTTTTGCCTGCCCATAGGAAGTGGTGAATCAATTCCTTGTTTTGCTTTGCTCCTGCACAGATTTTACTTTTGCTATGAAACTGTTTTTATCTCAAACCACAAGTTTTCTCTCTTACCCTTCCCATCCTCTCCCCCATCCCACTGGTGGGTAAAGAGCTATGTGAGGTTTAGTTGTTAATTGGGGTTAAACTATGACAGTCAATTTTGGTGCCCAGTGTGGGGCTCGAAGGGTTTGAGATAACGACAGATTTGATTGGAATGTGCCAGGTGGAATTAATAGCTGTCATTGCAGCTTAGCCATTAATCAGCAGGCTCCCGTGCTTGCCATGGGGCTCTCTTGCCTGCCTGTCTCAGAGTCCAGTGCTTGTTAGTGGCGGCGTTTTGCTCCCGCTGCTGCGCTGTGCTCTTATCACCTCACTGCTGTGCCTAGGAACATTTTGATAACAGCAGTGGCCACACACCTGGGCTGGCAGGTGGCCAAGGCATCGCTGCTGTGCCTGTGCTGGACAGGCTGGAACTCCTCTGTGAGCTCAGTCCAGGGACTGTGACCAGTGGGTGAGTCCAGGTGGGAGTGGGGCACCCTGAAGTGCCTTTGGCCATGACCAAGCCCAGACCAGAGCAGGTACATCCCGAAGCATCTGTGGCTGTGGCTGTGTCTGTGGAGCAGCAGGTCCAGCCCTGAAGGCACTGGGGCCCATGGATAAGGCCACGCTGGAGAAGATGCACCTCAGTGATAGATAAGTCTATGCCACAGCAGTACTTTGCAATTAGAGAAGTATTTGGAGTTCATTATTTCTCAACCATTTCTTTCACAAGCAAATTAATACAGCATTCAAACCACTACAAATAAACCAATGTATAGAACATGTAGTAGGTGTATCAAAGTTATCCAGGAGAGTGACGAATTACATTTTTCAATTATTGTTGGCAGGCTAAAACTAGAGAAGCCTTCTGCAACTTCCTTTGATGACTATTTTGAGTTGACACAAAGATCAAGGTCAAAATATGGTTATCATATCCTAAGGAGGACCTTGTTTGCAGAGCAACCCCATATGAACTGATCACTGAGTTGCAGCCACTTTTTATAAACACTCTTCTCCAACAAGAAGGAAATCTGGACTTCAAATACTTTTATAATCACTCCATCAAAAGGAGACTAAAAATGGATCTAGTGAAGGAATGAGGTAACTTTTTTCAGGTGATTTCCCACCAACCTTAATGACTGAGACTGATGAGGCACAAGTTTAGTGTCAGCACAGACATGGTTTGAGAAAGAGGAAGGAGGGGAAGAGCTCATTCTGTGCATGTCAGTGTCCCATATCACTGCTTGTACAAGGCTTTGACAACATCTTGCATCTTTTCAAAGAAACGACTCGTGTGAAACCCCAGACCTACCTATCCCTGGTACGAACAAGGACCTCACAAGGTGTAATATGGCCCTGGAGCCACCCAGGGGAACCTGTTCAGTAATGGAGTAGGGCACATGCTGAAAGCAAAGGCAGCGCCATTCCTTAGCACCTACAATTACAAAGCCACNAAAAAAAAAAAAAAAGGCACTGCCTGTCCAACCAGGTAGAAGACACTAGGGTATGTCAGAGCTTCATGTTCCTGTGCCACAGAAAGAGCTGATGCTGCCCAATGTGAAGTTTGGGGACATCCCAAATGAGTCATTTTCTGTGTCACTTCAAGAAGGTCATACCCACTCATAAGAAAACACACAGCATAATTCCATGCAGACAGAAAAAAATGAGACAGTTTACTTTTTGAAGGCTTCAGTACACCCCATCCCATGCAACAAAGAATTCTTTTTTTCCTGCTGCAGAGTTCAATCCATTAACTTCTTTTGGGTAGAGACTAGAAAGCACAGCCAACAAGATCCATCTTGAACTGTTTGACAGGGTTTTTTCCCTTCCAAAAGCCACAGATTGTGAGCATCTATCAAGCCATCCTTTCTAATTTAATTGCATTGTAGTTTACACTCGCAACAAACAATAAAGTTAGAGTAATGAGATTCAATCTCAGGACTCTAGCAAAGAGTTTAATTTATACACGTAATTAAAGTCACCATCTTATTGTCCTTTGCTCTTGGTACTGTACTAGAAACATTATCACCAGTCATCTTCTCATAGTGTTAGAAACTTCTTCAGACATGGGCAGCACTGTTGCTACCTGAAACCAGTATCAGGCTTCACTGCACCGAAATGAAGTGAGCAGAATGCAATCCCAACTTCTTTTACTTACCTCATTTTTTTAAAAGATTCAATAATACCTCTTGAAAGGGCTTCTAGCAACTTGCTATGTTTTAATAGCATTTTAATAGTATTAATAATTAAGTAGTGATTTTAAATGCAGTAAAACCCATATACATCTTCTGACTGAATGATTAAACAGGTGCAGGCCCAAACTTAAACAAATTTAACTCGGCATTCATTATTTTAGTTCATTTAGAATCAAGAGCGTGTATAGTGTTCAAAATGCTAATTAGCAATGTGAAAATAAAATCCTAAAATGGTTTCAAAGAGTAACTTTTACACGATTTCTGAATTAACCTAAGCCAATCACTTCTTCATCCTAAGAATTAAACAAGAATTCAATTAGACAAAACCATTAAACCGGCAGCTTTAAGAGCAACTCTTCTTTCTGCATTTGAATATAAACACTTATCTTAATACCAAGCCAGACATCGTTAAAGTCCCTTGTATTCAAGAGAATCCTTGACTCTTGTTATAGGAAGCAATTTTGATATCAGGAAATCAGTTGCTTGATTATTTTTTGTTTATTTATTTATTTTTCAAACTAAATTAGTGTTTGCGAAAACACTTCAGAAGAGAAAGCAGCTTTATTATGAAATGACAGCTGGTTGGTTCATACTTCTTACAATCCCCAGTTCATGCAAAATATCAGGTTTACATACTTTGAATCTGAGCAACCAGTACCAGAAGAACCAGGACAGAGTATCCACGTTTATTTCCATGGATCACTAAGAACTTTTCAAACTGAAACACTTGCAAAAACTACATTCAAATGAGGACCGAGAAACACTGACTGCCCCTATTATTCTGGGATCCCAGAAGCAAAACGTTTTCACCACTCTCACAAAGCACTGCTTGTACTTCACACTTCCATGTGTTGGAGAGCTGGACTGGAAAAATGGTAACTGAAGTCTGTTGGTGTGTGAAGGTGAGAGGAACTACAGGCACTGTTCTGCTTTGCATGTCAATAAACATACCAGATAATTAGTACATTAATGGTTGCTTCGATTGCTTTGCATATTTATCGGAGTATTTCCTTAGGACCAAGCAGCGTTAGAACCCAGTCACCATACAAAGGAGAGATGTCTTTGGAAGAAAAGGCACAGAACCACCTGCTGCCCCTTCTCTGCTAAGGGATACCTCAGAGAAACACCCAGCATTTGTCTGTCGAGAAAATGAAATCAAACAGCAGCACAACCCCAGCAAACACCGCCGGTACCTGCCCGTACCGGGACTCCTCACGCCCATCACAGCACTGCCGGAGCCGCGGGGCTGCAGGGGGAACCCGAGAGGAGCAAGGGCAGGACACAGCACTGGCGGCCATGCTCCTCTCTGATCTGTCCTGAGCAGGAGCACAAGTTCATGCAAGAGGGATATAGCCATGAAAAGTCAGAGGAGAGAAACCCTGAAAAACAGCAGCATTAACAGGCCAAAGGAAGACTAGAAGGAAGCCAAGGTAACGAGGGCAGGAAAGGAGCCAGCCCGAACTGACAAGTAGCTGCAGGGCACAGAAAGTCCCGTCAGCATCTCAGACACCCCTTCAGTGAGACAAACTCCCTCTTTTGGCTGCCTTTTCAGCTGCTCCAAAGGGGCTTCCTCTTGCTGCAGGAGAAATGGAAGCACGAGTGAGTCACACTGGCCTGAATTCCTCCTTCGAGGAAGAATCTTTGCACATTAACAGGTAATTAACACCAGGAGCTTACTCCCCTCCCGGCAAGGGAAGGCAGCACCTTGCAGGTGATGCTGCCCAGTGCTCTCCTCTTCCCCCAGCACATGCGGCTCTGGAACGTGACCTCTGGTACCAATCACCAATTTCATGAAGAAAAGTAAAATAGCTCTGCTGCACAATTTCCCTGCCTGACAAATACGGGCACTGCATTCCCCTGGATGTTGTTTTGTGTTACAGTGTGTTGCTTTTCGTAAGGCTACATTCTAGCATTGTTGCAACAGGTTAATTATATTCTATTTTAATAAGCGTCTCGGTTTAACCTCAGCTTGTATGATATTAAACTCTCAACCTCACCCCTGCATTGTTTTCCAACAGGGAAATACCAGACAGCCTGTGGTGGTTATGAATTTTTCTTAACCTCTGTGATATTTTTTCCCAATACATCTTAATTTATTATTAACAATTAGTGCAAGTGTTCTGAATCCAGGATTTGCAATGGTCTTGGTGATTGTGGTCTCAGTGATTATCCCAGCCCTCACAGAGGAAAATGACTGCTTCTCCTCTTCAACCTCACATTTTTGTACCAGTTCAAGGACTTTTCCCAGTGGAAACTACTGGTCAAGGCAAGGAGACACACTCATGTTCAAAACATTCCCTCCAGTTCGTGATTTGCTTAGGATTTGCTGCCCAGGCATCATCTCCCCCCCCCAGCTACAGGGTTTTGGTTACTGGGGGAACCACAATGACATGAACACAGAAATGACCAAATCACGCTCAGCCTTGTTCTTCAATACATGCTGTGTGCTCCAGTCCACACAATTATAAGAAGAAGAAATAAGGAGAAATAAGGAAGTGGAATTCAGTTAAACAAAACAGCCAAGGGAGAAAGGAAACCCAAAGGCAATTCCTTCTGATCAAAAGCATGGACATGGAAGAAAAATAAAATCTCAATTTCAACCAGACGTTGTGCTTGGGGGTGTTTCCCAGATTTGTCTAACTTCAGGATTTCTACAATCCTGTGCTGTATTGGAGCCCTTAGTCACTGCTGCTCATTGCCAGGCTAAAGAAATATTTTATCCTTCAGAATGCACGTGAGTTTTCATCCTGTGGCTTTACAACAAGCTTCATATCCAGGAAACATAACAAAAAGGAAAATCAATGTTGTGTAGTATTTAGATTCTACATATCTAAGTAGCCATGATGAATTAATCACAGCAACAATGATCTGCAAAGAAAAAAGTCAAAAAATACATTGAACTTTAAAATTTTACATTGAAGCAGAATAACCCCCTCAAGTTATAGAGTACAATTACCATAACACTATTTTGGCTGTGCACAGCCAGTTAAATAAGATTCATTTAGCAACTCTTAAATACCAGTGAAAGGCAAAAACATCTTCATGTATAGGCCACGCTCGCTCATTCCTGTGCTCTGGAGTGTATTCAGAAATGATTTCTTCAATTAGCCAGACATAGTGGCTAACGAAGGACCTACTTCTCATTAAGGATTATTTAATCATGTGGAGATTGGAAGGCATTTTCTCCAGCTATTTTTGAGTTCCCAATTAATTAAGAGATGCTTAAAATGTTTTTCAAATGTATTTTCACCCCATAACGGTCCCAAGGAATTTTCTGTATCCTGACTCCTTTCTCTACCACCATAAAGCATTGGTAACACATACAAGTTGTCAGAGATGTGCTGCCAGACCTCCACATACAGTATTCACTACTCTGAAACCTGCAACAGGAAAAGGGGAAAAAAAAGTCGTTGAAAAATTACAGAATAAAAAAGCAAGAGACAATCCTGCTGCACAATTCCTCCTGGCCTTATGATGGACTTGGCTTTGCTTTTTAAAATCTGTAAACCTCTAGTAGTATTGTACTTTATTAGCATTTTGCAGCTGAAGTCAACACCTTAAAAAACCACAACAGTAGCAGTATTTTCAGTTATTACCTTACTATTACCTTGGTTCCCTTGGTTCATCTATGAAAGTTTCTATTACAGTAGGTAAGCTGATAGTTTTCCAATCATACGGCCTGAAATCCATACAGAAATGCATTGCACAAAATACTGTTTTCACTCTAGACAACACAGACAATGAAGGAGAGATGAAATTTGTAGCATAAATACTAGAGTAAAATAAATAAAGCAGTAGCTGTCAACATATTAACAACAACTTAATCTCTTGAAAATGAGAAGCAGAAATGAAATCAGAAGGAATATTCCCGACAGCTACAGTTACAAGTGACACACACAAATCCTGTTTATTGTTCTCTTCCCATGTGAGCTGATATCTTATATATCCCACTGCTTGGGAGTTGATTATGAAAGCAATGCTGGGGTCTAAGATTTTCTTACAAGTATTCCTCTGTTTGAATTCCCATAAGAAATGCAGAAATAGGTCACACCAGTTCTCATACTGCTCTGCCTCGCTAATTTGGCAGACTAACTTCTATTAGCAGCACACTACATTTGCCTGTAATGCATCACAAGCTGCTGACACTTTCATACATACAAATAATTGCCTTTACAGAAAGAATTACTGCATCAGTACTAAGTTATGGAGTACTAAGTAATTCCTAAGAAGCTCATCTGAGAAGTCTACCACATGGCAGGGTTTCCCATTCATTTAAATAAACACAGCTGAAAGGAAAAGTCTCACACTCTAAGTGTTCCTCTTCCCTCTACTATTATTTCCATATATCATCACGAATACTGAATGAGCTTTAGCAAATATAGAGACTGACAAACTGTATTGCTTCTGGTGAGATAAATCCTTCCTTCAACAGCCTCACAACCCCCTTCCTTTTCTGCCTTATCTCCCACTCTGTTCTGTGCCTGTTCAGACCACTGTTTTCTCTGCCAATCTTCTAAATCCTTTGCCTTTCTGTTCTTCACTTTCTCCTTGCTCCCATTACCACTCCTGCTTGTCCATATTTTAGCTTTTTTTTCCTAAGTACAACACATAAGGACAGGGTAACTCATGAACAAATGCTAGAAACCAGAGCTCCATTCCTGATGCTCCATTCCTGACACACCTGTCATGCACACATCATCCCAGACCTTGGACGCAAGACATTAAAGTACACTCACCAATATCAGTCATTTTCCCAGTTCCCATAACTAGACAGCAATGTCATTAACAACAGCACATTTTCTGTGACATTTTTGCCTGAGTCCTTTTTTTTCCCTGAACTGATAACAAGAATAGAAAACAAATTACATGGTCTATACACTTAAGTGATTTGTAATGGATTCATTTCACACCAAGACGTGGTAAGTAACACCATCCAGCACACCATGTCAGTATCACAGAGTGTGTGATTGAATGTGAACAATAACTGTGCAAAATGCAGGTGAGAGACCCCGGAAAGCTGCCGGAGCTCTCCCTGTGCCCCTCAGTGCCAGCCCACACCAGGCAGCTCCCTGAAGGGCCACAGTGGTGAAAGTCCAAGGACATTTAGTTACAAAGGCATGCCTGTGAGATGGGTAATCTTGATTCCTTCTGGGGAGTAAAGAATCCATCTCCAAAAGCATAGCCCCACACAGGCCAGAGGGACTGGGAAAGCTTGTGGGATGGTTACAACAACTCTAATACATCAGCGTACTCAGAACTAAAGAAAACCCCAACAACCAAAAAAACCCCACCAGCTGTTTGTGAAGGGGGATCTTACTCCATTTAGAAATTTGTTTCTTTGATTTCTCTTAGTAAAGGAAATGAAGTTGCCTCAAATAGAAGGGTATGGGGTTAAGTCCCGTGCAAATCTATTTTCTTTGCCTCTGAAAACTCATAAAGCCTAAAGAGAGAGTAGACACTTCAGGATGTCAAAAGATTCCCCAGCGCAGTCTTTACAGATGACCAAAATGCCCAGTGTTGCTAGTTCTGTATGATGGAATAGACTCTTAAAAGGTAAAATTAAGACACATCACTAGGAATTGCAAAGCGGTATTATTAATTCAAAAAACCCTATGGCATAGCAGAAAAACAAAAGTACAGACCAAGGAAAGTATGTGCAAGTACAACAAAAATCTGAACTAAAGAAATACAGATTAGTAGAAAAGCAGAGGTCACCAATTTCACATAAAAATTTTGTTCATCAAGATGACAGAGAAGCACCTAGAAAAGGAATGACTTCAAACTTAAGTTGATAGAACAGAGAAGATCTCACCAGGTACACAACAATTAACTACATGTTATAAGAGGACTGTAAAAGAACAGACATACTTCCAGTTGATTTGGGTTCTGATTTATTTTATTGTTGATACTTAATCCTCCTTTTACTTCCTTTTCCACTGACAGAGCTGAGATAGGAGGACTGCAGGACCACTCAGGTTAGCAGGGCCCTCCAGAGATAACCTCCCAAGAGCTGCTGCTCAGCCTGGGTCAGCACAGAGCTGCCCAGGGCCCCACCAGGTGCCTGTAGGGACAGAGATTTCCCCAGCCTCGTCTGGACAACATTTCCAACAAAATCCTAACCAAATCTAAAGAGAAAATGGTATTAATGTTCACAGATTACGAAGAGCTTGAGCTGAAGTTGTGAGGCTTAAAAGTGTATTTTCAATCTGGTTTATATACAGCTATCTACATACAGCAAGTAAGTGCGCCAATGTTTGCGGCCTCATGTCTCCTGCCTAAAGAGCTCCCTGAAAGAGAGAAAGCATTCCGCAGTCAGGATTTCTCTGTGGGAGTTTGTACTGTATCTAGGAAGAAAAAATGAGCATACAGAATTTTAGGGGGAAAGAAAGTGCATAATTTCTGGTTTTTCCTTGCCTAAACTTTTTCATTCTCCAGTTATGATGCCTGATAGAAATGGTACATGCATGAAACTGATACCATTCCTTAAAATGATTTGGGATAACTGCCTCAGCATATTTCTATGAAAACTGTGCATCACCCTTGGACTAAATAATATACAGTCCCAAATTAAGAACATAACACTGAAATCAAAGGACTTGGCTTGCTTGTGCCTCCTTTGTCCAGCCTCAGCAGTTAAGACAAACATTACAAAGTTTTCATGCTTACTGTAACATTAAGAAGGAAAGAAAAAAAAAAGTTCCAGGTACCTTAAATGTTGATACTTGAGAAACATCATATAGGTCCAGAGGACATGCTGTGCCTCTGTGAAAGGCTGGATGTGTTAGCTTAGATCTCTCCAACACTGCTCTGTTTGATTTCACAACCCTAAAACTGCACGGATTTTAGGGTAGCTTTTGCACTAGTATTTTGTAAAGCTGTGTATTCCAAAGGAAGACAAAGCACTCAGAGCACTACAGACTGAGAATAACTCAATCAAGGCTTGGAATAGGAAATTTTTTAGGGACACGATTGATACCCCAGCCCCCCACATTAGAAAAGAAACCTTCCTTCTTACAAGAAGAAGGGAGAACATTGGTTATCTAAATCTACAAAATCTTCAAATCAACAAGAAAAAAAAAGAAAATAAAAACAACACACCAAGATTCACATTGGAAGATCACAGTCATTGTTATGCTGACTAGAAATTTTACCAGATGGTTACCTTTGATTTGTTTTTGAAAATGCATTGCTTGAGGAATCAAGCAATGTTTAATCCTGGTATTATGTGTCTTATTAAAATCCTAGCTGGTTCTACACTTGTGGATTACCATGAATTTGAGAAGTACAACCACACTGTAGAAGAAGCTTCACAAACTCCTCAGCAGACAAATCCCTACTTCTAAATATTATACAAACTCCTCCTCAGGAAATTTTATCCCACTGAACCCTCTTTTATTAGAAACTTTATGATATAAATGTCAGCACAGTTTAAACTGTCAGAATACTTTTCTCACAGAAATATATTAGCTAGATTTTACTGTAGCATTGTGCATGGGCTCAGCTTCAAATCCTACTCATAACAGTTATATTAGCAATAACACAAATTACACATAATTGGATTTTTTTTTAGACTGCTAGTCTCCCCCACTCCACTAGCAGAGCACATAGAAACCTCTTCATTATAAAAGCCTTTCTTCTTTTTAATTTTTTTTTCTCTATGAAATTCCAATAGAGAGAGATACTATACAGAACATTTACTATGTAGCAAATTAGGGAATCTTTACCAACTGCTAGTAAGTCTGAAAAGAAATGGTATAAATCCGCTGTAATTGAGAATATGTTATAAAAGAATGATGTACTGGCTATGTAATTACATTATTTCCCTTTGAATATAGATGGCACTAACAAAAAGGTATTGTAGATAATTAATGCATGAAATTCCTTTTAAGAATCATTTATGATAAAAAGTTTAAATTTCAGGTTTTCTGCAGAGATTGAAACATATTTTCTCAAAGATATTACAATTTTTTTTCCTAAAAATATTTACTTTGAATAACTGCTATTATTTATCATGTACTATCTACTCCTCTATTTGTAAATTAAACTATATTATAAAACGTATATTGAAATGAGAAACTCAAAGTAAGATGCACTTCTCTAGTAACCCCCCCTCAAAAAAACAAAAGAAAAGACAAAAGAAAGATGGTATCAGGTGCTTTAGGAGCATCAGCATTGTTAAAACTAAGGCCATTTGCTCCAGTTGTATAAGCTGAGGGCTTTTTGCTCTGCTCCATTAACAGTATAATTACTTGTGGAAACCAACCATTAACTTCATGTATTTGCCACAGCAAGAATCCGAGTCCATTATTTTTAAGGGGTGTTTTTTTTGAAAGCTCCCTGTGATTTGTGACATTTTGGACTGAAATGAGTGAGTGGGAGGGTTAATGTGCACCTGAGCAGCTGCAGCAGCTTTGCTGAGAGCTTTGCTGAGAGCTTTGCGGTGCCCGTGCCCAGCTCCGTGTGACGCTGGAGCTCCGGAGCCGGGGAACAGCAGCAGCCTGGCACACCTGGAAAGGAGCCCAAACACCTCAACTGGCCAAAGGCTACCTCAATTCAAGGAAAAAAGAAAAACAACTTTAAAATTAAAGAATTTTAAGTATCTTCAAAAAGAAAAAAACAACACGCCTCAAATTTTCAGCACAAAAAGGGATTCAGTCTTGTATCTACTTTTCGAATTTCAGGCATTCCCTTCATGTTTGTCATCCTTGTGGTGACAGACCCAGTGCAGCACCAAGGAGTTAAAGCAAACCCTGACACAGCACATGGACATCTACGAGAAGTAAGATTTTAGAAAAGTTAAATTAAGAAAAAAAAAATCTATTGATTAATGAGGTATTGTAAAATGTACATGTGGAGCTTAATACAAAATCAAGGGGGCATTTATCACCTTGGCAATTTGCAAAGTTAATTTCATTCGGTTCCTTTGCCATTGCTTACATTTAAGAAACCTACAAGAGTATTTGTAAACAAGACAAACACCACAAAAACATCCTGAAAATTCCTCTTTGAGAGGAAACTAGGGAAACGGGGAGAAAACACCTTAGTAAACACATAGCATATTCACAACATAATGTAACACCTTGATGTTAAAGATACATGGGAAAGTTGCAAAATACACTAAGTGAAAGCAAAATAACTGTGAATTTTTAACCACAGCTACAGTTTCACTGACACTAAATTCTGATATTTTTTTATAAATCAGGGTTTGTTTTGACATACCAAATATAATAGATAATTTCTAAATTGTCATGGAAGTAAAAGAATATTTAATGTTTGTACTAAAAAGACAAGAGCTACAAGAATGAATCACTTGTTCACAACCAGGAGTTGCTAAACAGAACACTCTGTGAGATATTTGATAAGAGATTCACACATGCCTGTTTGCCAGCGCCAAAAGCAACACTTGTTATAGTTTTTCTGTCTTCATTTGTATGTGTAATTTATTCAAGAGACAAGTAGGTAATAAATTATCCATAAAGTTAATTTTAGCAGCAGAGCACAGAGGGCGTTGCGGATCACCTGCAGGAGGTGTGCTGTGGGCAGCTCTGGGGTACCCGGCGCGCTCTCGCAGGCACTGCTGGCACCTTTCCTTGGGGAACAGCATCCGTGAGGAGCAGCTAAACCCCACTGGCAGCAGCAGCTCGGAGGAGTAACCTCTCTGTGCCACCCTGTTCTTTAGATTAAAATGGAGAAAAAGGCCGAGCACAGCGAGAGCTGGGGACACAGCTGGTGCCACATCCGTGTTAGGGAACTGCCCGACTTCTCTTTTCATCACCTGCCACTTCAGAGAACTCTTTTCCTTTGCATCTTTAAGCAAGACTAGTCAAAGGTATGCTGATGAATACTATCACAATCAGAGCACGAGTGTTATAGAAAGTGAGAACTAACGGAGAACTTTCAGTGAGTTGCTGGAATGATGCAGTTCCCACTTCACCCCTGAGATCCTGCTGCCGCGCGGGAACAACACCTGGTCCCACCGCCCTCAGCAGGAGCCTCTCAAATCCCAACTGCTGCCAAACATGCTTTGAGCACATCCATTTCCTGTGATTCTACCTACACGCAAGCCTCTAGAAATTATTTGCTACTATTGCAGCTCTGATCATCAAGCAGATTTCCAGCTTTGTGGCTGTGTCTGAGTAAAAGTGCTGCTCCTACAGGGTTCCTGCAATATCTGCCTCTTGTCATTCCTGAATAGTTCAAAAATGCCCAAACCCCACGAATCTTTACTAAGGAATTTTATTGTAGCTGATGACTTGTATCATCAAAAGTTTTCTCACATAGAATTTCTTCAAAATAAGGCAATATGTATTGTGAAATCAAAGAAAAAGTAAGTTCACTCAAAGAACTAGAGCAATTCAAAGCTGCTGCTTGCTTGACACTTAGGAATGTGATTTTCAATGGTATGTACATTAAAGTCCTTGAAAAAATATATTTGTTTTTCTTCCTGCCATTGTCCCCATACTCAGAAGCACACAGAGTCTCACTGACTGAAAAAGAAAACCGTCTCAGGGTGACTGATACTGTTTTTGTAATTGTGCACATATACTGCACTTTACATTAGTAATTTCATAAATATTTTCTCTGCCTATAGATGGGCATAATCAAATAGCTCCAGTGGATTAGCCTTACAAACCAGAACTTTCATCGCAATAGGATGAAGGACTGGTACAGGAATTGAAATGGACCAACTCCACAGCTGGAATTAAGCATAACAATTGCTTTGCAAAGCCTCAGGTTTTACTACTGGAGCTTAGACTTCATTCCCTGACTTCAGTTTGCATAGGCAAAGGAGATAGATCACAATTAAAAATGTAATTTAAATAACGTAAAGAAATCCTCCATTTACCTTTGAATGCCCTGGTATTGCTATTCTTACCTGACTGTGGATTATGCATTTTTAAGGAAGCTTTCCTGGCAGTCACTGGAACCCATGAGTTAGGCATATATAGAACTTCTTTTATGAATAAAGTTTACACTTGCCCCAACAGCCTGCCTGGTATTTCTTAGTGATGAATAGCAGCATTCAGGTAGGTGGGACATCTTCTGGGAATAAGGTCTGAAACCCTCAGCTTCATTTCTCGAGATTGCTGTATTCACTTGATGGCAATTGAATAAAAATAGTGCTCTGCAAACCTCACACAGCTGCCTGGAAACACACTGCTCCTGCAAGGCTGACAGATTTGGTTAATTGTGAGGAACTCTTTCACTCATAAAATGAAATGGCTTCATGTCAGTTCAACAAGTGTGTACCTGGGAACTACAATATGAATTACTCTTAATTTATCTGCAGTACTGCCTGCATGCTTTATGAAAAGTATATGTGTATATATAAACAGGGTAGAAATTAACTCGTGCCTAAGGCTACCACCAAATGTCAATTAAGCTGCCAGACTTTCAGGGGTTGGTATTCTGTCTCTCTGCCTGGGGGAAGATTTGTATTCAATTTATTGTTGAATAAGACAACCAGTTTGGCAGGGAAAGGAGATTAACAAATTACACACTATTTTTTTAAAAGGCGAACATAACTTACTGAAAACAAATTTTAGGAAGCTTTCTTATTATTCTCAAAACTATTTTTCAATGTATAAAGCTGGAGAGGGGAAAGAAAACCATTAACTGTCTGTAAGCAGGATCTAATGCACCCTTGTCTTTGTTTTATTCTTTCACTATTTTATTAACATATAAATATCATTGGGAGAAGCTGCTGCCATGCCCAGGCAGAGGATGTAAAAAACAATTGTGCTTCTAAACAAGGCAGTAATTCACTAGCTGTTAAAAATGCTTTGTTTTTTCTGTTAAACAAACACATAAATTATCTCTGAGTCCGTCTTTGTCTTTACAAAGAAACACTTCTTACCATTTCAAGCTTAGGTCTGTCTCAATATTGCCATATTTTTAGAGCTGCTCAACCAGTTAGGTGCCAATTGATATCCCAATTCTACCCAAACACAGCCACTCAAGCCCAAACTCATTAATTACACTAAAATTCAGAGTGCTGATGTAGACAGAAAGTGTCACAGGTTTGGGTTCACCCCACATAACACTCACACTGGTTATTTCCTTACGTGGATTCTGCAGTTTGAAGGTTCTTCCCCACCCCTCAACCCTCAGAACTGCCAGAATTTCCACGTCAACGGGAATGTAAAATTTCCAGCATTCCTCCATGCCAGGTTTTCCCCACATGGGTGCTTTTCCTCACCTTAGGAGCTCCAATTTAAAACAGCCAATTTTCGGCATTGGTTCTGCTGAAGCAAGACCCGTTTTACTCCTGTCGTTACCCGTATGATCCAAATCTTGCTCTAGAGTGTAAACTGAGACATTCTGAGGCAAAAGCTCCACATGCAGCCAATCTATGGAGGAAACCTACACCCAGCTAGGTGTTTCCACATCAATGTGTTACTGACTAATATGGCTGGGTATCGGAAAGGGAATGTGATCTCTAGTGGGGTATTCTTCCAAATTTTGAGTTTCTGTTTTCTGAATTCTGTTTTCTCTTATCTTGTGATCTGAGGAAAATCAGTTTTTATAGAAATTATTTGTGATTGCCGGGCCAGTTTATATACTCCCACTATACACTGTGTACTCTATAAACTCCCACTACACATATATATGTGTGTGTGTGTGTGTGTGTGCGTGCGTACACACTGTCTTCCACCAGGGGTAAACTTCTCCCAGGGAATAATGTGATGAATCTGCTGGATTAATGTGATTAATCTGCTGGATTGATCACACCTCCAGGTACTGCTACAGAGCTGCTCGTACAACATCTTCCACCAGTCTGGCAAACTGGGCAGTGGGGTAGGGGGACCCCATTGCCCAACCTGTGTGAGAGCTGAGCTGAGTTTCTCCTGCTCACTGCAAGGAAAGAGTTCTCCTGCATTCAGCTCCCACTGCAAGAACAACACAGGAGTAGGAAATGCCATCACTGCGGGCGTCCTGCAGCTCAGCTGCTGGGAGCACATGCTGTCACACATTCCCACCATTCCCAAGTGCCTTTGCTGCTCACTGCTCGCTCCGTTTCTGCATTTCCAGGAGCCACCAAAGGTCACCAACATGTTCACCAGCAGCTCTCGGTGTTTGGAAACAAATACTGGTTAAAGGGTTTGTTGCTCCATCTGAACGATTTACAGAAAGTTACCAGTTTACAAACACAGAACATCAGAAATAAAGAGGCCTGACAGAGTGCTGTGGCAAACAAGAAAATCCTCACAGATGGAGCATCTATTCTCTCATTTTCTCTCCAGGAGCATTCTCCGCCACTTAGATTCTTCCCACATTTAATTGTACAGTAAAAATATCTTTTGGTGTCTTTCCTCAAGACATGATTTAGTAGAGTATGAAAAAGAATTGAAACTAAAATGCAAAAATTACTAAAAAAATAAATAAATGTGCAGGACTACTGTATGGGGGTTTTTAAAAATATTTTGCCTATTCTGTCCATACTAATTTTTAGTCTATTTTTGCACAGGGCCAGACAGGCCTTAACCTCTGCAGTGCTCAGGGCCTTCTTTCTGCAGGTCCACAGCTTATGCTGTCAAAGACAAAGGTAATGTCAACAGGAAAGTGAGTTATCACATCAGCAAGTTTTCTGAATCACTATCACTTCAAGACAAAGGGGCAAATAGGGATGTCAGCAAAATAATCAAGTTTCAAAGGGAAAGAAAAATCTATCAAGGCAACTGTACTTGTTATTAAAAAAGGGTATTTTTGATTCTATTTTTGACTAGAATGCTAAATATTAATTCTCATGGCAGCTTTTTTTTTTTTTCTGCAATTATATATAAGTACATTGTTTAGCATGGCAGCTGTGCTCAAATCTCATTTATTGAATGGACATCATTAGAGCCAGCAGAGCTCAGGAAGGTTATTAGAGCCTCATCTGAACTACAGAAATGTCTCGTCACGTGGGAATGGTGAATGGTGATTGGAAACTTATTCCAGTTATCTTATGTTAACGAGAAGAAACAACGCTGAGCTTTCAACAAAAACAAAACAAAGCCAGGAAAACAGCGACACGAGATGCACTTGTGACCGCAGCCACCGAGATCCTCAGTTTTGTGTGTTCCCAACATCATTAAAACCTGTCCATCCTGCCATTAGTTGATTATTGCTTCTCCCTCCAATCACCTTCAGCATGCTGGAGGCTGCTGGTTTCAACATTGACAAGGAACAGCTGAGCACATAGGGGAGTGAAAAACAGCAAAAAGCCTCCGTGGAAACATCACTTAGAACTGCTCTTCTCCCACTGATAAAACTCACATGTCACACCCCTTCTTGATTCATAAACTTTTCTTTTTCTTTTTTTTCCCCTCAATTTATTTGATGAAGTCAGAGAGGTCTGAGAAGATTTTAGGAAAAAAAAAGTACATAATAATTATACAAATTTAAAAAAAAAAAAATCTCAAAATCCCTATTTTTCCTTGATACACCTGTATTTTTTCAGGGAGAAAATGTCTTAAAGCTGTCAAATAAATGTATGACTAAGAAGATGCACTTTTAACATCAATTTTGGAATAAAATGTTGTAAACTGAATTAAAGGAACTTTTGGGATTTTTAAAAATATATCCTTCCTGTTTTTCAGCTTTTACACGTGTAGGAAACACACAAACTCAAGGGTGTTACATGTAAAATAGATATTGCAAAACCCCAGGCAGAGCCTTGTGAACGAGCCCTGCCTTGCCGAAGAGCTCACGTGCACAGCACGCTCGGGGTGTGCTGAGGTTAATGTGCACAAAAAAGAGTTTTTTCAAGCCCAGCAGAAAGTGTTGGCTATGATCTTTTTTCTACTTTAGTGTACCTCGAAGTGTTATTTTTCTTTCACATTCTGTTCTACAAAAGATCTTTAGCACCTATTTTGGCAGAAAGCTTAAAATACCAGGGCAATCAGAAAAGAAGTGCAACAGTGACTTCACAGAAAATTGAAGCTGAGCAACAGAGAGGAAAAAGGATCTTCAGTGATCTGTGTAGGGCATCTGTTTGTTGTTTTCCTCAGACCTGTCTGCTATAAATTAACACCTAAATTTTGGACAGGTTTTGTTTTTGTTTTTGTTTTTTTTTTTTTAAAAAAGACCTTTTCATTTTTTCAGGACTACATTTACATGCAATCCCATTAGTTATTGTTCAGATAAACCAAAATCAGAGCAAACAAGACATGAATTAGAACTTTATACTTAGTGAGGGAAAAAAAAAAATCAAGCCTTATTAAAAAAATAGTAATTAACAACTCACACTGCAGTCCTCCTATACATTTCACAGTAAAAATGCTATGATAAAATAACATTACAACGACCTGAGATGACATCTTCCGAAATGAATAGGCAAGAAATGGTACATTATTACAAAAGTTTCACTTCTTTATTTTCCTTATTTCTGGTGATTTAAGATCCTGTGACATTGATTTGTTCTGGGGAAGGATTCCAGTACCACTGTCTCTCAAGGGACTGCAGTAAACTTGGGTCTGCAGAGCAAACTTCCAACCATAAACCTGTACGTACTTATACATGTGTTGCTGTAAAGTCAGTTTACTGAACTTAAATTTGAAAATAAAAGTTTCTGGAGGCCCGACATGGGCATTAAAACACTGTACCATAAACCTCCAGTACTGAGAGACTTTAAACTCAGGCCTAAGTACAAGGACCCCGGAGCCAGTATAGCAGTTCAGAACAAATGGAATCAAGGCAGAAAGGGCACAGGCAGCACAAGACAGGGAGAGGGCAGGGGGAAAGCCAGAACGAATGAAAAAGGAATAGAACTTGTGCTCCAGCTCTCATGAAGCCACGGCTGCAACAGTTCACAAGGTTTGAAATTTGAAAGGCTATGTTGCCTTATTAAGAAATGTTATCTTGATCTATAATTACATCTGGACCATATAAAATAAGCAATTAATTTTTTTATCATTACAGATTAATACAATTTCTGTATTTAAGATCCAAGGAACTGATCTCTGTGTTTGCAATCTTTGCTCATTTCATTTTGTGAGGCTGCCTGTTACTGGCTTATTAAAGTCTCACTATATCATCAAGCCCAAATGTCAATCCTGGTCCCCGTCCAGGCTCTTCTCTGGATTTAGTCATTTCTCACAGAAGTACTTTCCAACAGCAACGAGTCTGACACTTGCTGACCAATCCAGTGTTTGCAGTAACACTCCGAGCCTTCATTCCCTTACATAAAATGATGTAGCTACTCAAGACTAACACGCAGCACGTGGAGCAAGAAAAACCCTTCAATCATCTGTGAGTATAGGAAATGATAGATATGCACATATTTTCCGTGGGGAAAGCTCTCAGCAGAGGTGAGCAGTTCCCAAATCCATGCCCCCCCAGTTCCCACAGCCATGCCCCCCCATGCCAGAACCAAGCACGTTTCCCAGCAGAATGTCACACATTTATGAGCCACGGACAGAGGTCCTGCTCCAGCTCAAGTCTCCAGCTTTGACGTCATCTAGAAGCAATTATTTGCTTTCTAGCCCAAGTTAAGATTGTCTTATTTCATATTATTTTGCATATTCAAGAAAATTTACCTCAGTAGCTATGACCATAAACCAACTAAGAGCAGCTTGTTCCTCCAACACAAAACATTTTGTTGTTTTTCTAAGGGTATTACATCATGAAATTGGAATTAAAATAAATTAGTAAAGTGAAAATTGTCCTTTAGAACTTTGGAAATGGTTGCAATAATGGCTTCATCCTGCAGTTAGGAGGAATAGCTAAGAGATCTCTAAGTAAATAATTAGATGTATCACTATAAGCCCATGCAGCATTTAATCATTATCCTAAAATACACGGAATTAGGAATTTTAAAGCTATTTTCCATATTAGAACAAGGTGACCTAATCTACCAGGATCAGCTTCCAGGATTCTGTCGGATGTGTTGTCACTATATTTCAAGTTCAGAATTTTGATTTTAAAAAGTAACAGATTTTTCAAAGATTATTCTCACACTGGCTAAATATGATACCCATCTGTGAATTAAAATAAATACATTTAGGAAACTATCATAGGAAACTATCAAAATGTTCCTTAAAATCAAACATATGGTAAGTGTTCACTCTGTCAGGCTCGAGCTGGGCCTCTCCAAAGCTGACCAATCTCATGGTTTGGGTTCTAATTTTTTTTTCTTTTCCATAATGTTAATTTGTTGAAAAGGTTTAACAAGATCAGCAACACGAATATGTGTAAGACCTCAAAGAACAGTTTAAATGAAGATCAGAAAAGTACAGTTTGCTTTTTATTTTTAGTTTAGAAAAATAAGCACCATACTGATAAAAGGTTGCCTATTGCAAGGAGAAAAATGATGTTTCAATGGTTTTTTGGAAGAACAGCCAAATTAAAGAAAAAGGCCCAGCTACTCGGCTTAGTCAGTAATATTTTGCTGTGTTGTGATGGGAACCAATTCCAAACAACAGCATCAGTAAAAAGTATCTTCCCTCTAAACGACATGCACCCACCTGGGAAAGGACAGCCTGCTTTGGGACAAGGAGCTTTCATATTTCTAAATATTAAAAATTAGAAGGGTTTTAGAAAGGAAACTTGGGGCTTTTCAAAAAAAGGTGAAAAAATATTATGAACAAACCATTTCAGCAAGTCAATAGAAGAGACAAGGAACAGAAAAGGAAAGCAAGAAAAAATAGTAGATTAAAATGATAAAAATTGAAAAATGCAATTTTCAAAGTTAGAAGCTTTCTTGAACTTGGGCCAGAAACTCCAACCATCATTTCCTTTTTCTCAGTTTATATAGCTAATTATTAAATTGACTTCCATTTCAATATGTTATTTAAGAACTCAAACCTGTACTCTTTGGGGACACCTGTTTCTCTTTGAAACACTGCTGGGGGACAGACACTAAGGGACAATTGATTTATTCCAGCTGTCAGGCTTGGAACAAGAGATCCAAACATGGGTTTTTCAGATTTGTCTATTAGTTTTTCCTGGTTTTCTAAAATATGTAACAACCTTGTCAATACTTGGAGCACACACAGTGGATGCAGGTCAGCATGTGGAAGCCTTGCCCCTGGCTGCAGGAGCAGAGGTGAGCACAGTTCCCCAGCTGCAGCTGGAGAGGGGCTCTGACTCAGGCCATGGGGACAGCCAGCAGCTCTGGACACCTCAAAGCCAAAAACTCCCCTCCACTGGGCTACTCAAATTGAGGGGTTTGTGTTCCTAAACCTCTCAGCCCGCCTTGGAAAGTTTATTTAAAAAAAACCAAAAAAACCAAAAAACCCCCATCAAGTTAAAGCTGATCCAGTCTATTATTTTTAGGCTGCTGCCTTTGGAGGTAGCGGATGACAATGGAATGGAAAATTCCTTTCCTCCTGCAGCTCTGCAGGTGCACTTGCATCACGAAGGAGCTTCTGAATAAAGCAAACTGTACATATTAGTACTGCCTTCAAAACAGCTTATGAACTTTTCAGTCCATTGTGATCACAGTTCCCTGTATTAGAAGGGAGCCTATGCCCTTAAATCTTAACTCTGTGAACTCTTCCCTTTAAAGTACCCAACATGAGAACTTTTTCAGGAACAGGAAAGTCTGAGCTCTAATGAGATCCTCTCTGACAATTGCAGAATAAAACCTTCTATTATATATACTACAGAGATTGGAAACACATTTGCTATACCTCTCATTTTTCTTTACGATCCTCTCAGTCCCTTAACTAGAGTACAATGTCCCTGACTTGAATTTATATCACGCTTTTGAGGATGCAATAAGCAGCAGATTGCAGAACCTGATCGCTTAAGGAAAGATAACTTCATGGAGAGGCAGGCTGGTGTGAACTAAACTGCACAAAGCAAGAGATTAATGCCTGCAATAATAAATACATACATATGGACAAAGTCACACTCCTCCATATTGTCTTTGAAAACCAACCAATTGAACGACTGAGCAGCAAACCAAAAAATAAAATAAAATAAAAATAAGTCTGTAGTATCCAGCATGAAGCAGATTTTCTGCTGTGCAGCAAATGACAGAAGGTTGCACTTATTCCAGAAGGTAGGACCCAGGTATCTCAGTGGGCACGAGAGGGAGGGAGGAAGCAATGCACAGTAACCTGACACAATTCCTGGTAACTTGACTGTATAATCTCTGCTATCTTGCACAACAAATTTAAGTGTGAGGTACAAGGAATAAAACATGGGGCCTTAACTCTGAAGCCCATCTGAGGAGATCAGCATGATGGGGATCATGACTCAAGAGCCCTCTAAAGCTCCCATAAAGCCAGAAAGGAAGCAAGATTTCCATCCCCAAATGAATGGGATATTAGCTGCTGCTATTTCAGAACCACGGAAATAGCTTTATTGATTTCAGTTTTAAAGTTTAGAAACTGTGGCCTTCATAAACACACACATGCAGCTGAAGAGAAGAACTGTATCAAGATCATAAGGCAGAGTGCAAGCTTCAAAGAATTCTCTTCATACATGCTGTCAATTGTGGCCAGAAATAAAGGCCAGACTTCGAAAACAAGAAAGTGCCAGCGTTATGGGGCTTTGTTTGGTTTGGTGGAGTTTGTTTATTTTGTTGTTTTAGGGTTCTTTCGCTCCAAGAGGACAAGAGGACCAGCTGCTGAAAGATTCTCTCAGTTATGTGTGCCATCATACCACCCCCTCTCTTCCTGACAGCATCATCTCTTTAAATCAAACTATCTGCCCAAGCAACATGGAGCCTCAATAAAATTCAATTTCTGCTGAAAACAGAGCACAGGTGACATTACTGGCACGTTATCAGATGTCTCCCCATCTCTACTCAGATAGTGCCACCAGTGTTTGAACTGAAGGTGCTCTTACCCAGGGCAGAGGTGAGCCAGAGAGGTCTTACACTCTCCCAGAGAACTCCTGCAGGCCTGGGAGGGGAAGCAGCACTTCAGCCCCTTGGGAGACGTCTTTGGAGCCCTTTACCACGGCCAACAGCAGCAGTGTGCACAGGTACAGCACAGCCCACTGAAGGACACTGAACAAATTTACACGCCCGTGGCTTAGAGCCCAAAGCAATCTTGTGGTTAGCAGCTATCACTGCTGCTCCTGCCACCCCACAACTCAGACAAGGGCGAAAAGAAATAAAAAGACTAAAATATACCCCCGAAGTCACAAGAGTCACAAAAGGAGGAACAGCACTCAACTCCTCCTCTTCTTTGGTCATTATCAACTCTTGCAACAGCAGTGAGACACCACTGCCTTCTGTCCTGCTGCACACAGCACCTCAGAAAGTTTCTTCCAGAAGAAAGAATTCTGGTTTCATCACAATATTCTGCTTTGCAATATTGGAAATACATCTCAAAACAACTTCAGTAGCCCCATCTTACATTGTGTTCACAACACTGCATGCTCCACATGAGGATTTCCAGAATGGCATGAGAATTCACTATGAGATTTTTAATTTTGTGACATCTTTTAGTATTACATGTCCTTCTAAGCTCATTGTTTACTTTCATCATATCCCACCTACGAGCTGATTACAAAAGCACAGTGTAACCAAGAAGTACATTCTCTTAAAATGCTCCTTTAGAAGATCACAGTATTTTTGGTTGGGTTTTTTACTTCTTTTTTTTTTTAATAATTATTCTACTTCCCTTTATTTTGGCTTTTTTTTTTTTCCTTTTTTTTTTTTTTGTGGTAGGAAATCCATTTAATGAAAACAGTTCATGTGTCATACCATATCTCCTAAAACTAAATTTTAATGACTGTATTAAATAATGGCTACAGGCCAACAGGAAAACGGCTTGCATGGCAGTTTAATTGACAGAGCATCTGAAGTGTCCTTGAAAATTATTTAAAAGTTTATTACAGTCCTGGAGGTCAAGCATGAAAGGCTTCAAACAGCAGTTCTGTGGAGGTCCTTCTCTGACCCAGATGCTGGAGCTTTGATGTTCCTGTTAATTCAAAAATTTAACTTAACACACAGACACCTTCAAAAACTCTTCTCTTTTGAAAATTTGCAATCATTCATACACCGTAGAGCTCAACAGTGTTTACATCTCTGACTGGAGCATAAATCTGTGATGAAGCATAATTACTTTAAACCAAATAACCTACACGATGCCACAAGCAATGGGAGAACACATTTAAAAGTCACTAATTTATTATGCAAGCTGTAAAGAAGTGAAATATGTTGAAAACAAGTATAAAGTGACACGGGTATTTTATATATTTATGAAATACCTCACAATATACTTATGGCATTCATAGTTTCTTTTTCTCATTAATATTGTCACTGAAACGAACTTTGCATGATAATATCTGCTAAGTAAATAGTTATTGCTGCACTTACCAATAAAGTTTGCAAAATTTACATCACTCCTGAGGAAGGGAGAATGTTTTCTATGCCTCTGTCAGACAGCTTAGGATACAGTTTATATATTAGAACTAGATTAGCATACAGATTTTGCATAGAAAATAAAAAATGTCTTCATACTGAATGGGAAACCTAAATTTTCATTCTGCCAGAGGACAGAGAATACCTTAATGACTGTGCCACATACACAAAATTATCAGCATGGCAGGCTGACAAAAAAGAGGTTAACTGACAGATACAATAGCTTCACCTTAACCCAGATGTCAGGAAACTTGTCATTATTGATATTCAAAGCTGGAACAGAACACTTAAGTGACTCACAGAAAGCTGAATAGGCAGGCATTTAAAATATCATGTGTGTAAGAATAAATTCATAGCTCACTTTGCCTTAGAAAAAAAATGAGGTATTTTCTGCTTTGTTTTTATTTCAGAGCTTATTATTTTGTTAAATATCTTCTCTAAATGGCTTTGGACAATTCTACAATATCCACGTGTGGTCTGAGATAAACTGACCCTTTTTCCTCTGAGTTTTCTGCATTAAATCAACAGAATTACCAAAGTTTTAAGAAATTTGAGCTCAGAATACAGCCTAACTGATCTCAGTGTTATGCATGAATATAATCTCTAATTCAATCCAAAAGGAAGCACAGTTTAAATGTGTTGATGACAGTTGGTCAGAAAATGTACATGGTGAGAAACAAATCTGCATGCTTCGCTAGCTTGATTTTCAAGAATGCAGAGCATTTAACTCATGTTTAAATTATGACAAAATAGGATAAATGTTTCAAGGGAAATGAAGGAAAACACACACAAACTGTGGTTTGAATTAATTTCTCCTGTTCCACACACATATCAGGTATTTTTAAAAGGATGTATGAACTGTCAAAATAAGACTCATCCTCTTATCACTTTCACAACAGGTATTTTTTAGTTCTACCACAAACCCTAGAGAGGTGCCTGATCACGATGATGTATGAGAACCATAGGGAACACCATGACAGAGGATCGTGCTCTGGATCACAGCACATAATCACACACACAGAGTATCCATACTGGTTCTCGTATTAAATTTAAATAGTTTGTCCATATTTCCAGCAAAAATAGAATTACAGACATTTTAGGGTAATTTACTTTGAAAGAAATCAGTCTCTTGCTAATACCAGTGAAAGGAATGTGAATGGTGAAAGGATATCCAGCCTTAGTCTGAAAACTGCTATTGGCTGTCAACTCCACATACTGAAATTATGATATGAATTAGAATCTTCAAGACACGTTAGAAACCCTTCTTCACTTTCCTTTGAGCAGATTTATGAATCTGGTCTCCTCAGTGGAGGTGAATAATTTACAGTTCCCCACCCCTAACTCGATAATGAAAATGAGTCCAATTTGAACTTTTAGCTCTTTGACATTGGAGAATATATAATGCAGAATTAGACTGTAATATGAATGCAGCCTGGATCAACCTATTAATCATTTTGTTATCTTTGGGAAAAAAAAAAAAAAAGCCTAAAAAACTATTAAGAAAATTGGTCATTCAAATGAATCATTACATTTCAACAAATGTTAGCTTTTGTACTCCTCATCTAAGAGGAATCCCTGCGTTTACCAGAAGTGTTTCTCCAGAGTCATCTTTTTTTCTAGAAGAGTAGACTATAGTTATACCAAAACAAATTTGTCCCCTCAAACTTAAAATAAAAATGTTATTTTTAACACAGAAAGAAAAGTCTTACGCATTTCTTTGGAAAAAAAAAATCCTCAAAATTCTTGCTCACTTTTGTGCCCATTTTTGTAACTGCATTTACCTTTATTACAACAGCATTTAAAATGTTATAGAAGGGCAACAGTGCAGTAACAGCAATTTTATCATAGCTAATACTCAGGTAGCCAGATGACTCGATGCATTGACTAAAATCACAAATTTAGATGCTTTCATCCCTTGGTAATGACACTGAATGATTTCTGCTGGGTAGATCATGAAATTAATCACAATCTTCACTACAATTCCTATCCCAGTAGAATTTGAATTCATAACAAAAGGGATAAGAAGGTCAATGTACCAAGCTAGACAAAGAAGAAGACACCTGAACAGCCATTGAATATTCTGTTTCAAGCATCCATCCTTGACAAGAAAGCTGCAATTAAGATAAAATTTACTTTTATGCATCAGGCCCTTCAGTTGGATCTCTGAGGCTGCACACACTTTCCCCTGTTGTTAGAAGCATCAGTTAAAAATGTTCAGCACAACAATACATAAAACACGATCAGAAAGTACAGTTTTTTTAATTCTGTCACGGGGCTGGTCTGATGCAAGGACAGAGGATGCTCTGAGCAGCAGCACACTCAGCTAGAACTGAAGACTAACTCCCAGCTTCCCTTCTCAACTCTACGCCAGCCTCAGGCAGCCTGGACAAATCTCTTCCCAGATCTCTGTCGCCCTCTCCAGTCTGTAACCCAAGGGTTCATCACAACAGATCAAAGTGATACTGCAGCAAGAAAATTCATTCATCAATTTTGATGCTATTTAACCACCATACCACGGGGACTACTCTCACCCAGTTTATGGGCATTTCTTTTTATGCAAATCCCAGTATTCCAGCAGAGCTCTTTACCCAGTCACTCCATCTTCTTGTTTCTAATCCCATGGAGAAACCAATGAAACTGTATTTTATCAGCCCACAGAGCTTTCCTGGGTCATTGCAATGGAAGAAATTCCCACAGCATCAGTTCAAATATAGGCTTAAAAACCCTGATCTCAAATATCCAATAGGTGGATGACAGGAACTCACCATGGTACAAGAACATAAACCAAGAAAACGGCAGAAATTCAGAGAACATGGAAGACCAGAAACAGTTCCTGTGCTGTACCACATGAGAACAGGGCAGAAAATAAAGTTCTAAGCCTTTATTTGTTCAACTTCTGTGACACAGGAGTGTGACTCAAGGAACCTCATGAGGCAGAGATAAACATCAAGGTAACGTAACACTGGTACCACTGTCCAGCATCACACAAATGACTGATCATTCCTCTCTTAAAAAACTTTATTTTCTCTCTTGAAAAACATCACCAGGACTGAAATTCCCTTTCTCCTCCTCATTATCTGAATGCTATGCCATCAGCTCAGTAACAGTAAACATTTGTTCTTGATACTTAATAGGCCAGGAAGGAGAACAATGAATTCCTCAAAGGGTTCACAGAAAACCAACCTAAGAACCACATAAATGATTAAGGAGAGTGAACTGAAAACCACCACCTAGAAAGAAGAAATCTGTGATGCCTGGCAAATTCTAAAGAGAAAATCATGTCCTTTTTATACGATGTGAACAAACACCAAATGTATGTCTAAAATGAGCACGAGTACTAAACCGCAACCTTTTTAAGAGGATAAAACTATCTTTGGGAAAAACTAGCTTACAATGTATATGGTTTTAAATACGTATTTTATTCTTTGCCACCTGCACAGCCACTACTTCTATTAAACGGGTATTTTTTTTGTTTTGTTTTGGGGGCTTGGGTTTTTTTTTCATTGTTTTTTCCCCCCAGTTTCTATATTAGAAATGCTTTAGTCCATCGCTGCTTAGGTTAGGTGAGAGCAGGAGATAGTAATCAGATAAACATCCAGCACTCAGACTTTTAACAGCCTTAAAATGTTCAGAGATGCTGGATATTTTTACACAGACCCTTTCTCTCTTGTATATTACAACTGAGAGACCATGAGAGAGAACAACCATTTAGGTCATTACAGAAACATTTTCTTCTCACCTAACTGTCTCCAGAGCCTGAGTCCATTGATTTTCCCTGGGACTTATCTTCCTCAGTCACTCCAGGGCTTTTGAAGACGTCATCATTAAGCAGTAATCTAATCTGTTTCTCATCAATTGCTACCAGCCCTGACTAGTGGAAGTCAGAACCAACCCACTTGCTAGTTTAAAACAAATACTTGAAACTAAAACACACAGCAAAATTTTGATTTGCTATAAATAGTATTGACTGAAGAGCACAAAAAACACACACTTTGGAGAGCTGATGGGTGTTGCTCAGTGAAGAGAAACAGATTAAAATAGAAAGGTGAATCCCCATTAGTCATCCAGCCTGTGAACAACACACGAAGCTCCATTTTGCCATATTTTTTTCCATTAATAAACTGCTATCTTTAAGTATTAAGGTGGTTCAGGACAATTAAACTGCCATCTCAGACAGGCTAACCTGGCACAAAATTTTAGTCATGCAGCTAGATCTGATCTATTCTGATCTACTGCAGTGTGATGAACCATGTGCAGTACGACAGTGACTAAAAACCCCCTTACTGTGCTGCTAAAAATACCAGCACCATGTTAGAGATAAGCATTTAAGGCACAAGAAGTGCTAAAAAAAAGAGAGAAAGCTAATTAAATGTACATTTCTCTATTTATGTGTTTAGGGGAAAATTTGCAGCAGCTCAAATTCTTTTTATGTGCATCTCAGACGTTATTGTTATTCAGAGATGTTCTCTGCATTTGAATACAACCAGAAGACAAATATGGCCGACAACTTACTCCCCATATAATCAGTAAGACACAGAAATACGGATAAGTTCCAAAATGTTTCAATATTCAATTCTAATTTTCATCTCCATAAGCTGCAGATCAACTCCCTGCTCTCCCTCGGGTTATTTTACATTCAGTGTTTCCAAGGCCAGCGCTGCCCCAGCTACACCTCCCCTCTCATTATTGGCCCATTCTGGGAAGTTGGAGGTATAAAGCATGTACCAGCAATACGTTCATCAGGAATTTTGAAGGATTTTTTTTTCCCCTGAAGAACCTTTTTCAGCCCTGTCCACACTCCTTTTATATTCCATATTGGCAATCTTAGAAAACAAACCCACTATTTTACAAATGGATTTGAAAGAATGTATCTGCAGGACAGAAGTAACTTCAGTGATCATTCCTTGAATATCATGTTTAAGGTCATTCTACCCCCCAAAAAAGGCAGAAGGATATGACTACACAGCATAAATGCTGCAATTTCTCAGAGACCTCCAGTTGCAAGATAAGCTTATATCCCTTACATTTGTGCAACATCCTGCTGTCTTGTAGGTCACTAGAAGGGGATAAGGAGGTAATTACCCTGCATCCTTCTCACACACTTGGTAATAAGTTCTTCTCTTTATCCCCTTTCTACACTTGTCAGCATATCTAGCAATAGACAAATGCTACTTCGCTGTGAATACTGAAGATCATTCCTACCTATTTTACAAAAGCATCACAACAATATGATGAGGGACATTACAAGGAATATTATTAGTTGGCTTAAGACCTCCAGTTTGGCCAGATTTTAGCTACGGAATGAATTAAGCTGGCAGAGTGTCCATTTGACATTTATACAGCAGCTTTTGCACCAAGTCTGTCTCAGAAAATCGTGCATGTAGAATTACTCATTCAAATATTCTTTTACAAGAAAGTTGTTTGATATGTATTACAAGCCGATGAGACCCAAAACCAATTGCCAGTTGCTAGTTGATTTTTGGAGCTTCATTCTGACTGTGTTAGCTCCTGTTTATTAAATTTAAGATATGTATTTTTTATTTTTAAACAGCACTTTGTAGTTTCTTTCCACTGCTGGCAATTAATTTGTTCAGTGAAGAAAAAAAGAATACTTTCATGTATTGCTATGTTTTTTAATTCTGTGCTGATGTGTGATTAAGTATTCTCTTTCACACAGAACAAAGAGACTTGTTTCTCTGTTATTTCCCTCTCTTGTTTTAGGAAGTACAGATGAATCCATTTTATCTTAATTTGATATTTCTAGTAAAAATTAAACTGATGTTTTACTTTATAAAGTAAAAGTAATTTTTTCTCCCCAAAGTTAAAAATGAACTGAGAATTACGTGTTTTATGCAGAACTTTTTTGCCTGACTGCGAAAAATATTGTGAAAGGAAGGCTACTGCAGAAAGTTTAGACGTAAGTTTAATATGAAAGTGTAAGTCTTAATTCCAAACACACTTCACATTCCACAAGGACCTCTGCAATCCAGTTCACTTATATATTTTCACTCTCAACCTTTTCCAGAAGTCAAAACTATTTTACAGAAGAGAAAGAACCACAGTTAAATTACTTATTTTATATTTTACATATAAGAACAAGAAAAAAATAGTTGGATCTAGATTAAATTAGCAAAGATGAACCAGAGTTCTCATCCTGATTCTCCATTTCAAGATATGAAAATTCATACCAAATTGAAGTTGCAATACTTAACAATGACAGATGTCAATTTAGAAAACAGAGACAGTAAGCTCAAAGAAGCAATCACCATGATTTGAATAAATAATTGTGATAACTAAAGAACAAGAAATCAAGACTGAAAAAATTTAGATGTCGGGTTATGGTCTGGTCTTACAAAAAAAGAATAAAGAAAAGAACAGCAATATTGAAGACAAGGCATACTGTTGCAAGGTTAATAAAATGGAAGTCAGATATTGAAAAGATGATGTTATTTTTGGCAGCATTAACACTTACAATAGACTGCATCCCCAAACCCGTATTTATCCAGGCATTTGTGATATTTTACTGCTGTTTTTGGTGGGAGGGAGGAAGTATTTGAAGAAACAAATACTTTCTGGCAGCAAGAAATATTTTATACAGAGTTAAGATGCATCCTGGCCATGAAGGCTGGCTCCAGAATGTCAAATGGTTATGTGAGAGAGGTCATGTGTGGCAGGCAAATCTTCCAGGACGAGAAGACAAACCAGGGCAATAGGGATAACAGAAGCCATGTTGGAATGGCAAACCCACAAGTGATTCCTAGAAAATTTTGAAGCAGTCCTTTACAATGGGGGCAATTAAACAGAAACAACTCTGAGTGATGGACAAAATTAGTTGGATGGAATACAATCTATCTTTTTAAAGCAAATACGGATCACTGCATTTAATAAGCATCAACACAGCTTATTTTGTAAAGCAAGTGTTGTTGTAAAATGCTAATACGGTAGACAAATAGATAATTACCTTTCCAATATCTTTTTATTTAACGGTACAAAGCAAATAAGCTTTACTAACTACCAACCTACACACCAAGGTAAACCGTATGCTCACATCTACACATCTTCAGTTACAATAAATGATCTCATTGGAAGAAAAGCACTAAATACTCCACAATTCCTACTTTGCTTAATCATTACAATAATAATTTAGCATAGTGGCAACTGGAAACCTGACTATATTATTCTTCCATTTCAATAAGCTTTACAACTGAAAATCTATTATGCCTAAACAGCCTGTTTAAACAATAAATAAATAAATAAATTGAGGCTATTAGAAAGCCTTGCTTCCATTAAAAGTGTGCTCAAAGTCCTTAGGAAACAGCTCAGAGTGCTTAATTCTCTTTCCATTCCTGAGCCATTGGCTCTGTACTAGAGATGAACAGAGCAGAGGTCTACAGGACAGACCTGCACACCGGAATGCCACCATGTCCCCCTTTGCTGGGCATCCCAGGACAGGTGGTATGGATGCTAAAAAGCTTTAGCAGAGAAGTTTTCAGCTCTCTGCAGCATTCTGTGAGAGCTCTGTCTTTCCCATGCAAACTATTAAAAACAATGCTATGGGTTTTGTAAACCAACTTTGCTATCTTGCACCTGCAAATTGTTTGGTAGGATTGTTATGATATCAACCAGGGAAATATTTTGAAATGGGTGTTTTAAAAATTGACCAATGGCTCTGGTAGGTAGCTTGCTAGAGGTCCAACAGTGTTTTGCCATTCAAGTAAACTTTAAGTGAACTAACACATATAAACCTGTCTATTAATAATAAATAATTCCATTGTCTCCATTTCTTCCTGGACTTGGACTCTGTGTCGTTATTTCTCTCCGTCCCCACTACAACAGCGACAAGGTGGCTCTGCACTGACTCCTCCATAAAGTGCTTGGCAATGCCAAAAAACAGTTGCTCTGCAACCTCAGTGTCCCATCACCCCCACGGAGGCACAAGCCTGAAAAAGCTAACGGTTCATGGCACAGAGCCCGCAAAGATGTTCCAATTCCAGGCTTTCCCATAAGCCATCCCCAAAATACGCCTCAGGAGCTGGAGCACTGTGGTGACTGGCTCCCACTGCCCGCCGGCCTGACCCGAGGCGAACCGAGGCCGGCGTGTGGCTGGCAGCCTGACAGGGCAGCAGCCAGGGCAGCTCAGCGCATCTCCACGCACCGAAACCACGACTGCGCTCATTTCTCACAGAGCATCGGCCAGTGAGACACCTTCAACAAGAGGAACAGAGATCATAGCTTCCTACAGACACAAGAACTGGCCTCCCTCCCTCCCTCAGGTTGTGGAGGTGGCGAAGGGATGACACCGCTGGAGGTGTAAGTGATTTAACTGCTAAGTAATTATATGAAGAGGGGACTACGACCTTTATTTTGCTAACTGTCTATTAGAAGATCTTCTCTAATTTTGACTAGGACAAATTAGCAATTTCTAGATATAGTTCTTGACCTTGAGCACATAAACCTTGAAGGCAACTATCACACAGCAAATAATTAACTAAGTGATATATTACCAGATCATACTACAGCGTCCTTTAACAAGATGACATTCTACATATTCAGGCAGTGAATTCCTATTTTCCAAGCCTGAGTTCTGCACAGATAAAAGTGAACATTAATAAGGGAACAGAAACCAGAGGCTCAAGTATCTGAACCATGAAGAGAAGCATTTAAATTGTTTCAATCTTTTGTTTCTGGCACCATGCCGTCTACTCACATAAAGCTGTAATTGAAACCACGCCGTGTGTGTAGTGGGTTCATTACTGGCTCTGACTGAGCTGTCTCATGTGCTAACCATGGACTGATTTTTTGCATCCTTAGCGTCAAGGACTCTTCACCTATGTATTTGTTAGCACATATGGGTTCTTATTCCTTCTAGGAAATTAAAATTATCTAATATTAAAGAGTCACAAATTGATTTCCGAGTCCAGCTCCCATGGGATAGTGAACGGCATGTCTCAGCATCTGCAAAATAAATCACCTGGGAAGATATTATATTCATAGAATTAAAATATAAGAATGGTTTAAATAATTGATTTGTAATACTTTGCTATATGATAAATACTGAGTTTACTGCAAGTCCTTATCTGCTGCGTACTAGCTTTCCACTGCTAAAAAGAATGAATGCATTTTAGAAGGAAGTACCCTGCCCAGAAATAATTAATATATGATTTCAATATTAAGTATAATTTTAATTACTTCTGGAGGAGATACCATCTAAGTATCTCCTCTAATACGCCCTGAAATGAAACCCATATATTTGATGCAACATATAAAATTAAAGTCTGATAATGACACTTTTGTAGAATTTAACACAATCATGTCTATTTCATTATACTTTGTAACACTTCTAAGCTAATGAGTAAACTTTCATTCAGGAAACACAGGCAAAAATTCAGTGACTGTTCAGAATACTCCTTGTCCTCTAGAGTAAGGCACTGCCAAATAAGCTGAGGCAACAGAAAAATGTGAAGACACAGGTCTCTGCAGTGTAAGAGAGCTGTAAATTTTGTCTGGAGAACAGCAAGAGATTTTCAGAACAAATACTGCACTTTCAGGCTCTAATGTTACTTTTTTTCAGAAGTATAAACAAAGAAAGTACTTCACACATTTGATGCATTTACTGCTACTCTTGAACACTGAAACTTGTTTACTGTCATATGACAAATTCTGCTCTCTATAGTAAGATTTTGTAATGCTTCCATAAACAGTTCAAAACATGAGGATTAAGTAAAAACACAAACATCAAAGGTCTCTCATCACTCCCTCCCTAAACGTCTTCAATCTTCAACATCAAATGAGCTTAGGTCATCATGCAAATCAACTAAATTTATGGTCAATGCAAGAAGCAAAAAACAAAAATCAAGCTCCCCTTTTCAGTTTTACTAAAGTATCAAAAGATATTCTAAGGTGGGAGAGTGGGGGAGAGAGATGTAGAGGAAAGGAAGCATTCATAGACGGCTTCTACTCCATCCTGAGGTCAAGATTTCACCTTTCTTCTTTTGGCTGTTCCATCAGCCCATGAAACCATAAGCACTTACCTTCTATATTTCAAGCTCTAATAATCCACGTCTGCCCTGGGAATTCATGGGGGGTGTAAGTTAAGCACTTCATCTTAGGAAGCAATCTTATTAACATGACATAGCTCAGTTGTATTTATTTGTGGGTTTGAACCTGGGTTGTGTTGTCTGTGAAATTACTTTATTTAGCTATAAATGGAAGCTTGTGCAAGTCTTAAATAAAAATGTATTGTTCTTTGACACTACAGAGGAGTTGATCGTATTCATGCCTGTACATGTCTGACCAAGAACTCCTCTGATGAAGCAGCTGATCTAAGAAAAGCTGTTTTGCTATTTATAGGTACACATATTCTCATAACAAGCAAAGACAGGAATATTTTAAAACTAAGATGGTGGCTTTTCATAAAGTACCCATTTTATTTACACTAAATAAAAGCTAAGCTATAGCACAGGATTAGTATAATATTTAAAAGATTCTGTGCAAACAGTCAGTAACTTGTAGACTTCCTCAGTGTGATCCATTTCCTTCTGTAGCTTAGCAACATTAAGACTATAACAAACAAAAATTAATTGTGCCAACGCTGATTTCCATATGCGATGCTCACCCAAGTTCACTGGAACCGTTTACATTTTAACCTGCAGCAGCCCATGCCTCACACAGCAATAAATCACTGCAGAGCAGCTCAGGGGCTGTGCTGGTGCGAGCAGCAGCTTCCCCGTGTCGGTGCTCGGTGTCAGTGGCAGCCGCTGCCGCCCAAGCAGATGTTTCATGTTGATAAGCAGAGACTGGAAAGGAAATTTCTAAGCCACTTTTTCTTTCTTCCTTCATTTTCTCTACCATACTTGGCAATAACTGATCTAGTACATTTGCCATGTGTAGCCCCTCTGCTTAGAGTAACTTCCTCATCTCTTTTCCTAAATCCAAATTATCATTAGTCATGCTAAATCACAAATCTCCTCCTTTCAAAGTTCCTTCTCATTCCTCCAATTGGGAGCTCTCTCTTGCTGTCAGATGGGGGTATTTAACTTTCTTTTGGTTATCCTTTCTTAGGGAAAGACAGGGCCTTTGTCAATGCTATTTATCAACACAGCTATAAAAATTCCCATACAATGGGAATCTACAATCTAAGGCATATGCTATCTTATTGCTAAGATATCTGAATTACAAAATGCAAATTTCAGTACAATTCTATAAAATTGTCATTATATCCTCTGGTATCCACAGTATTTTTTAAATCCACCACAGCTTGATTCATCAAAATTTAAAACAAGCATTACAAGGCAGAACTAAGGTAGCTGCAACTTCATCATGACCCTAAGGAAAAGAGGTAGGAGGGTACAAAAGCTAATCAACATGTAGAGAATGCTGGAATGACCTTGGATATCCACACCAGTTATGGTTGTCCTGGATGGTGTAGTGCCAACACCCACGCCCGCTTTTCTCTGTCCACCTTTAGATTTGGGAATAAACTCCTTCTTGTAGGTTACATCCCAAACAACCTAAAGGACAAACTATTGTTCCAGGTATCCTGCAGTTTTTCTCTCCTTCCTTGCAAGGAAGGACCACATGAGCTGTACACCCCAAATGTCTGGGAGTCAACCGAGCTATAAGGAACTTCAGGAACTGTGTATCAGCCTGAATTTCCCTTAAAAAACTAGTTTATAAATCAGGTAACAGTTTACAAATAGAGAACTATGTTGGAATGCAGTCTGGAAAATGTGGGCACACCACTCCATCTCAATGCAACCGAAGTTGCAATAAATAAAAAATGCATGGAAATCTAACAACGAGATAAATTAGACCTTCCTCAGTGGTTAAAATATTTGGAGTAGAAAAAATAATAAAAAAAATCTATAAAACATAGTCTGGAATTTATTGTTCTTTAAAAGCTCTGTAATGTTAGTTGCAATCACATCCCTACAAATTAAATATATATTAGGCTACGGAAATCAATGTAGTTAGAGAAAGTAAATCAAAGGCAGAATGCAGCTTACCGATTATAGTGAAAAGAGCTTGCTAAAAATGTAAGGACTCCTAAATACTGTGAGGCTTTTCAAGATATTTGCTTATCATTAGGCTTCTAGTTTTGTGAAGTCAGAAGATATTTAATGTTTATTAAAATTTAGTTGCAGAGGACTGTTAATACCTAAAATTCTATATTAAGAAGTACAATTTATTTAATTAATTGAATTACTTGAATAAAAATGGCAGAAGTAAGAGGACATCAGGGACAAATTTTTAACACTAGGCTAAACCCTAGGAAAAAAAAATTACTACAAGCCATTACCTAACCTACATTGCCAAAATCTTCACAAGTAATTCAGGTAAAAGGAAGCTACTGTTTTAAATTTCAGGTTGTCTTCATGACTCTCAGTTGCAGTGTGCAGCCTTTTCCCAGTCACTGGGCAGTGTTAATATCTGCACAGCTTAAAAAGCCTGTGAGTAAAGTCTAATTCCTCCAAGCCTCTGCCTCCCCATCCCACGAGGTTTGCCATAAGGGCTGACAGGCAGCGTCTCCTGCTCTTCCACCCTAAGACAAACCCAGCCTGTCTGAGCCACCAGCTCAGGGCAGATCCCTCCCTGTGATGCTTCAGGGGCTGCCTGGAGAGAGGGATCAGAATCACTGGTCCTGTTCAGCCTCCACTGGTCAGAGAGAGGGAGCTGAGTCCCTGGGTACAGAGGAGAAAAAAGGGGGACTGCTGGCTTTGCCCCATTTGAGAGATGGGTTAAGAAAAGGGAGAGCTTACACAGGGAAGAAAGGCTGCTTGGATAGATCCAAACTGCTTTGGAGACATGGTTTTGAGGAGGTATTCCCCATTTAGGCTATGCAGGGAAGAGGGAAGACAATCTGGAATAAGGGTACAGGACAAGAGAGAGACCTCTGACAAAGATCTTTCTGGAAAAAAGAAGAATTCACAGAAATAGATTTATTTAAGCAAGTCACTGCACACAAACAATAAAGTATGGGAAGGAACAGGGTAAAATGCTCTGAAGCACCTACATGACTTGGCAATGTTCAGTCTGGAAAGAGATCAGTTTTAGTGGGAGTCTGAAATTCCTGTCTGCATCTGATGGCATGTAAAAAATCTCACTTAAGTACTGTGAAAATTTTACCTTGACGTAAACCATTAAATCTGAACCAGAAGGTGAGCTTGATTTCTTATCTGCTGGTACAGTACATTTCAATATATATATACATAGTTAGCATACTAGATAAGCAACGGAAAGAACTTGCTTGAATTTCTTAATTCTTGGATTAAAAAATGTAGCATTATGAAGTTACCCTAGTCACTGATAAAAACATTATTATTATTACCTGTATTTTAAGTGAGAAAATACAAAACCAAAACAAACGGATCCCTAGCAATTACAAACCCCATGAACCTGGTGCTGCCTGTCACACCTGTGCCTTCAGGCATAAATTGGTATGTCACAGTAACTTTATGCATAAAAAAGAACTATCTTTCCATCTGGATGTAAATTAATCATTTGAATAGCATTACAGTTCTAAACTTGGTGATTTCTACATACATATAATGCTTATAGTCTCCTTCCCTTTCACCTATTCAACCTCTGCCGTATTTGTGAGTGGTCAAACATTTCGTTTGTTTGAATTAACTAATGGCTGAGGGTTTTGTGAAGGTCATCATGCTGGTTTACACACATGGCTGATTAACACACGCCCAGAGCTAAAAGCATCAGATATTAAATTTTGAGTTAAGCATCCTTTCTAGCAGGGCCTGCAATCACCATCTGCAGCACTGCCTGCCTTCAACCTTGACACTGCCTTAAATGTCAGGCACCAGCACCCAGCCATCAAACCCCTGCACCCTTCTGAAGGTCACTGCTTCCACATCGTCCATGCTCAGCTCAGGCCCTCAGCTCAGCAGCCCCTGTCCCCACCAGCATCCTGAGGGAAGCTGCGCTCCACCTGCAGCCCTTCAGCACAGCCACACTCCTGCCTCCCTCTCCTTGCAGGGAACGGGGAACCCTGTGAGGAGAGGAACCTGCCAAACACTGATCTGACAGGTCCCATCGTTCTGCATCCACCATATGGCCCCTAGTCCTACCCTCAGAAAATAGGATGTGAAAAAGACCTCAGCCCCTATGGAAACAACACATATTTCTAAAACTGCACAACAGATTTAACATCTGAAATGCTCTTTACTGTCAGGAAAAGTCCATCAGTATTAGCTATGTAATACTCAGTAATGGCAGCTCCTGCCTTTTCCCCTGTAGCAAATTTGCTGAAGCTATTGCTCCCACAGCACGCTGCCAAAATACAAGAGAGGAGAGAATGACAAGAAAAGAGAAAGAAGAAGAGCAAAAACTTAGCCAAAACTTGCTTGGCTTCGACACTTACAAGCGGAAGCAGCCATCTCCCATAACTACACTTGACTGCAACCCATCACAGAAGGAAAACACAACAGGCAAAGAAGCTGCAGCTGTTACTGGAAAAGATGTACGAAGAAACGCTGCCAAATTTATTTCCAAAAGTATCACAAACCTGAACATCCCAGGAACACTGAGTGTCTGCAATACGGCGCTATGTAAAGGAGATAAGAAATGCCATTCTACATGTTTATCTGCCTGCATGAAAGAAAGGAAAATGTAAATATTCATTCCCTCACAAAAATGAAACAAAAATCCTGCAACTTTTTATCAATGACTGTGAGGCCAAAGGGCTAAGGAGCAACAGATCTTGCCTGGGAAGAGTGGCTCTCTTTAGGGATGCTTGTAGGGTGCTGGAATTTATGGTAACCTTTTATTTCAGAGCTCTTTCCAACACATCATTAAGGTGCAAGATATTACATGGAAAATAGAAATGCAGAGTAATGTAAACGTAGGCAAAAAGCAACAAAAAAATGCATTGGTATAAGTTGCATAAGCTAATGTTACTTGAATTGCTGATACTTTAATTATATCTATTAAAATCATACAGATACAAGTTTCCCACAGCATGGGGTCACCAATGTGCTGTGGGCAGAAGCAGATGCACGTCCCACATATCTGAAGATTTTTAAAACCTTCCTGCATAACTGTACTAAAAAGTGTAAGTTTAAAAAATTCTTTGTGGTCACAACCAGAAGGGCTACCTTAACCTTCACATATTATCCAGACCCAAGAATATTTCCTTGAATAGACAGTCACAGAGAATGACAGCACTTAAAGGTGTCAAACACTGCTGTTCCCCACAGCCCAGCATTACACCTGAACCTTTCAATCAGGACTGTTTAGCTCTAGGCTTCCTTAGCTGCCTCATCCACCTTCTGAGCCAGTGCAGTGAGGTGATGTGGGTACCCCCGACCACCTTTCCATGCACAGTCAGCTTCCCACGGGAATGCAACACTGAGGCAGGGTGAGAGGGTCAAACGCTTGTGGGCAAAAGGAACAAAACTTATGTCACAGTGTCCATTTAGGAGTTATTTTACCTGTACCACAAGCCTTAACCGCCCTTTAATACAAAAAGTGTATCTTGGAGTCTGAACACCTGAAGAAAAAAACCTTCCCATTATGCTGAATGCTCAAGGAACAAACAACAACATTCCTTTTGAGTCATTATTAACCTAACAGGCCATCAAATGCAAATACTCTTAACTGTGATTTAATTAATGTTTTAACAATTACAGCTTTTCTTAATAAACACTTCCATGCCTTCTACAGATGGTTACAAAAAAAAGAAATTCAGTTCCATCATAATACAGCCAAAGCAGTGCTTCAAATGAGGCTGCATTTGCACAAAGCAAGCTTGAAGAAGCAGACATTCACTCTGTGTACCCAGGATGGTTCCCCAGCCTCACCAAACCCCTCGGAGCTCCACCTCAATCTCGTTTCTCCTACGTCTTGCTAAAAGCAGCCCCATCTCTGCTTTCCCTGCCCTTGGACCTCACCAGGAGCTCTCCAGCTCCTGCAGTAGCAGCTGTGATGCCTGGCTCTGCACAGGGGGGACCAAATCCCTCCTTTTTGGCACTGCAGGCATTACTGCTGCAGGAGATCCGAGCAAAGTTAAGTTTCATGTTTTTTAATTGATACAACTTGCCTGAGGCTGACGGGTGTGCACCTGTGGGGATGTATAACACATATATGTATATACCTTCTCTTTTCTCTCTTCATTCCCAAAGAGTGACTAAAAAGTCATCTGGAACTTCACTAAATAATCTGAGAAATAAAATAAGATTTATTTTTGCTATTTGATGAATTAGTTGCACATAGACAGGTGATGCCAGCAACACAGGCCATAAAGCAAGGGAAAAAAACCCGGGGCAGCACTCTCTGAAACATTCCACCTCTGTCACTCCGGAGGGCAACACATTAACTGATGATATATCAACTCCACAACATCTCAGTTTATGGAAGCCAATTTAAAATCCTGAAATGTACAACAGTTAAGAGCCCTGAGAAAATTAAACTCTGCTTTATTTTCAGAGGATTTGGCTTTGGGAGCAGCAGAAGGTAATATGGTAAATACATGGGAAAACACGGGATTGTTTTAAGCGAAGCAGCTTCCAGAAGAGGGAATCCGAAGAATTGCTCTCTCTGGTTGGAAGGCATAAGCCATGGGCTAAGAAAGGAACAGTATTTCACAAGGAAGAAAGGAAAGTCAATGCAAACAGACTGGTTTTCCTCACTGAACCTATCTTATCCTAAACATGACTTCTAAAATTAATTGAACCCAATTACTCAGGTTTTCATATGAGACAAAAAAAAAAAAAAAAGAGGGAAGGGAAAAGAAGAGCTAGCAGGAGTGTTGAAAAGAAGTTGTAATATTTAATCAGTATTAAAACTGAGTTGGGAGGCAATCAATACCCAATAAATTCATTTTGGTGGAAAACTATTTAAATTACAGGCTATTAAAGGATTTCTCCCATCTAATGAATTGATGTCTCACTTCCATAGAGAACTTCTGCAGTGTTTTATTTAAAAATTCAATTAACCCTTTGATTAATGAAACAGTAATTTGTTGTACTGTTCTGACAGGCAAAGATGTTATGGACTTAACTTACATTTATAACAGATCTATTTTTAAATTGTGAAGAACTGTCTTTTTAATTTTATTTCGAGAACCAATCCCTTTTCCCCAATTCTAGCTAGCACATCTGGGCAGCACATCAGTGGTGCTGATGGGGTGACATTCACTGCAGCTGAAGGGGATGAACATCCCTGAGACCTGGGTAATTCAGCCTCCTGAGCCCCAGCTCCAGAGCCCCTCAGTTCCCTACCCCTGCTTTGTGAAGATGACCCCACGGACACACAGCCCATCTGGAATCCAGATTGCTTTTCTGATCCAGATTATAAAAACAAATGCTGTTCTCCGAAAGACACTGATACAACTGGTGTTAGATCTACAGCAAAAGATAAAATTTCATGCAGCCATTGATCATTCCCATCTGCATGATTGTTGCTAAAACCTTGGGAGCTTCACCGAATTTTGCATTCAGTAGAGACACTTTACCCTGTACCACTGCATTTTTGTTATGATAATTTAAAATTGACAACATTATTCTTCATGACAGAAACAGTTCATGATATTACACGAATATTAACATTTCAATAAAATGTCTGCATTTTGATAAACCACAAAACTTAAAAAGTTACTAAAATAAACTGAGTCCGATTTTTTTTTTTCTTAAACTACATAGTACAAAGTTCCCAGTATATTGTAAGCTGTTCTTTTAAATTGTATGTAGGTTCTTTATTCTTCCTTTTGCCACATTCCAAAACTAAGAATCCCTGCATGTTGGGCTGTGTGTGAACACTGCTGTAAGACTTAACAGCATCAGAGAGAAGAGTGTTTGTCACATATGAAAAGCATCACCAATAATTATTCAATGAATTTAGAAATCAGCTCCAGCAGGGAAGTGTATGAGATTCCTGCTGATATTGGTCATCTGAGAAATAATGATTTATTGCTGTTCAGTGCATGCTCACTTACATGGATACAACTTCCTGCTATGAAATCAAAACAAACTAAGAAGTCCAAACATTAGCATGGTTCCTTCAAGACGCTGGGAAATAAATTGAATAGTAATAAGTATGTTTACCACAGCTGATTTAGTCCATGTTCGAGAAGTGTAAAATATGTAAAACCCCCAATGTAGTTAACTTTTTTTTGTTAATGTCTTAAGAACTAAGTACTCCTCTGCACAAAATTAGAAGGAGATTCTATAACATTCATTTTTTGAGGACATTATGTTTTGTATTACTTATCTTAATCTCCATTCACAACTTCACTCATTTGAATGCAGCTATTTTTGATTTACAGCAAGGCATTCAGACTCTGCATGTGAAATTTTAAATTAACTCTGATGGTTTAAAAGGAGGGAAAAAAAAAAACCAAAAACCAAACCAAACTTTCAAATCCGGCCTTTCAATTTGTGCCTTGAACTATGCACATATTTGATGGCTGGATCTGAAATGGGAATTAGCACATGCATGAAAAGCAGCCAGGTACCACAGTAACATAGAACATAAGAATATAAAGCACTAGACCCCAGAGACTCATCGTAAACAGGACTCGAGACTAGATTACTCAAAAGAAAAGTGGAATGCCCCAAAAAAAGTATTATTTAGTTCTTTTTTTTCTGGAGTACTAGAAGGCCTAACAGTCCTTAACTTAAGTTGTTAACTTAAGACTTAATTCCAGTCTGTGGTGCATTACGTACAGATCCAAATCATTATCAGGGTCAGAAACCTTTGACAGCAGCACCCTGAAATCCAAACACACACCCCAGCCCAGACCCCATGGCAATGAGACTCGAAGAAAGCCTTTCAAGATGTCCAGAGAACACGGAACCAGTTAAAGCTGAAGGTGTTGCTGCTGTGAGCAAGAGTCCTGCAGCTCTGTGAGAGAAGGACAAAGCGCTGCCCCGGTTCCTGCAGCAGCTCCCTGGGGGCTGCAGCCACGAGGGGTGAGAGCAGACACAATTCCTGCTGCCCATCCCCACACGAGCAATGCTATCACCATGTCTGGCTCCTTCAGTTGCCCCACGGCCTTTAATCAGTGACTCCGAGGCTCCTGTTTTAACTACAAAATGCACATTTGGAACCAATAAAACAAGTTTTCAAGAAAAAGGAAAAGCAATGAGAGACGGTGTTGTTTTCAGTCTGTAATGCTATTCCAACCTAAAGTTGGTAGAATTAACAATTCTAAAACTCTACAGTAATGCCAGATGCTGCAGCCAGTTGTTGTTGACTATTTTTAAAAAAAAAAAAAAAAAAGTCATTTTGAACACATCCTGACAGTACGATGCTCTCTTACAACTCTTTTGTTTCTTAGAGTTCCAGCTGGGAAATGATAACTGGAAGACATCTGTCCCTATATTCCAAAAATCTGTAAAGGACAGGCTTTTTATCAGACTGGTGACAGCTTTTTGTTGAAAATATAATTTCTCAGTTAATCAATTATCTATCCAATTAGATAGCTTTTTGAATAAATCCATCTTTTCAGAAAAGGGAATGACAACTCCTCAGCCTCCCACTAATATCCTACAAATATCCTAATCAGCTTCCTACAGTCATCCATGCTCTGTGAAGCAAAAGCCTGATTGGGTCTCCTTGTAACTGTGAGCCTAACTTCATCTAATAGCTCTTGCTAAGTAATAAGCTTACCAGATATCACACTAAAATTATGGCACCAAGTTGAATACATACTTTGTACTGCTCCTGAATGAATATGAATGCCTGTTTAACTTTACTTAGCTCTTGATCCTGATTCCATTCAGCTCACAGAAGAAAAACAGTCCTTGATATTAATGCAGCAGAATCAAGTCGGCAGGCACATAACCCACTCAATTTCTGCAGAATACTCAGTTAAGAGTATTTAACTCTAGTTAAATTAATGCCTATGCACTCCTAAGATTGGGTTTAAATATTTGAAATTCAAGAGCCAAATATTCCATGCTGAAAGAGGACTCCATTCTGATCCAGCTGTCCTAGAGCTGTTGACAGGTTTGAGTCAAGGTGCCCAAATCATTCTGTCACTGAGGTGCCGAGGCCCTTCCACTGCAGTCACCGTGCTGGAGGCAGCAGACAGTCTGTACAGGGCTGGGGACACGTGGCAGGAGCAAAAAAGGACTTTCTGAAGAAGATAGTGACCTCCAGATGATCTCCAGCCCTTCCTCCCAACTAAAACGCTCTGTGGTTCCCTAACACAGACTTAAGCCCAGGACACCAATTGCCTTTTTAGAGCATAACTAAATAAAAGGATCTAGATAGCTCCAGTGTGGGCCCACAAATAGAACTGGCTGTTCAGAAGGACCTTTCAAAGCCAGAATAGAACTGTGCCTTTTGAAATCTGATTTATTTATGCAGGCCCCCCACAAAACATCATTGTCTGCAAAGTGCCAAGTGTCTAAAATTTTTACGCTTCCAATTGAGATGAGAACAATCAGGCATGGACTTAATTCCATTCATAACTGTATCCCAGGTTACCTGCCTTTTCCCCTCCTCAGTTATGATTACACATGTACTTAAGAGAAACTCACAAACGAGGAGGCTTTTGATGATCATTTTAGCTTTAAAATTCACCAGAAAAGTAGGTTTTTTTTCTATGTGACTCCCTTCAAAATCTTCCAGTCTTTTTTATGAAATAGAAATCTTGCTAAACATCACAGTCAGATGTTGGATACTTGTACTCCATCAGTAATTTCACTTTCACCAGTCAAACAGCAAAGTCAACCAACTGCTACTTTGTTCCACTTCCTCAAAACAGATAAAAACAATTTTGCAGTAGTAAGCACAAACCAGAAGCATTTGAATTTTAACTGGAACTAGTAAGGTCAAAATGATCTGTGCTTACACAGCCAAGTCGAGTAACACAGGGTATGAAATGACATTGGGTGAGTATTCCAAGAGTTAATGGATACCAAGGGGGACACAAATAAATTTATGTTGATATTTTGATGGAGAATTTGAAAGAGATTAGGTTTACAGCATGCTCCTGAGGGAACCCTGACCAAGATAAAGAGTATGAGCTATGAGACTTCATTTCTGAGAATTACTTAGAAAAAAAAAAATAAACAGCCAGAGAAGTTTTGATGACTGGTATACAGAGACTTCTACCTGGCTTGCAGTCCTTGGGGAAGAGTTAAAAAGAGTCCAAGAAATAATGGATTTTCAAGCAAAAATGTAATATATTGAAAACAAGTGAATAGAAAATACAAAGAGGGTGGTGGAAATGAAAGCAGGATGATTCTGGTGAACCCAGAAACCCAGCAAATTGTAAATAAGACATTTAAACCAGCATGAAGACAGATTCATTGAAGTCCTTGGTATCTAAATGTCATTGTTCTATTTTTAGATGCCTGGTATTTAACACAAAATATGACCTGTAATAATTGATATTTAACTACTATATTCAATTTGTAAACATGATAAAAAGGAAAAGACAAGATGAATGCTTTATAGATGTTATGAAGACGGCTTTGCAAGGACAGTGATGAAAATTAGAAGGGTTTAGTTTACCTCCTCTGAGATAGCATACTGTACACATCAGCCCCTCACTGTCTGTTCCACTAATTTGCATGAGCACTATAATTGACAGCTTGTTAACAGCTTATTAGGGACTCAGAAACCCTGTAACAAACACCACACACAAGAGTGGACAGAGGCTTGAGCCATAAATGCTATTTTAATAATCCAAAATGAAACCTGCAGATCAAATACTGCCTCTTGATTGCAGAAGAAATAATTATGATTGGGGTGGGGCTAGAAAATCAGCAGATACAGGAGTGAGAAGATACAAACAGCCACACCAGGTCAGACAAATGGTCCACCCTGCCCAGTTTCGTCTCCAGCAGCAGCAGGCACAGGGGTAGCTCCCACACACTTTCAGCCTCAAGCAATCTGCAGCTCTGGGACTGCCTAAGCCAGGAGTGGTGTTTCATGTTTAATAGCCAGTGATGGATTTTCTTTTGCTGTGAATCTCTCTAAATGCATTTTGAACCTCTGTAAAGTTTGAGCACAATTAAATGGTTTAAAATACCTTGCTATTGCAAATCCTTCTGTAGATATTATCCTAGCGCTCATTTCTGGGGGGTAAAATAAACAAACCAATTAATATGTAAGCTGCAACTCTTATTTTTTTGAACTTCTAAATGTAATGTAGTTACAACATGGCATTACAGCAGCCCACGATGGAAAATGTCTATTAGCATGAATTGCAACATATCACGTGAAAGACAATAACAGCATCATAACACATAGAGAAAGCTATTTGTATTTTCTGGTGAGGGAATACAGAGCTACTGAATGTTGTCCTTACTTATCTTAGGATGAAAGCCTTATTATAAGCTCATTTCAGTTGAACAAATCTCTCTGGGCTCCCTGCTGAGCAAGGCATTTAAACTTTAAAGCTAAAGGCATTCATTTTGCTTTGCTGACAGTGAAAACCTTCCTGCACAAGTTCCACGATGCACATGGAAGCTTTTAGATCGCTCAGTGGCAGAATGCATTAAGGCATTTAGCTGCTTACTGCGTTTCTCTGCAGTGCACGGACATCAAAGGCATTCATGTCCACGGGCAGCAAGAGTGGACTCTTCAGAGCAACTATCATCAGCCCGCTCAGGTTTAAGTGCTCTTTAGATTCCAAATACAGAATACGGTGACAAAATATCCTGGGCAATATTTTTCAGAGCATCGTGACTCGCTGTTATTTCTGAGGAGTGTTTAGCACAGTGGTCCAGGCACTGGAGAGCCGAGAGGCTCTTTGCTGGGTCACGGCACACGACATCCATCAGCACAGAGCAGGCGCTGTCACAGGACCGCAGCTCCCTGATTTGATATTCCAAACCGCTTCTACTAACAACGCTCTTTTTTGTTTTCTTTTTAAACAAAATAATGTTTTGCTCTTTCCTTGCTGGTGATCTCCGTCTATGAAATGTTACTGACAAATACAAATACTCCAAAGTATGACTACACGCTACAAAAGGGACCAAGCATACTCAGAAGCAAGATCTTAAAAGCTTATCTGCCTCTATATTGGGTGAATCAGAGATCAGAACCAAAGTTTAATCATTTCAGGTCACCCAAGTGTAACATGACCCCAAATCAAATGCCCTAACTGTAAAGACTCCCTGTCATAAGAAGCAAGGCAAATAAAAAATAAAATTATTTTCATCTTGGGCCTCTCCAATTTTACTTGGCTTAAATTTTGGCTCTAGCCCTACACTCACTAACACCCACTGAAACCAAGAGCAGCCTGCAAGGGCAACTTTTGATCATCTATTCTCAGAAGCTGCTTCTATAATAACACCAAAAAACATATCTTAAAATAATGATGCTGTAAATGTGGCAAAAATAACAACTCAAAAGAAATACTATCTTGTCTGTTAGACTTTAGTGAGGGTGGGGGAGAGGGTTTTTTTTTGCTTTTGTTTTTGTTTTTTGTTGGCTGGTTAGGGTTTTTTCCCAACATTCAGAGCTTACCGTTGCAAATAAGCATGAGAGTAACTTAGTACTAATTGCTGTGAATACACAGATCAGGAAGATTAGGAAATGACTATGTGACTGCAGTGTTTATTGCAGAGGCTGCATGCAGGTAACAATACAGAGCTCACAAAACACAAAAATAAAGCATGAGAACAAGCCAAAATCTCTCTGAAACATGGGCTGATCAGTATCTGAAGAGTTAAATGCAATAATTATGGAAATATTTCCTTACCAGACTATGGGTTTAAATATATCTACGATAAAGGTAAGGATAAAACACAAAACAAAACCCCAGAAACAACCATTATTACTGTTAGGTTATAACTTCAGGGGAGATTCTCTTCAGGTCAGTCCACACAAATACAGAGACCTAAGAACTTGTTTTGTTAGTTGACAAATACCTTTATCTAGGTCTACAAAATTAAGTATTTAAGCTACTAACATTTAAATTTTTGAGTATTTGAGCTATTTTACTTTGAAGTCAAGGGACTATTTGCTTAAACTGAGGAACTGTAGAAATGGTTTTCTTTAACTCCAGCATTAACAGCAGTATTTAACTCTTGATTAATATTAAGACCTCTACCAGTAAAATAACAAAACTGCTGCAGGTTCTTGTTACTGAAAACAGTTATGGGGCCATTACTTTTCTGAATGTATTAATACTACATGTTTTGCTTAATGTATTAATCCTGAAAAATTAATATAACTCAAACACAAGACTTTAAATTAATCTAATAATTAAATTAAGAGAAGAGATTTTAAACAGGGGGAAAACTCCATTCTTCATTAAAAAACAAACAATAAAGAGTGGGCTTCAACTGTGGTAGAAAAGACTCAAACACTCAGAGAAACTTTCTAATGACAAAGAAAGCAAAGCAGAGGAAGAGATGAGTGGAATTGATCGGATCATGTATAAACTGACGTACCCATGGACTAAGTAACCTTTAGAGGTCAGCCTCAGACTGCAGCTAGGAAAATGTCTCTAATTCAAATTAGAAAGTGAAATTATTTTATGAAAATGAAAGATTGTATTTCCTCCTAAAGCTTAAAACAATGGGCACAAAGGAAAATCTGCTGGAGCAGACACAAGGAGAGAAGCAGTTCTGCTCTCAGGGCACCAGGTACCAAATGGAGCAGTCTGAACAATCATCTCCAGCATCTATGTACCAGGAAGAGGTCCCAGGAGAGATCAAAACTTGTGTGGTGGTTTCCTGCAAGATTAAGAATTCCTCTTATGTCCTATCATTTAACTACTAAAAACCTATTTCATAATTTCCTTTTCCTTACAGAAGTTTTAACTGACCTAACCAATATTGAGAAAAATTACTTAACACTCCACTTCATAAAGCTCAACAAGAATTTTCGTCTGACATTCAGCAAAGATTACAGATCCACAGTACTACTGATACACCATTTATGAAGCTCACAAAAAGAATGAGTTAACTACACAATCTGCTGTCTTTTGTCTTAGTCCACTTGCTTTTATATTCAGACTCTGCCTGTTACTACTTTGAAAATATATTTGTGTAATTGGCTTTAATGATTAAGAATATTACAGAGAGAGCCAACCCACAATATGGTAAATGTAAAAATGGCAAGATTTTAAATTTAGATTCCAAGTGTCCAGCAACTAAGCAGGGCAAGCTGAAAAGAGTGGGAATTGCTACAGCATTGGCCATGAGTCAACTTTTACATGCTGATTACCTACTGTAACTACCAGTAATTTTGATGGTATTTGGCAATCTTTATTTTACTTACAAATACTTGCAAAAAGGCAAAATAAGGCATTTTAAATAGCCTCAAATCAGTTGTAAGAATAAAACCCAGCTGTATTTACTGTGCTCCTAAAAAGGCCCTACTGCTGCTGTACCAAAATTTGTGGTGCTCCATAACTACGGAAATTGTGATACAAGATCGCATTCACTTTTACCTTACCCTAACCAGTACTATTTTCTACAACTGTAAAGGAGCCACACTATTATATACTATGCACTATCATATTATAATCTATTTAAAAGAACTGGCACAGCTACAATAAAAATCATCCTTTTTTGTAGCTTGTTCTTTGTAAATTACCCAAATGCTAGCAGTTGAGGAGAGCCTTTGGTTTCTTTTCACGTTGGCACTGTAAACCCCCTCTTGTTCGAGACACACATATCCCTCAACTTCTGTCAAAAGCAAGAACGAATTTCCTAACCAAAACTGAAAAGTCCTTGGCTTTTCAAATGACTATAAATTGCATGGCTAAGTGCATATGGCCACAGGGCTGTCACAGTTACTTTTCCTGACAATTCATCATAGCATACTAATTCTGTAATATCATTACTGTGTCTCTTCTCACTGTACTGATCCAGCCAGTTAATTTAATCAACTAATAATAGATTCAGAAATGGATGCAAAGGGCCCTAGCACTTCAAATTATATTACTAGAGATGCACAGCAGTGAAAACAATGTATTCTATACTTTCCATTAAATATAACCCCAGTAAGTTATATTCCTCTAGTAATTTGGAGATTTTCCTTTAAAAAGGAAAGAAAAAATACTGCTACAGATTTAGAAAAGGTTCTTTCAACAAGATTAAAAAAGCAGTTTATTTCACACTAAGCATAACTTAAAATTACATTGCATTAATTTGAAGAAAAAATTACAACCAACTACTTAATCAATTATCATCATTATAGGTAAGTTTCAAGGTAATAAAACACTGCAGGAAAGAAATACCTATCTGCACTGGAAGCTAAAGGTGTGTGATTAACTGCAAAGTGAGCCATCCAAAAATGGACAATTAGTTTTATTAAATTTTAATCTTCTCTGAAAATGTCAGTGATGATTAAAACGTTATTCTCTAACACCTCAGACCGTTTTGCATGTCATGAAGACTAATACTTAAACTTTGCAGGATAAAAAAAAAACTAACCCAAAATGTAAGCACGACTAGAACGCAACTGCATCCAATTTGTCTTCTAAAACATTCACAATCAACGTAACACCCTGTGAAATTTTTGAATGTGCAACACAGCTAGGAGCTGATATCTGCTCACTTCAGCTACGAAATGCACACAACCCAAAGGGCACATCCTGCTGGAGGCCACGGACTGAACATGGGAGCAGCCACACTTTGTACAACAAACCCAAAACACACACGTGTGTGCGTGTGTGTGCATAACTGGAGCTAATATACAGACCTGGATGTTCTAAATAGTTCAAGTCCTTCAAGACCTTTTTGTTGTCCTGTTCTCACAGGCGGAGGAGCAGCACTCTCTCAGATGTGGCACCAAGGGCAGAATTCACTGAACAGTTCCTGGCTGTTTCCACTCCCAGCAGAGCCCAGGGACCACACTCACCCGAAGCTTCTGGCTGAGCTGCTTCAAGTACCCTTTGCACTACTGGAGCATTGAAAAGGACAAGGATATAGTCCTCAAGCCACTCTGGATATAGTGCATTGTGAGAAAATCATGTTCAAAAGACCCAATTTCAACCCCCACACAGAATTTTCTACTGAAGACTAAATCTAGAGGAATCCCCAATGTCAATTCAATTTATCTTTCGGGGACCTTAGACTAAAATCAATGAAACTCTTCACTTGCTAAGCCAGTTTGTATATTGGGGCCTAAAATATGGCAAAAAGTGTGTTTCCTGATGTAAATAGAGTTAATTTTGGCAAAAGTCAGTGAGGAAGTGTGATAGAGATTTATAGACTTACTCTCTGGCCATGATTCAGGAAGGCAAATGTTTAACATTTTAAAGGCAATTAGAGGCCTCCAAAACGCAATTAATCTTCTGTACCTGCCAAAGCACCCTCCCTGAAATGAGGGTGCCTGAATTCAGACTTACATTAAGTCCAGACTAAATACATATTTCTTAAAACACATTATGCAGAGTTCACCGTGTACTCTCCCTTTCAGGTGTCCAACGTCATTTGTTACTAAGTGCGATTCCAATTATGCCAACCCAGTCTAAAAGCAAGGCATCTGCTTGAGTACCATAATCTAACAAAACAAATAATTTTCCTTTCATCAATATACAACAGCTTTGTTCATTACTGGGAAACGTTAGGTGGTGAAGTATTGAGTGCTATGCATTTTACGCTTAAATCAATGTACTGTCTTGCAGTTATGCCACCTAATGTGTTTTTAAGCCATGCGCTACAGAAATCAATGTGGTTCTTATTTGATATTCAGTGTTAAGTTCAGCCTCATAAATTTAGAATTGCACTCTGTTATTTTGATGGTTATGTATTAACCATGTCCTGTAAGTTTTATGATTTTATATTCAGCCGTGCAGTAAATCATGCCAGTTATACACAAATGGCATGTGCTGAATTTACTTTTACTGTCCGTTCTAAAAGAGAAAGTAAAGGATGATTCATTTGACCTATTGGGGAAGAAAAATACAGTATATCAGATAAAATTCAGAAGGTGTATCAGTAGAAAAATTAGGCTCCATATAATTTAACTGAGTCTTTTCTGAGACAAACTGATTTGCAGCAGATAAATGTGTTTGATATACTTCATCTTACCAATATGTTACACAGGAACGGGCACACAACAGTTGATCATTCTCTGGAACACATCTAGCAGGTGCTATGCTATTGTATAGAAATCTAATGCTACACTGAAAAGATTTTTTAAAGAAATGGATATTGATATACAGAACAAAACTCAAGCCCTTTCCCAGCAGCTTCTAAAATGTTTTAATAATGGAAAAAAAAAAAATCTTAATTTGTTGGGTTTTTTAAGTATCTAAAAAAGTATTTTCTTGTATAATAAGCCAGAAAACAAATGCTTTGCAAGACATGTTTTTTTTTCAGGGGAAATTTTGTTTTTATTTCTATTTGCAATTTAATGTCTTCCCATGGAACAAACCACAGGTTCCTAGATCAGGTGGAAATATAAAGATTGTTTTCTCATTTCATTAAATATGGTGAGACAGTGCAATGCCCTTAGTGACAGAGAAGACTATTGATGCACCAAAATTCCTCTGCTGTCTTCCACTTTCTCAGGTCAAATCCTGAAGCTAAAATCCTTTCATGTTCCAAGAGCTGCTAAAGACTGGAACAACCATTTAAAATCATGCTGTGCAGCACTGTAATTTTAATATTTTTAAAGCCACTAAAGTTTAAAAACTAAATGTTTAAGAATCACAGGACCGATTGTGTGTTTCTCCTGACAGCAATTAAAATAACCTAAAATAATGTGACAGTATCTACAGTGTAGTCCAGGAGAAAAACAAGAAAGCTTTTCTTTAAAACCAGTGATGTATACACTGGGCATTTACAGGGATTTCTACCTAGTCAGACCTCAACTGTTCATTGCTAAATCAGAATAAAAACATACTAATTTATGTCCATCCACTGGGCTGGAGTGCCCCGACTCCAGGGAAGGAGGAGCTGATGTCTGCCCACAGTTTACCTTGTCTAAGTTTCTTGGAGCCAAGTTGTGCGCTTTGTAAGGGCACACACTCAGAACACGTCATTCCACGTATTCTCATTATCACCTATATATATTATCATTTTCTCTGCAGAAGGAAAGAAAAACCCTTTCACCAGCAGCAGACTCTTCCCAGCACACCTGTCTCAGTATCAGCAGCACAGCACAGAGCAGCCCTGCCTCAAGCCACTGCCCCTGCCCCAGGAAGCCACTTCAGCGCTTGGGCATTGGCCTTCAATGTTCATTTATGTATCCAACGTCATTAAAACTCGCTTCTACCACACACAGCAATGCATTTTATCCATCTTTTCTAATCTTTGCTTCTCACTGGGAGACCTCTGTGATTTAAAATCTGCAATGCATTTTTTTTCCTCCTGCCTACCATGGGAAAAGATTTCCAGCAGCCATTAGCTACAGCCATTTTCACATCTCATTTTAACAAGCTATAAAAGCAGAACAACATGCCAATTACATGAAATAAATAAAATGAGTGGGTACAAGATGGCTAAGAAAACCTCTTGCACTGCATATATTTGTTAGAGAGTGTATTAGAGTTTCACTAATGCATTTATAATCCTGCAGAACAGTCTGGCACATCTGCATCTTCAGTACAACAGAACGGCAAAGATGATAGAATCCTCAGAGAATTTCTATTTGAAATAATTTTAGATCTGTTTTATGTATACCAAGGAAGCTGCCAGTCAATCTGATCTTCAAACACGCTGAACTCCACAGAGGGAATTCTAGTAAACTGCAGACTGTTCACCTACATGCATTTATTTCAGCAACATGAAAACTAGTAGCTGTGTTTGGCTAATAATATGTTGCACATTTGGAACTTTGTTAAATACCTTAATTGTGTAGCATAGAATAAGGCAGTTAATTTACACAAAAGGACACAGAGGTGAATTCTATGTCTACATCTTTGAATAAAATAAGTAAATTCACTGAACATATGGCTTATTAAATTTAATAGTTCCTCTCCAAGATGATTCTGATTGCCATGTTTTGAAAGATAGGATTTTAAAAAAAATTTCTTTTGGATATTTGCCGTTAAGCAGATACGCCATCTGTCTCCCCAAATGAAAAGAAACTCAAGACTTTGATTACTATTTTCCTAACCAAGATTTAGGGTAATGTATTTCTAGTACACTGATTAACTAGATCTGACATCACATTTTGGACCTGTTTATTATTCTTTTTCAAAGAACTACCCACATACGTGCCCAAATGTACTACATGATGTGTGATGAGAGAAGCATAAGGAAGCACCATCACCTCTTGCATCACTTTCAAGCACTCTTGGTGACACTGTGTTATTCAAATAGGCATCTTGTATTTTCAATCAACTTTTAAGGAGACAGATGTCTAAAGCATAACACAACGCTCCAAACTGGACTTGGAATTTCTGTCATAAAATGCTCACACTAAAGAAAGAGAAAATAAAAAAGGAAGCCACTTACAAATTTCATTGTAAAAATCTATTGCAAATAGGATGCTTGACTGAGCAGGTCACACAAATTCTGCATATCAAGGGAAAAAGTGTAAGTCTGACAGTATGCCAAATTCTTGTAATTTGCATATTTTATACTTCAGATCCTCAGAAGCCCAGCTCATTTTTCCTGTCTAGTTATTTTCAAGGGAAATCTTTTTTGCCAGTAGCCTTCAAGCCCACACAAGCAGTAACTCACCTGTGTCTGAACAAAAACGATTCTTTCATTCCCACTGATGAATGTACGGATTGTGCATCTACTTCCTAAGTCACCGCGTATCTCTTTCAAAGCCAGCGAGAAGCGGGAGAGCAGCCCAGGAGCAGCAATCGATGGACTAATGGCCCCTGCTCAGTCATGGGGACCAGGGGGATAACTCGGCATCGCTGCTGCTGCAGAAACACTGCACGGGGCAGTTCTGGCTCACACGGGCACCACTGCTCACTGAAATCCCAGCCAGCCTCAGCTCTGACTCTGGGGTGTATTATGTTCAGCACTTTAGAACGGAGCTGAACAAAAATAAACCCCATATACAGAGACAGGCATGGCAGAAATCCACAAGTGGTAAAATCACAAAAATAAATAAAAACCAGGTTCTAGCACCCAAGTCCTACGTGTATTATGGAACTGATTTATTGCTACAACACTTGCCTGCTGTATCAGTCACAGCATTAACCAAAGCACTTTTGAATGAGAACTGGACTCCAAACCCAACCCTGGCTCCTAATCCAAGCCTGGCTCCTAATCCGCACCCCTAAAACAGCAAAAGTTCTGCGTGGTGCTGTCCCCTGTGCCCCTGGCCACCATCCCTGTGACACTCCCTTTTCTGGACACTACAGACAGAAATGGGTTATATAAAAGTTGTAAAGATGTAACATAAATAGTTTAAAAAACTGCATTTTAAGCTAGTTCTTTTTTTTTCGTTTGCCCTGGGACGGCCCAGCCGAAGCAGAGGCTGCTGTCTCCCTCAGGCAGGCTGCCTGCCTTCTGCCAGAGCAGCTCTGGGTAACACCGGGACAACGTGCCAACAGCACAGCAACACTTTTGCACATTTTAACTTTGCAAGAAGCACAAACAGCAGTAAGGCTGAAGCATTTTGTGACGCAGTTCAATTAAGTACATAAATAATATATAACCCCACAGGGGCCAAAATAGAGTTGTGATACAGCCGGACAAATGGGACACAGGAAAATGTGTGAGAACCAAAATCTGACAGATAAGAGTTGCAAAACAAGGAGCAAAGATGTCCAGAGGAACATGGTCAAAAGGAAGATGTGGTATGCTAGGAGTAGATGAAACCCTTGCTTTTGGGGGAGGAAGACAAGAACCAGGAAAACACTGAGGAAGGGTGAGGTCAAACAGAGAAGGCACAGCTCCCCACTGCTTCCAGCTCCCCACTGACAGCAGGAATGCTCAGGGGCTCACAAGACACCACTTCAGGTGTGAACGAAGCACGTTTTGTGAAGGCAGTTCAGGTGCTGCCTGTTACAGTCCCACGTGAGAGTACACCCGGATGACCAATAATCCTTAGGTAACAAAATTACCATGAGATAATTTTTCTTCCAAATGTTTGATTCAGATTATGAAGCAGAACTCAAGCACGTGTTCAACGTACATGGATGTAGCTGTTTAAGCTAAGTCCATGTAAATTTAGCTATTTCAGCTATTGCTAAAAAGGGCTGCTTGGCAAGGGCTCTGTATTAGCACCTCAATAACAGCAGCTGAAACACATTTACCTAATGGGATGGATCTTTCATAGAAGCTCCTTCACAAAATTATCACAATTCACTCTCTGGAATTTATATTTCAATTATATAAGAAAGAGTCTATAAAAAAATATTGCCTCTGACATTTTAATTCCTCAGACTTCTCAAACTTTAAAAGATAAGTCAGTATTTTCAGACCATCAGGATTAGAGAACAAACGGCATCAAGTCTGCAACCATTTCCCAGACTGGTGAATGCTTTACTGGGCACAAATAAACGGAGTACAGACTACACTCCAGTACACCAAGCACTGCTAGAGCTGTGCAGGCTCATTCCAGGTTCCAGACCTACAATCATCCCATTTTGGTAGCACTGCCATAAATTCAGAGTTTCTATGCACTCAAACCAGAACTTTCCTTCATTATTATTGATCAATCATAATAACGAAGTTGCTCTCTGATTATTTCTCAAAATTCTTTTTGAAATACCATTAGTATTGTTTCATTAAAGCTTACATGGACTTGGAGAACCAGTATTTTAGTTTCTAATTCTTGAAGAATTCCTTTGAATGTTGAGATTTGCTAAACTTGATTACAACCTACTGGGCTTACAATACAAGCATCGTAACAGCTCACAGAGTTGTGGAATTCAACCTGTCTTTCATAAATAAGTAAAATAGATCTTGAAAAATTAGATAGACTGTAATAAAGGCTATAAATTTAATAACAGTGTATCTGTTTTGGGGGTATAGGCATGGCTGATCTATGAACTTCATGTCAGAATCCCCAATACATTCTCCTTTCCTCCTGCTGGCTTTTCTTGCAGCTGATCTGTTAGAACAGGTTTCACTATGTTTGTATTCTGATGCAAAAAATATTAACTAACCAAATGATAAATGAATTCACAACTGCATTTAAAGCATGAATGAGTCATATACATGCTCACATATGAAATCTGAAACAGAAATTATCACAGTGTGAGGTGTTTTGGTCCAGCATTTCTGTTAGATACATATGTCTAGTTGCTCTGAAAATCTGCTGGGCTTTTATTAAATAACATTTTTTTTTCACAGTTATAGAGTCAAGTCTGTTAGAATTCCTGTCAGAAATACACAACTTTGGTTCATACTGATGTATGTGAGCTGATTACTTGCAGCTTTAAGCATCACAGGAAGGTAGAACCATATTCCCCTGCTCAGCTCGCAGTGCCCAGGGGCCCTGAGAGACACCACAGGCTGGTGCTGGGCTTCTGAACAGCGCCTGCATCACTCCTGGTTACTTCCTGTCCCAGCATCCCAGCACCCCTGCAAATACAACCAAATACCTGATAAATGAGCTTTCTGAGATCACACCAATGATTTCTCTCATCATGCTCACTCTGACACAGCTCAGATTTCTACCAAGTGCATATGTTACAGTTCTGTCTGTTGGTTTACAACCAGCTTCTGACAGTGTCTTTAGGTCTGTATCTACATTAATTTCAAAGTCACTGTCTTCCTTCTCTCTCCTTGTGCAAGTTTGTACATCTTTATAATACCTTCTGATTAATTTATCACATAGTAAAGATTTAAAAAAATCATTATCCTTTTGATCTAAAAATCCTTATATTTCATCTTTAATATGTTCTTTTGAGAGGTTCTTTCTGGAGAAGTTGCCACATATGTTCTACTCCTCTGAGACGTAGCAGCAAAGCCCAAGAAATACTTCAAATCACATTTAAAATGGTTTGAAAAGATTTTGTTTGAAAAAAAAAAAAGCAACATTTCTTTCAAGCTAAGAAAAAATGAGAATATATTGCAGTACATATGGCACAAGAAGACTAACAAAAAGGAAATGTATGAAACCAACATTCGAAAGAGTGTCAAAATTTATCACCGCAGAAGTGATCTGAAGCATTTTTAACATTCCATTACTTCATGAACTAGACTCAAATAAGGAGGGACAAAAGTCAAGAAAAGAAAAATATTGATTTCTTCAGATTGTTTTTCTAAAATGATCATTAATTCTCTAAGATGATCTGTTCCTCCATTTGTTTTAAGCCATGCAAAGAATGCATCTGATGTAGAGAAAGAGAATAACCCTTACTTTGCACATGAATACTGTAATATTCTGCTTTATATAGAGTGCTTGTAAGCCATCACGTGCCAAACAAGACTAGGAGATTATCTGGAACCACATTAATGTCTTAAGCTCAAGGCACTATGTTGCATTAGAAAAAAAAGTAGGAAGGTGGAATAAATGATCTTTCAGGCAAAGACAGGCAAATGCCATATTTTTAACAAGATTGAAAACGATGGGGGAAAAAGATGGTGAAATGTATAAGTGCGGGAAAAAAAAAAAAGCTAGAAAAAACCCTTTGGTATAAAATATCAGGGAACTGACCAAAGCCAGAAAAAGCATACTGATGCCTGCTCTACCTCCTTTACTCTTCACCATGTAGAATTATTTATCTTCATGATGCTGACTGTGAAGTCCTCAGAATTCTGTCCAAATCCTCCCCCTCAACTCCAGCCTTCAGGCTGAAGCACTGCAGTACTCACTGTTCCCAGCGTGATTTCTCAGGGTCTTTACCAAAACAGGTGGACTGCCGATAGCACAGAAAACACTGATTATTAATGCCTGCCTGCCGTGGTTAGAGGTCAGTCTCCTAACATTTATCACAGCTCTCTTCTTTATCTTTTCTCCTTAAGAAAACCCCAAGCCCCCAAATAATTGTAATCACACCAGACTGTCTTCATCTGTCCTGCTATCTAGAAAGGTAAAATGTAATGAATTAATTCAAACCACACAAAAAAATGTGAAAACATATGAGAAATTCTGCTTTAAATTAATAGAGACATTCATTTGGAAAGATTAGATGGCACTCTGTCACCCACAAGGGCTGATACCGGGCTCCATTATGTACTGAGTGTCCTTATTCCTGTGAAAGGACATTCAGTCCACAAATAGAGAGGCTTCAGGGGACAGGACAGCGAGTCCTGATTGAGACAGGACACGCCTGGAGTGCGATTCATTCCCAAAATTTAGGACTAAACTGAATATGCATACCCATCTTCAAATACTCTTAGGGAAGTCAAATTATAGGTTAAGAAATAAAGTATCTGAAAGAATTAAATCTGGCTAAGTATCACAACAGAAGTGGTCTTGAAATATGCAGTAATTATCCAGAAAATTAGAACTGGCAAATGAATATAGATGATTGAGACTCAAGGAGTCTTTGAGAAGCTGCCCAGGGATATATTGACAGCACTGGGCACATAAGGATTATTATTTCACTATTTAATACTGAAAATGTAGAGAACTCTGCAAAAGTAGAAAACTATAACTGATTTACATATATTATTAGCTTCAGAAATAGGGCTTGGAAGGTTTGCTATACTAAAAGAGGCTTTAAAGTGAACACCAGCATCTATCTACGGATGCAAACATTCCGAACTCCCTCTCTGAATTGCTCAGGGTTGCTTTTGCAAAGCAGCACACCCAGCACACATGGTGAGCAAAGTTGCTTTGGATGGCAGAGTCCTGCTTCCCTGCACAGCTGTGGTGTTCCACTGGCTGCCCCAAACCCGAAGCCTCCTTGGACTCCTCTTTCCTTTGCCCCTCTGGTCACAGTCCTAACCTTGACCTCATCCTTCCCACACCACACTTTCTACACACTGAACTAAACTGATCAGAAACAAGTTTTTAACACAAGAGTTAGTGATGTCCTGTTTCACTGAGCAAAAGAAGTTTAAACAGGAAAAAAAAAAGAGCTACAAAAGACAAACTCCAGTCAGTTAAGCAATTACAGCCATCCCCTTGTTTTGTCTGTATCCACACTGTGTAATATAGCTTGGGGCTATAGCATTATGTGGGAGATATAAATAGCACACGCCTCCTTAAAATAATTCCCCTCTTAAAGAAAGCTGGAAAGAGGAGTAACTTCACTGTAATTCATCTCATTTCAAGTTTACTAAATATAAGTGTTCTGTGGAAAACTGATAAACCTATTTATCTAGTACCACTAAAGTTAAAAAAAAAAAAAATCCCCCAGGAATCATGATTACTCATTCTTACATCTGAGCATCTGAGGAAACAGAAGCTATATTTTCACTCTTGAACGCTAATTTGATGTTGAGAAAAGTCCCTTAACCATTTGTGTGAAAAAATCCAACTGCTACCTTTCAATATTTCTGAATGACAGTCATGGCTCTGAGCAAACAAATGATGCTCACATATTGTGCCTTGCCTACAGGCATGTTGCTGTAATGGAATGATATTATGCTTTTTTACAAGATGGTATCTCAGTTTCAATAGGGCAAACATGGCAAGGAAGTTTCGTTTCCAGAGACTCCTTGGACTTTCAGGCAAATACAATTTTACCAACTCAGTGATGATCTTCTCCCTATCAGCAACGCGCTACTGAAAAGCCTGAATGACTTGAACAGTCAGCAATTCCTGAGATATTTATAACAACTTCAGAAACCACAGAAGTCATCCTTCCCACTGAATAGTTGCTCAGCTGCAAGATTTGACCCGGAGAGATGCTATTTGAAGGCCCTCAATAATACCAGCATGGTTCTTAATAAAATGAAAAGTAAAAAACTACCAGAGCTGCTTCTTCCATCTCAGCCTATAGGAAATCAAGCTTGGTAAGTTCATATTTTTATTTCATTTACCCAGATCGCTGCATTACGTATTTGGAAGCCCAAACAAAATACCGAACGACAGAAGGTATAAATATGAGTTCATATGGCATCCAGATGCCTGTCTGATATGCTCTGGGGATGAACTGTGCCTGTGATACATTCCAGGAATCAACTATATTTCTTAGAGTCCAGCTTGTGTAAATCTCTTTTTCAGACCTGAGCACAGATGGACAATCACTGTGCAAGCACAGCTAATGAACAAATAGTACATGCAAGCCTAAGGATCTTACACATGTTCAGTAATAGGGCAGGTGCTTCCAGAAACTTACTTTGTAGTAGCTACACCTCCTTCTGTGGCTTTACTCACAAATAGAACTACCTCTTCCTCTGACACCTGCACTGTTCTTCTGCACAGTACTAAGTATCCAGAAACTTGTGGTCATTTTCATGGTAAGAAATGAGTTTGTACAAAACCACAGTGTAAGTGATGCTGATTAAATGTAAGAAACCCAAATGGACACAGGAAAACAGCCCCATTTTAGGACTGGGTTGTTCCAACTACTGTTTTAATCTACACATGGCTCTTTCGCCAGTGTTCTCCCTAAGGCCACTTTTCTTGCCATTTCTTTACACAACTCAAAGGAGTGGTACCATATAGAAGCAGTACCTCTGCACAAGAACGTGGAAGATCACAGCAATGGCACCCTCTGGTGACAAACAGCAGCACATAATGGGGTCAATAATCAGCCCGGAAAAACATTTAAAGCTACTTCCTCAAGTAAATCTGTTACATGGACAGGATTCCTACAGCAAGCTGAAAAATGTAGGGAGTTAGCTTTAAGCAATGATAACCAGCCTTCAAGAGCAGGTAACTTTAGGAAAAGTTCTTCAAGGTACATGTTCTTCAAGGTACTTTCATCTCCCCAGTATCATCATACCTTTCTTTTACGGGTTTAGTCTAATCCAATGTTCTTTAACCATGAGATAGACAAAACACAAATTGGAAAAATGGTCTTCTGCTTTTACCAGAGATAGTATTTCTTGTTCACAGATGGTTAAGATTTCAGCATGGTCTCTGTGGTGCTACCAACAGCTTTTGAGGTGTTGAAGAACTTTGATGAGAGGTCTGCGAGCCAAAGACTAAACAGGCAAGTGGACAAACAGCTGCTCATAAAAAATCTCTCACTTGACTCAAGAGGCAGAGCTTCAGCCTTCCTGAATCATTGCCAATCATCCCCTGAGCTTCTTCCAGGAAGAATGTAGAGGAGAGAGTCAGCGATTTCTAATGCTACAGAGAGGCTGAACAAATAGATAAAAGTACTTCCCTTATCACTGCCAAGGAAGGAGAGTGTCATAGAGTTTGTAAAAGCTTAAATTAAGCAGAAAGTCGTCTTCAGCCTGTGTGAAATATAAGGAAATTAAAAGCAAAGAAAAGAGTTGATTTTTAGGTTGCTCCTCTAGTATCTGGCAGAAGCCATTCAATTCTGCCAGGAGCTTCGGCAAAAAGTCCAGTCACAATAAAACTTCATGGATAAAACCCAGCCAAACAAAAAAACCCAAATAACAACAACAAAATTTGGCTCATTAATTAGATTTTCTCTCGTTTGACCCAAGGAACAGAACTTAGGAAACATCTTTTATAACTTACTACTTAAGAACTAAGTGAAAAAAATTTTATAATAAAAGACAGTAAAATAGTAATAATCTCCTTAGAAAACTCATTAGTTATGGGATAATTTAGTTTTCAACAAGCTCTGCTTATTCTAATATATACATATGAAACCTTTGGCACTAACAGAGCTAAGGCACCATTTCCTATTCATTTTCCATCTGAAGAGGAGTTCTACCCCACCAGAATAGAATGTTATACTTCAACATCACATTAACAATCAATTCAAATCCATCGCCTTCGACGAGCTGACAGATTCCTTGAAAGGAACAGCGTGCAGAGCGTAAACACAAAGCCCATCCCATGAAATATTTAGAAAATGTAATGACACTTAAACATCCATCTACATGCGTCACTTTACATGTGTGACAACAGGCATTCACTGCACCACCAGAGCTGATTGGCCACACTCAGGCTGAGCTTTATAAATGAAGTATTGACTAGAAAAAAACACTGCGTACCTTGATGTAATTATGCACTAATCAGTGAAGTATGCAAGTCTCTGTAATTAGGGAGATTATTAATAGTGGCATACCATACATGAGGAAAGGTACCAGTCTCTGGCGTGACAAATTTAGAGGAAGCTTTTGGTAAAATTTCTCATTTTGAAAGGCAAGGCAAAATAAATTCAGTGTATGGATTCCTGTGATCTGTGCTTCAGTTTACAAGGGAAATGTAAAATACATAGGTTTTTGTTTCACCTTAATAAATTTAGTTAAACACCAAGTACAGACAAACCTGCAAACCTTCCTGCAAAGGTTTTATCACTCATCAGCCACACACAATGCATTTAGCACCAAGCTGGATTGACTTTATCAGACACACATCTCTTTTATAGAAAAGAATAAAAAGGCATTATTCTAACTCAGTTATGCTTTGAACAAAGGCACTGCTGCTTGCTTACCTGGGTGACCTATATCATCTAAGTTTTCTTTTATAAAACTAATAATTGACAAACTGAATAATGTGCTGTAATGGAGTTCTTGTTAAACATAGTTTCATCATTTCTCTCTACTAGACGGAAAGGCTCATGATTAAATAATAATTGAAAAATCTTGTGGTTATTTTGAGAGTTGTTTTTTAAAAGCTCTCCATGTTGTGACCTTCACACAATGATGTAGATACAGCTGCAGGCAAAAGCTCTTTCCCTTAGAATTCAGAAAAAAGGAAGATCCCAGCTAGCCTCAGCAGTTTATGAACCCAGCTGCTGCAGTATTTTCCTGATAGCCTTTATTCATCACCCCATACTTTTGTTTTCCTCAGTTTCCTGGCTAAACACCGGACTTCAATTCCTAGGTCTCAATTCCTGATTGCCTTCGTTCATTCAATTATGAGGGGGCCATTCATATAATCCAAAAAAAACACCATGAAGAGAGAGCCTGGAAACAGGATACAGCTTCAGCCAGGCCCTCGTATGGGATATGGACAAAAGCCCAATGATGCTTTGCCAGAGCAGGGCACAGAATGTGGGACTGAAGTCACTGACACCTCAGAGGCAATGGAAAATTTTACAGGTGCTGAAGCCCTGACTGACATGAATGGGGGAAAACAGTACATTCATGGTGTAAGACCTCACCCCACCACACATAAGAGGCTTTTTTGGTTTGGTTTGGGGTTTTTGTGGGTTTGTGTTGGATTTCCTGCTTGTTTGTTCTAGCATTGCATCCATTCCTCCTATAAGAAATAGCTGTATCTCTGGGAAGATGAAACCCAATCTTGATGTACATCTCTCAGGTCAACACTGACCTGACTGGAAAATCTAATGGCTGCCCAAGTGCTGAATGTCAGCCACCAGCAACTGAATGTCAAGACGGCATTTGGGCTTACCCTTTTAGGCCACCAAAGCAGAGCTATCTTGCCACATCCCCATCCTTAATCTCTAGAATATCATCAAGCACTCTTCCAGAGAGTATTTATCGAGCTCTTTCAATATATACCAGACAGTGTAGCAGTAATTCATCACATCATCCTGCCAACCTACACTACAGTCTTGCTAGGTTATATTAAAATTGCAACAAATGTTTAAGCTTTTTAATACTGTCATTTCATATTCCTGTCTTACACAAGGCTTTAAAGTTTACCAGTACTACATATCCATTTTTTTCCTTAACCCCATCATCTAGACTCCCTCTGCACTGAATACATAAGCCATTTACCTGGACAAAATTGAGTTTACGTGTAGTTAAGTCTTTAAAAGTCATCCCTGCTAGTCAATTCCCTCATTAGGAAACCACTTCCTATCAGAAGTGCCCTCAGGTTTTGAGAGCACATCAAAATTGGATCCACTTAAGCAACCGAGCTTTGATACTGCGCTTAATGACTTTCTAAATTTGTCATTTACAAAGTACTTTACAAGCCTTCCTAAAGAAGAGCTGAAGTCTGCCCATGCAGGAGCTAACCTTCCCAGCTCTCCTCCTTCAGGAGCCTCGGTGATGTATGATGTGTGCGGTGCCATTTTCTGAGTATATGACATTTCATTTAAATCTCATCATTTCCTTAGGACCATCTGGCCACTTTCTCAGCTACGAACAGATCGTACAACTGTGACAGCTCTTCCTCTCTTCTCTTTCAGATCTGTCCCTCCTGTTGTTTCCAAGCTACCTGGGTAGCTCTGGGAGAGAAACAGGCACACTACCTGCAGAAACAAGCACTCCACTATGACATACAGCGTGGGTCTCCAGCTTCCCTGCTGCTCCTTGTACCCAAAACGGAGATATTCTATCCCAAAATTATGAGGCCATATTATATTTCCCACACACATGCAGCTGAAGATCACACAGATCTGCTCCAACTGCATCACCAATGTTTAAACACCCCCTTTTAATGAGGAAAGTATTTTCTGTTGGTGAAAGTGAATATTTCTTAGTGGGAAACTTTCGCAAGTGAGCTTAATCTCCCACTTGTTTAACCCAAACAGAATTCTGGGAGCAACAACATAAAAAACTTCTACTTTCTACTCCCTTACAACTCAGAGACATTAGCATGCATACAACAAACCCAAAATAGTCTCAAGAGCAGAACCACAGTGTTGCTATAATCTTTCCTGCAAATTATGAAGTGTGAAATGGAAAGCTGAAAAAAAAAAATTTAAAAAATGAAATATTGATAACAACATGTCAAAATTACAACAGTAAAAGTAAGAAAATAAACTCCTTGGCTGTCATCTGTCTGGTGCCTTTTTGTAAATTGCTCTGATGCAATAACATCTTTTCTTTTCTATTGTAATTCTAAGTTTGCTATTCAACAACATCGCAGGAAAAGCTCAGATTATACTGCTCATAAAATTGAAACAATGATAAACTGTGAGGTCATTTCAATTATGAGGTGGGGTTTTGTTTTGATTTTAAGATTTACATATGCATTTGGGAAATTACTACAGGAAATCACCAATGAAAACTTCATAGCAGGGATTAAAGAAAGAAAAATATAATTTATCTAATTTTCATATTATTCAATCAGAATTTCAACACAAATACAGTTTTTCATGTTTTACCTTATTTTTTCCAACTTTATTTCTTTATTCATGGCACTCCTTCATTTAGTAAGTGATATGCACACAAAGTATTGTCTGATATTCAAACTTTTAAATTCTGCAATAAAAAGCACCACCAAAGCAACATGGAAAAAATAATAAAAGTCATTGTCACCAGTATGTCTAAAATAGGAAACACTGACGGATATTGAACCTGAAAATATCAGTGCAGCTTCCTACAGCACCCTTCCACCTGACTTGAATTGTCACACCTGATGCTGGAGTCAGTGAAGAATGGAAGATTTTCTCCAGGAGGAAAAGGAGGTGAAGTGAGGAAAGGGAGAGTGCACGGCCCTACAGGATTCCCTGTCAGGACTCCCCAGCTTGATTCCAATAAAGCACCACTTTCCCACACCTCCCAAGCTGCGATATCAACACAGAAATGGTTCTGTTTGAGCAAAATTATTTGCTTCTCATAGGCATTATCTACAAAGAGCTGCCACACCCACCGTGTTTTGGGGTGGATTTCTTTCACACATGTGCCCAGACTACCACAGCACGACCTTGAACTCTCCCTTGTTCTGCTCAAGTTTGGGATTGCTTTTTTCCTCCTCATTCATTCTTGTCTTGCTGTTCAGTTCAGAATTGCTGCTACTAAGATAAAAGCATGCCTTGATAATATTTTTTTTTTGGTCTGACACTATTTTAATAACATGGCTTCGGTCCTGGAAATTCGCTTCCTCCCTCAAGACACTCTTTTTTCCTTTTCTGACACACAAATGTAAGACAGAAACATCTCAAGTTTTTGATATTATAATATCAGAAGAGAAATCTCATGATAAACATTTTATGTTATGTCCCATTCTACCAGTGACATTATCTATCCATTATATACAATAATGGTACTAATAGAAAAAGTGTCAAGGTAACAACCTTCTACCAGAAAAAAAAAAAAAAAAGCCACCAACACACTTCCAGACATTTTCTCTTTCACAACAGGAGAATTAACAGGCTCTAGATTCACACTGAACTGAAAACCCTCCTTCTGGGTTCACTTTGAGCCTACGAGTTCATTTCAGCACTCAAACCAAGATTTGCCCTGAGTTTACATTCTACTTTTCCATTCTCCTTTCCTCTGCCTAGGATTATCTTTTCTCTTCTCTGTTATTGGTCCCTTCAGCTTTTCACTCTCATCTGCCTAATGTCACTTGAATTTCATTGCCTTCCTAACAGCCCACAACTGGTCATTCAATAACACTGAAACCAGGAAAAGAGAAAATTGCAGATCTCTTGCAAAAGGCATCTGTATATAAATGCTCCTTAATTATGATCATTCTGTTTTCACGAATTTTTAAACTGTAAAGTTACCTTATTTTACAATGGTTTATGTTTTTCAGAAAAACATAATTTTCAGTTCAACTTTAAAAAAAAAAAAGAACAGAAAAAACCAACCCTGAAAGAGTAGTTACTGCAAGATCACTACCTAAACATAACCATCCCCTAAGCTTTACTCTGGAAACAGAAATACTGTAGGCTTAGGAAAGAACATGGCAACTGATGAAAAACCTCCTTTTGAAAAGTTTGCCATGATGTTTTGGAATAAATAGTTACAAGATTTATTCAAAGAAAAAATAAGCATTCAGGAACAGTGGTGTATCCCCTATAACTCACACCTTGCATCCCTACAGGTGATTCCCTCTACAAAGCTGGCACATGACATCAGAGGTGATCTGTATTTCTAACTGGCCTTTTCCATTTGTGTGAATCACAAAAAGATTCATATACTTAAATCTCACAACTCAGTACATCATGTTGAGTAGCAATTTGATGACAGGTTTATGTTACATATTCACAACTGATTGTCTAAAGAAGAGATGGCCACATCTAGACAGTAGCAAAAGCTACGAGATACAGTAAGAATTTAGAGCCTAATCAGACTTCTGAAAATAAAAGTGTTTTTTAAATATCAGTAAGGTGTTTTGTTAGGAAGAATTTCAGTATACCAAGTAAAACATGGAACTTAATGAGTTTCCATTATTTCAATTTATCTATAAGCATTCCAAGCCTGCTAATATTTCAAGGTTCACAGCATTCTGGTTTATGATAAAATTAAATCATACTAAATCTACAAGCGCAGAAAATGGTCACAAGCTTTGTGAATGGATTTGAATGGGAGCAATTTTTAGAAATTAAGCTTCCTCTGTGCTACTTGGAGATGTACTAAAAATGACAAAATCGGTTTAGTGATACAAAAAAAAAGGCAAGAGGTATGGTTTGTTTGTTTGGGGTTTTTTTAAGTTAAAATTGTGATAGCATCTCTTTTGGAGTTGAACTACTCTTTCGTAACACCTGAGCTGTATCAGGGAAAAAGCTTTAACAGTACTTTCAATAAATTCAGAGGTCTAAGCATCATGAGTTCCCTCTAATATTGCTAGGCATAAATGGGCAAAGTCTCATACCAAGTAATGTCTTGCTTTATGCTGGTATCCTGCAAATATGAAACCATATCAGAGCACAAATTTCTCTTGAAATATAGATTCTTGTTACTTCCTCTCGAGATGAACACCTAGCAGGTTATTGATCTGCTTCTGAAGGACACAGTGTTTATTATGTAGGAAACCACTGCTGGGCACAAGTGTGAGAAATTAATGATGGTTTTGTAAGTGTCCACACTGTGGTGCTGAACCAGTGGGGCAACTGTCAATCTATATGATAATGCATCCCAAAACTTCATAAAATCAGTGATGTGAAGAAGCATTGATTTTCGAGCTAACCAGGATTTGTGAGAGAGTAAGGCTAAAAAGTTTACTGAAGTTAACACCTCTGTGTGTATAACAGTTGCTTCATACTTGCGTGATAATTTTTTAAATCAACCAAACCTTTTAAATCAACACAGAAACCCTTCTCACGGAAACCCAACATGAATTCCACATCCTGGTTCGTTACGTGCTTGCTGTTTGATCATGTTGTTCTTTCTCCTAATACCATTGTTAGAAATATGCAAAATGGATTCACTGCACTGTATTTCCAGTTACATAATAATTCACTTCTTATAGGGAGGACAATGAAAAACAAGTGAACAGACTGATTCTTTTACCAATCTGTGACAGAGTGTATAAAAGTAGGTTCTGAGAATATGTTTTCTTAGACAAAAGGTGTGACACACTGCTGCCACTGAAATGGAGACAACCACCTTCAGAGAAGTGAATTCCTGCTATAGCATTGAAGCCCAATCATTCCATAATGCCAGAATTCTATTAGTAAGGTTTTTTATTTGAAACTACGCTCAGAAGCCTTAACAAAACCATACTAAAATCAATGGAAGTTGTCATATTTTCTGTGAATGGTATTATTAAAAGGAAAAATCAATTAACCAGTCACTGATTCTTTTAAAACATGGGCTTCCTCGTACAAACCATGATTAGTAAATGCACATTCTCTCCTTTGTTTTGATGAAGAAATGTATCCTGCTATGCCTATGGAGAGGATATATTACCTGAAGATTCTATTTAAATCAACAAAAAAAAGACTGGTGTTACAAACGAAATCAATTGCACTTTGCTGAACTTCTTTCTATAGATATATAAACTGTAATTTGGTTTTGCCCTGTTTGCTTTGACAAGCAGTTGCTTGTGTTTCCAGAGCCTGGCACACCCGCTTTGCTGAAACCAAGACAACTGTCAGTAAGCACAGGGAGGAGCCCAAAATAAACACCTACAAAAATCCTCTTCTGAGAGGCACCCAACACGTACCGAACAGAATTTTATCACAATATGCTTAGCAGAGAGCTGGTGTCACAGGCTGGTATCAGCTGCTGGAACAGCTGCTCTGAGGGTGTGATGTTAGGGAGGTTCCTCTTCACCTCCTCAGAATGATAAGATCCAAACCCCTTAGTTTCTACTTTAACTAAGCTGAGTTTGCACTTTCATCACCCTATAGATAGAAGACAAATTCCTGCAAAACCTTTTCTACCATTTTCCCTCTTGAGTTCAATTTAAACCTATGTGAGTGGAGAAAATTCCGCAGGTAAGAACTTTAAGGTGATCCATATGAAGAACCTGGTTCTGGGTATGTGCACCTGAGAGGACAGTGCTGAACACAGGACACCAGGCTCTACCACTGCCAAGCTGCTTGGTCACAAGTGATTGGTGCTGGGCCCAAAGTCTCATTTCTGTGACCTTAAACTACACGAAACACAAGTGTTATGCCTCAGTCCAATGCATAATTTGCTTTCTAAAAGCCCCTCAATACTAGTAATAAAAGACCAAAATAATTGTTTTTACAACTCCAAAACCATGGAAAAAAATGCATAAAATTAAATCTGATTGTTACGAATTAGCATCAGTGTTACAACTACCAACACATTCTGGATTATTAATATTACTTCAAGCTGTGTAGAAAAATCACATATAAAAACTATTTTTCTTTGGAAATTTCTTTCTGCTTCTCATCATTAAGTTTAATTTAAGATACTCGGAGCACAAACTTCTGTGACAGATTATGGCATGAAAAGTAAATTGTAAGATCAAACATAATATCTATCATATGATGCACATATAATAGTTTCCTGATAGTGATGCTAAAAAAACCCGAAACGCGTTAAAAACAGCTTTAGTCAAACTGAGAAAGCGCAAACTTCACCTTTAAAAGAAGACTCATGTGTTTTTAAGTATGCTCACGTTCTCACACGTGTAGGTTAGGAATACACTGAAGGAAAAGGCCTACCATTTTCCTCATCTGACTTATTCTCGTTGTCGGAGTCGGTGAGCGTGAGAGCCGAGTTCTCGCGGCTCGACAGGCCGGAACTTCTCCTGGATTTGATCCCTCTGCCCCACAGCCTGATGGCGTGCTCCGGAGACATCCCTCCCTCCGTGTCCGAGTCGGCGTCAGAGCCCGCGCTCAGGGAATAGCCTTGGTGGAGAATTCCTATGTCTGAGCAGTAGCCGCTGCGGTGGGGAGAGGGCTCACAGATCCCTAGTTCTGCAAGCGTGAAGTTTGTTCCTAGAGGACAAGAAAAAAAATAAAAATTAAGTACTTTGAAAGCTAAGAGATTTATTTTCAGCTTGAAAATACCAGACCTTTTTAATTTTGCTCAGTTCCGCTGTATAGCAGTGAATGACATACAGAGATCTCTGGTGCACTGGTCTAGCAAGACTTTACCTCAAAAATATTAAATGTATCTAAAATGGATGAAATATACAAAACAAAGGTAGGAAAGGCCTCTAAAATTTAGGTTACTGTTTTGGCCCCAAATAATTAATCACTTAGACGCGTGATTAAGATAAACCTCATGACAAGTGCTAATGACATGACCTGCTTCAGTGTGTATCTAACCTCGTATTTGTAGGATAGACCATGAGCTTTGAAGTTGTGCATTTGATTACTCAAAAAGAGAAACTTTTAAAATGAAGCTCATTTTCACAAACACAAGTCTTTCACAGAGATAGTGCAAGAATGCCAATCCATCAGTGAGGTAACACAAAACTTTGTCACCAATTTTATATTTACATTTGTTGCAATTGGTACTTTAATATCAGCTAAAGAAACCAAGACAGACCTTACATTGAAACGGTTTTCTATCTTTTTTCCCATATTCCAGAAGAAAGAATGCACCGATACCAAAATCAGGAGGTCATTTGGTTTAAAGGCAAAACTTTCTGAGGCAATGTCAAAACACGTGACCTTTAGCAGTTAATAACGACTCAGTGGACAAAATCTTATACATTTTTAAAGCACACGGAGTCCCCCAGGGTTCTCAGAAAGTCCAGAGTTGCTGCCTGATTTCTTCTTACATACTTGTTTCCTACAGTAATGAACAGGGCATTAAAAAAATAAAGGGAAATATTCACTGCTCTCTAAGGCTTTCAAAGACTTTGTAAAGCAAAGTAATTTGAGCTTCATTGCATTGGGCTAAAAACAAAAACCAGACTGAAGTTGCTGGCAATATAACTGCCAGTTATTTAATTAATTTCTTAATTCACAGGGAAACCAGATCTGGGGTCTGTGTTTCTAAAACAGTAGTTTCATTTCATCCAAAATCAGTTTATATTTTCTCCTCTTCCTTTATATATTTTTCAGAATGAAGCTCTACAGTAGAAGTTCATACACTAAATAAAACACACAAATTAAGTGTCTTCTATTAATAAAGATGGTAACTAGATTTTTTTTTTAATTATTAGAACTTCTTTCACAGATTAGCCAGGAAAGCTCATAGAGTTTTAAATCTATCTGATTCACCTTCCTGTATCAGCTGTCTCCAGTCTCATCTCTGCCAAAGCGTTTTTTGGATACGGAGTGTACGCACACATGTACAAAGTAAAACTGGGCCCCACTTTAAATTTATTCCTAGAGCTCCTCTGTTAAAGGAAGGGGATGGAGTTCTCCTGGAAGCCTGACCTGTGTCCTCAGCCAGCAATGACCAGGCTTGTGCATGCCTCTGTCACCCTGAGGTCAGTCTGCAAACAGCCCAGCACCAAGGCAGTGCCCACAGCCCAAGGTAAAGAATTATCACCAGACGATGCTTCTCAAGAAATGAAGCATTTAGTGGCAATGGGTAAAAAGAATATAAAAAGGCTGACATCAAAAAAGCCAGCTCACTTTCATCAACACCAAATTAACCCGAACCCTTCTAGTTAGGAGCATATTTTACCTGTCTTGTAGTATTTAATGTAGTAATCAGAAATTTAGTGGTTTAGTTAAAAGTAGGGAACTCAACAGTCCTAAAAATTAGCTTCTCAAGTGCACTTCAGTCTAGCGATTTTTTGCCTTTTGTTTTGTAATAAGTGAAGAGTTCTAGCATGACAGATAAAGTGACTTTTAAGGAAAACGTAAACTTTAATCATGTGCAATTTCAGTAGAAGACATTTAGCTAAAACAGTTTGATTGATTAGAGTTTTGCTTCAGCCATGTTAGGAAATTAACCTTAGACTTATTAATAAAAAGGTCAAAATCAAACGAAAATAAACATAAAAAATGGACTGAACTGAAGCTTAGTAGTTCCCCCCAGGTGGAGTACATGTTGACTTTAGATACATGTCAAAATTGCTAAACTCATTGTGAAAATGAAGTTTTTCAAATGTTCTTGTTCGCTGGTGGTATGTCTACAAATACACAGAAATTATGTATATATTAGCTTAATTAAGATGTTGTACATACAAAGTAAAACATTTTGATGATATTCTGTGGATTTTAACAGCCCTTACAAGCTCAGATGATTTCACTTTGATTAGCATGTTGTTATTACTTTGTCTCTTGCTTTATTTGTCTGAGGAAAATGGTAAAGGCACTGGAAGCTAAATACAGTATTCACAAAACTCATTCACCCATTTGAGTTTTATTATCTGGGAACTTGGCATTTTCCAGTAACCGACCAAATTTTAAAAAAATTGTGAAGTGGATCATATCAAGAGCACAAATGGAATCAACCCCTGAACCTCTGGGAAAGGATTTTCTATGCTGATTCTCAGAAATCCCTTTATAGTCTTATGACCTGATGGTAGACATGAAATATTCTAGAAATTTCCCTGTCTAGTAAAAACATGTTCTTCTCTGGTAGATTTTAAATTAGTTTTATATACTAACTTTTGGCATTTGCTTCTGCAAAATATTATTTGAGACTGTCCTGTATGGCAGCATATAGTGGCAGAATAACTTGTCCTTGGATAATCATTTTTTCACATCTACATACATATATATATAAAAGAGGTTTTCAGATCTGTATTTTACATCCAAATATATAGAAATATATCTCCATATTTATAATTCCTGATACCTTCATAGCCCTTAATTTACTGTAAAATCTGAGGAAAGGAAGATGGAAATACAACAGTTATATTTTCTAGACCTTTTCTTGATCTCGACCATGTTTTTCTACATGCCTTGTTTTCCTAAAATGCCCACATGTCCTGAATGACATATGAACTGCCTCCACTAACATATTCCGCTCTCATTTACTCAACCATTATTGCACATTAAGGTATTAATGGCATCAGTAGACCACTCTGTGTTCACATAGAAGATAAATATAATCTGCATTCACAGTAATTCACAGAATATGCTGAGTGGGAAGGGACCCACAAGGATCATAGATTCCAACTCCTGGCCCTGCCCAGGACATCCCAACCATCACACCCTGTGCCTGAGAGTATTGTCTGAACACCTCTTGAACTCTGTCAGGCTTGGTGCTGTGACTACTTCCCTGGGGAGCCTGCTCCTGTGCCCATGCTCTGGGTGAAGAGTCTTTTCCTGATATCCAACCTAAACCTCCCCTGACACAACTTCAGGCCATCCCCTCGAGTTCTGCCACTGGTCACCATAGAGAAGAGATCAGTGTCTGCCCCTCCTCTTTCCCTCACAAGAAAGCTGTACCCTGCTGTATGCGGACTGAGGTCTCTCCTCATTCTCCTCTTCTCCAGTTGCACAGACCAAGTGCCCTCAGCGGCTCCTCACACAGCTTCCCCTCAAAGCCCTTCCCCATCCTGGCTGCCCTCCTTCAAGCACCCTACTAGTACTTTGCAGATGAAGTCTCACAAAAGATGAAAAACTACCCAAGTCATTTCATATCCACTCAGCCTGCCAGAATACTCCATGTGGAACCCTGATGACAAAGCTCAGCAAGAACAACACAGCCCTCCTTGCCCAGTGCCAGTACAAACTACAACACCTATGAACTGGAGTGAAGAAACGCAGGCCCAGCCTGGCCTGGGGTTAAGGTTTAGTGTCTCCTTCAAGGGGTACTGTCCTTACAGCTCTAAGTGGTATTGGGAGCTCAGACATAGCAAGACCTCATAGGGGACAAGCGAAGGCAGCGGGCAGCAGTCCCACTGCTTGCCATGCCCTGGCCAGTCAGACTGCTCTGCCGTGTGTCCACAGAGAGAACGCTGGGCCACGAGCCAAACTGCACTGCCAGCACCAGCAGGCAAGGGTGGCTTCTTGCAGTGTGAGACAGTGCCCTCTGCACCTGGGGCATGCACGGAGCTGAGAGGAACTGAACTGCACTTCCCTGAAATGTCACTTGCAAAGCAGGACTGAAATGTGCAGGCAGAAACCATTCTCGAACACTGAAAACTTTCTTTCAGACTCTTGCACCATCTACTACCTCACCAGTGACACTAAGTGAAAAGAGATAAATAACATCAGATCCTTATTGGTGGAAAAGAAAGAAACTTCTTTCTCTTGAAGAACACAGCACCAAAAATAGAAAGTCACAAGGTTTTTCCTTTTTCATATGAAACAGAACTTAGTGGTCTCCATCCCCAGTCCCTTCATCCCCACCTACAGAAACCACTAGATGATTTTCATTAAAGAAAGGCAGTTAAAACCAGCTGCTCCCTTAAGGTGTACATAATATCTCATACAAAAATAGACCAGCAGTATTCTAGTTTAGAAGTGTAATATAATGTTATGTACTTGATCATCATTGCCCATAATCTACATGCTGTGAATAGTCTCTCAATAGAATAGATGTTTTCCTTTAAATGAGGACATTACTTCTATTATCTCTTTAGTGCACTTCCTTGTACAGAAATTTACTGTTTCAGTTATTTAGGATATAAACACTTACTAACAGTGTGTTGAACTCAATGATGTACTACTGTCCTCATTATCCCTGCTAAGCCTAGAAAGCATCACCATTTAAGCAAAGGTTACTTTCACCTAACTCACCCTAGGCAGAGGTCTCATTTAGGTGATCACAAACTGCATGAATTGCCCTTCTGAAGATTAATCTAATCCAGCTGTGATCGCTACAAGATGCTTCAGAGCAAGATTTCTGAAACCAGTAATGCACAGATGAGATAAATTTGCCTTCAACACGACATCAAGGTCAAGACTGGGCTAAGTGTAAAATCAAAAGGGATAAATATCACTCGCAGTCTTTGCTACTACAATCAATTACAGAAAGTAAGAATAACAAAAATATATCTATTTAAGACATTCCATCCTTTTTCAAGTTTTTGTTATGTTCAGAGCTATAATGATTTTGCTGGCAGGAGTACCACAATTTAGGTCCAATCTCTGGAAGAGGTCTCTCTTTTTAGAAACCTCTGATGCACACTTTATTTTGCACAATTCTTTATAAATTCAGTCTGCCTTGGTCCCTTCTGCAGCGAACTGACTAGAAGGAGCAAACAGAAATGTTTGTGCACATTGCAACACGTGGTTTGAATGTAAAGTTCATTCTCTAGCTTCTCCCATCAACGGCAGAAGAATTCTTTAACAGTCTTTTATAATCTGCCTTGCTTCTTTCTGCCCCTGAGATGCCCACGCTGGGCTGCTTTTGGCTGAGACAGCGTTGATTTTCTTCCCTGCAGCTGGTATGGGGCTGTGAGGTTTCAGCCACTGCTGAGCAGTTCTTACAGAGAGTCAGGGCCTTTTCCACTCCATCCCACCAACTACATTCCTGGCACCGCCTTACAGTGATGAACGTGACTTTGATGATATGCTGGCTTAAGGAAAAGTAAGCATTTATTGCTTTTTCCTCAAGTGCTGATGTTGATTAAAGACAAAATCAGATTTGAGAGGACAAGAGGATGGAGCTAGGTGGCAAACATGGCTATCTATTACCTACCCCACACAGCCCACATTGAAATGCAACTCTTCAGGCTAGCACTTTACTTTCCTAGCCAATCTTTCCAACTTTTCCAAGCTCTGAGGAATGGTAAAAGGAGTACAGCTTCATTTATTATAAAGGGATGTGCTATTCCTACCGACTGCCCATTCTCAAACCTGAAGGAGACAGATGTATGCAATTCTGTAAGCAATTGCTCTGCTCTCCTCTGTGCTTCGCCCTTCCGTGCTCTCCCTGGGCACACTTCTCCTCCTCCTCCTCGCTGATTAAGTGCCAGCAGAAAGAAAATTCCAGGCTGAGCCTCCCCTATTATTCCCTGTCAGGCAGCAGAATGCTGGGAAAGCGCTGCTCAGAGCTGACCCCTGGGCCGGCAGCAGCTCCTGGGCACACCTGAGAGCTTCCACCACTTGTGCACTCAGACCCTAGGAAATCTATTGTATTTCAGCAGAGATTCACGGACAGAGAGAGGGGAAAGAATCCCAGACTTGGAATCTCCAATTCAAAGCATGGAGATAGTTTGGTTTAACCAACACAACAGTCACTGAAGGCAACGTGAGGGATTTTGTGCAGCATCCATCTTAGAACAGGTCAGACACTCTCTGTCCAGTCTCCAAACAAACCAACCCCAATCACTAAAATTCAGTTCCTGTGACTTTTTCCTTTACAAGCAGCAGAGAAAGAACAGAATGTGAAGCCTCATGGCAAATCATGAAGTTCTTGTTAACTCCCCAGCTCCAGCCCAAATACCATCAAAGTAATAGTGGGTTTTGGAGGTGGTGTTTGGGTTTTTTTGTTTGTTTGGAGTTTTCTAATAGAATCTTATGAAAAAGAGTTAGAGTGCATATTTTCTATTCTCAGCCTCAAAATGGATCAAACTATGGAATAATCTTGTTAAATGCCTGTTTCCTTTTAAGAGATAGTGAATTTCTAAATAAAATCCATCCCAGAAACACAAGAAAAGATTAGGAATTTTTGTGTATTTAAAGTGATAGCTAGCATAAAGAACACAGAAAGAATGATTTTCAGTTTGTTTTTTTATGTTAACCAACCTGCTCAACACCTGATACTATCTCCTATCACACAAGCACAGTATTTTCCTATGAAGGAATAACAACTGCAGCTCCATTGAAAACACAAACTTTGAAAAGTAGTCAGTTTTAAAGATAATATAAGGAAAGAATGAAACACAATCNNNNGAATGAAACACAATCCCAATAGAGGAGAGCTACCACTTAGTATCTGTATTGACTATCCAAGTTTGCAATGCACACTTAGGCTCATTTGGCACAAAGTAGTACAAAAATTACACCATGGTCCCACAAAACTCAAAGTCACAGTTTTCACCACTAAAAAAAGTAATTTTCATTCTAGTCTAGCTCAAAAGATTTAGGTCTCTTGTTGTTAAAGTATTTTGAGTTATGTCAGAAAAGGACAGTNTATACACACACACACACATGTATAAAGTACTTTTGTGATAAAATCACTGTATGGCTGTTTATCTTCACTGATACACTAAACTGAGTTCAATTATTAAGAAAAAGGTCTACAAAAATCTGTAGTAAACAACCAGCGGATAAAATGAGCTGTTGATGCTTTGCTGAATTAATGAAAAACCTTTTTCTTATTTTTATACTCTTAAATCAAGATTTAAAAAGTGACAAAAAATAAACCGCTGTTCATGACTTGATAAATAAACTGTGCTCTCAAGAACCAGCAGAAGTCACAGGTAATAAACTTTCATACTTCCTTAACTGTTTAATTGGGAACTCTCAAAAAATCTGAATCAGCTGTCAACACAGACAAAACCTTAATTGTTTCTCTATACCTTGCTTCACAAGCTAGGAACATGGGTACTCTATATTTTATGAAGGTCCCCAGGCACATATAAAGATTTCTGAGCACTAGCAGCTGTCAGCTCTTTAGTCACAAGGTGCTTCTTCACTGTAAATACCATGTCACTTAGAAATAATGGTAATGTAAATTGTAACCTGTACAGTAGACTAAAAAGTTTAAACCATTATTCAGCTGAGAACTTGTGTTTATATTCTGAATGATGTTGTTCCTAACAGTTTTAGAAATGACAGAGATGCCAGCCTTTAACTCTGCATTTCTAATCCTACTAAGAGCACCACCAGTAGACCAATATGAATGACTCTCAGGACTGAGAAAAGAATACACCTAATATGAAGAGCTTCCCAAAAAACCCAAACATTTTAAACTGAGAACCACATGAATTGAAAAAGCATATTCAAAAAATCCACATAAATATCACGTCAAACTTAGAGAATAATGAAACCAAAATCATTTGAGCACTGTAATTTTGGAGTAAAAGGTAAATATCTTACAGTCAGGTATCGAGGGAAACAGATGAAGCTCTCTGAGAAGTTTACCTACTAACAACCACATTTTCTTTTATTCACCAATTGCCTTCATTAAATGAGAACATCAGGAAACATCTGTATTTATTTGACTGAATTATAAACTGCTTTCAGGTTTTCATTTTTAATCCTAGCTAAATAATTAGTTATTTTCATCCGCCAGTCAGTTGTGGTATTATGAATGGATCGGCTGGCACCAATCCAGATCACTACTGGTCCTGAACTTTGCTACAGATGAAATACACACCCTTAATACAGGATTTCTTTCGTTCTACCAATGACTATTTGCTCACTGCACAAAGAAATGCAGTGAATTGCCTTGCTGGCACATCCAGCAGCTGCAGGGCTATGGCAACAGCACTGCAGATCCACCAGCTCCATTGCTGGACCTCACTGGTCTCGCCAGGCATCTGAGGAACTGTGCAAGGAAGAAATACAACCTGGTCCCATGCACCTCTTTTCCTTCCCTACCTTGTGGTGTTTTCCACACACTCATAACACGCTGCTATTCTGCTTTTCTTTTCCTGGTCCCTGTGCACCCACGTTGATGATTTCAGCCTGTTGCACTCAGCAGCGGTGCTGGCGGGCACGGCCTGTTCCAAAGTTCTCTTCCCACCTCAGCACCACAACTCCCCTTGGTTAACGCAAACCATTTCTCTGTTTCATCTACACTTCTCTCTGTTCCCATGGTTTAGAATTTCAGTACAAGTGTTTTAATTTAGACTATTTTTCCCTTCTTCAATGATCAGTGAAGATTTGTGTTATGTGGTAAATAAACAGGTTATAGATTCTGTTTATTCAAACTTTTTGCTGTTTGAAACTATGTCTTTGTTTTATAAAACTCCATTGGAACAACAGGGCCAGTTGTTGCACTTCTGTTGTCCCTTCCCTTCCAATTTTGTCTAAGATTTGAAGGACTGCCAGCACTGACTTTATTGGTTAATAATAGAGGGACATGCAAGTGTGCCAAAGAGTGAGTCAAGCTCCTACCAGCACTTTGCATTGAGCTTAACAGGTGGCAGCGTGCGATCCCCGAAGAGGAATTATCAAGATATCTCAATTAGAACAACAATTTTGTCAAATAATTTTTTATGTATGGGAAAATGTTGACCCTGATTTTCACAAACTGACTTTAAGAAGAATGATTTTCCCGCACCAGATCAAATATTCTACACAAGAACCAGCTGTAATAAAAAAAAAAATACTGCACTTGTCTGTCACTTAGTTCTGCATTAAAAAATTTTCAGCTTAACCCCAAAATCTTTGTGAGGCAAGAGATAATACAGTAAATACTACAAAATCAGACCAAAATTCAGTTGGTTTGAAAGAGAGTTACTGTGTAGGCTGTGTTATCTGACTATTTTTAACACACACGTCATCTCAATTGCTAAGTGCCTTTACTTGCTTCATAAGTGCCTTGCAGATCAGGTGAAATGATAAATTCACATCTCACTGATAAAGGTCAAGTATGCCTAGGCATCATACGATTACATTATTTTTTTTTTATTTATCATCATCATCATCATTATTTTTGAGTTTGCAGACTCCAATTAAAGAACTCTTCGGATTTAACAAGAGAGAGATTAGATTGGATTATTCATTAATGCTCCCACTAGTTCACACTTTTTAGCCTACCAACATTTTGCAAGGAAACATTTTAGGCTAGGTCATGTAATTCTCTTTTGGTTATATGGGAGTCACAGGCAGTTCTGAACCTAAAAGCAGGGTTTCTTTGAAAGGGAGTATGGAGCATGTAAGGACAGCACTGGAGAATATGGATGGGAAAAACCCGCTCCTCTCTGCTGCTTACAGGATGCCTTGGATGAGAGCTTGTCCATTCTGCTCCCAGACTCTCTACCCATGACGTGAATACTGACAGCAGCACTGTCTGGTGCTGTTGGACATCTCTTGCCTGTGGCCTTGCAGTCACTGTCTTATCGGAAAAAATTGTGTTCTTAATTACCGGTGCGATAGGGCGCATGAGCTAAGCTGGCCGGTGGCTTCAGGTGGCTTAAGCCACCATGACAGGCTCTGGATACTCACAGATTTATCCATCACTTTCAGACTGATGAACTCTGATTCGGCTAAGCATATTAAAGCTTGCCAGCACCTCCATTTAAATTTCAGATTTGTGGTTCTCAAAGGCATTTGCTTGTTCTATTTTCTTTTTTGTTATCTCTTTAAAGACTTCAGAACAGAGAACAAGCATACATGTCACAAAACTACCCTTGGATTTAAGTTCTTCTGCAACTTACTTTTGTTATGGGAAGTGAACACAGAATAAGTTTTATAGGGCTTTGGGGTCTTTTTTTTGCATAGTTTTGTTTGTTTGTTTGTTCGTTTTAAACTGAGAATTTGGTGAACAATGTGCATGGATATAAAGTCAAGGAGAGAGCCATTTCATCCTTGAACAGGAAAGCCTGAGGAAAGGACCCTCAACCCAAAAAAGCAATCCAAAAGTTTCCAAGGATTTCTGGCCTGGAAAGTCAAAGCAGAAATCTATAGCTAAAATAATCACAAGTGTACAGCTGAGATTAGCTGTGGTCCTCTAAGTCATTTTAGGGATAACTTTAAGAAGTCCAAAGCAGGAACCCACAAATCAAGCCATTCAAAGTCAAACATGTTCTCTGTAGGCGGAAAAGATACTTCGTTTGTTTAAAGCATTTTTGGTAAAAATCAAACACTGAACTAATGATATTCCTGTGGACCCTTCTTAATATTACTTATCTGTAAGAAAATGTTTGAAAACGAGCTTGGAAGTGAAGCTGCTTTCCAAATTAAACACAGGATAACACGCACAGAAAGCAGGGACCACAAGCCCTGAGGAAGTGATCACCCAGGTAAATACTGCCATGTGCACATGGGAACTGCCAGGGGGGATTGGCAGGCTGGGGCTGCAGTGCCTGTGTCTCCACCTCACAGCGTTCCCTGGCCCACTCAAATCCAGCCAGAATTTGTAAAGCCTGACCTGAGTGCGCTGGTAGCAGAAAATCTATGAACAGGAAACTGGAACAAGCACCATGAAGCATATGGTCTCTTCTAATTTAACCCACTGGAGCTATAGGAAAATGAGAAAAACACTGCCTTTTTGTTTCCATTTTACCTAAAATTATGGGGTTTAATTTTTGACCTATTTAACAATACTTGCCTCTTCAGAGTCCCATTGCAGGCACAGCACACAGCAAATGGGTAATACTGCTCAAATTTGTTTCCATTGCAGACTAATACCACTGCTTTTTNCGACATATTCCCCTGTTTTTTTTTTTTTTTTTTTTTTTTTTTTAAATCAGCTTTTAACATTCCTGTTATCAGGAAATGCCCTTTTCAGAGGGGAAGAAGAAACCTACACCAGCCTTCTCTTATGAATGCCTCGAGCCTTCAAAATTAGCAGTGAGAATCCTGTGGATACTGTATACTCCCATCTTAAGAGCAGATGTGGCACTGTATAGTTTTGGTATTAAGTACCGTCAAGGTTCCTTTTAAGCAAAGAACTATTTATCTACTTAACACAGAACATAACCAACTTTTGTAAGTTTCACATATTACATTTATTTCAAAACGCTTGGCATTATTAATCCTTTTTATATTGTTAATAGAAAGATTCTGCTTCAAAACCCCAGAAAGTTTATTTTTTCCTCTCTTTTTTGCATTGCATGCACTGATGAACTAGCCTGCTCAGCAAGCATTTAACAGATTAGACACTTGAACATGGTTTCAGGCAATGCTCTCTCATGTTTCTGCGTATTGCCTGATAAACACTTCAAAGTAAACCGCTCATAAATATGAAATGAAAAGCCAAGAAGTCGTTATGCACAGCTTTGAGATACAAATCTCTTTATTCCCCTCTGAAGTGGAATTTGATTGACATAATGAGTCATAGATCCTGTCCAGGGACACACTGCCTTATCCCCTTTTCCTCAGGAGACAGGGAGTCTTTAAAGAAATCCACTTCAGAACTTTCTGATAGACAGCTACAGGAAAGTTGAACACTACATAAATGTATTATTTTATATTAATACCTACCTTAACAGCTGTGACACATGTCAAAGATTGACTCCAAAGCCATGAACAGTCCCCAGCATCTAACCCTGTTAAAGAAGGCCAAACCTGAGATATCCATTTTATCTCCTTATCACGGGCACGGTAACACAGGAGCACAAAGGAGAGTTCCCAGAGCCACAGGAGCTCGTGCTCAGCTGGGCACTGCCCTGTGCCCATCCCCAGGGCCCCTCTGTGAGCCCGGGCAGCAGCAGCTCCATCCCCAGCCAGGCAGGAACAGATGTTTCCTGGTGGAGTTTCACAAGGAACAGGTGAGCCCCTGTGGCTTGGGCTACTCCACCTCGGAGCCAGCACCTTCCCTTCCCTTCCCTCGGGCGCCGGCACAAGGAGCTCCAGCAGAACTGCCCCTCCTGCACTGGGGGCACAGAGCCCCTCCTGCCCGGCTCTGCCTGCTGGACACGCCACACATGGGGCCAGAGCACAGGGGGCTGCCAACGATGCTCCCACCCCGAGCAACTCCACATTACTGTGACCCTCATTAGAAGGCAGATTTATCAGGTACAGACCCCCACAGTCATTTCCTACAGTTCACAGGTCCGTGCTGTGAAGGAAATTAAGACTTTCATGTGAGATGGAGCAGTTAAAACCATCTAGCCTGAAAAACCTCTGAAATGCTAATTTGGATATTGCTGTTAATAAATGATACCCACATGAAAATGACAAAAACTATGTAATTGTTGGTCATTGCTATTCCACAAAATGTCTATTCCAATAAAAGTTGAGCTTTAAGCCACCACAGTGAAACTGCTGATCAGTAGTGCCATAAACAAAATTATGGTGCAATAAATTGCTACCCTACAATGTTATATTCACAATGTTATATTCACAACCTGCATTTGTAGTATTTGTGGAGGTTTTTAGAAGGAATCCAGAAAATATCTGCCTAAATTAAGATGCAACTTCTGGCACTTTATTTGCTAGCCATGCTGTATGCATTAAATTATACATCGTTACTGGCTTTTGTTAGTCTCTATTCCCTATGAAATAATCATATATAAAGTATACAAGATCCACCACTCACAACTTGGCTTTCTTTTGTTAGTGGAAGTGCTATTATTAGTGTTATACATGAGCCATTCACGTGATTTATACAATAATACATACATCATTAAGATTTAAAAGGCAACAGTAAAAAATTAGCTTAATTTGTGGTGTTCAAAATGCACTCAATTTTTTTTTTTTATTTTGCCAATAAAAATGAAAGGCTAATATCTATAAAAAGCACACAGCAAAACAATGAAATGGAAAGAAGACTAAATATTAAAAGAGCTGAATTCATATTACATGTAAATAATGAAACATTAAAGTCTAATTTTGCAGCAAAAGGCTGAAAGGGAGATTTAGAAGCTTAAAATGATGAAAAAGCCACAACGCGGTATTGCCCTCCATCTACAAAGAACATCGCTGCCTCTTCTCAATCCTGAGTCACCGAGATTACTCAGACATTATTCTTCCCTCTGAAACGTTTCTTGTTAAAAACTTTTACTGTTGTTGCTTATTGTTTGCAAACTGCAAACACGTTTAGACCCTGCTATATTGCGAGCACTCTTCCTTCTCAGACATCTTAATGGACTGCACTGGCTTCTCTAATCACTGATAAGCAATGAAGATTTACATCAAAATACAAAAACATGAATTGCAACAAATATCGAGTAAAATGGGCAAGTGCTTGAAAAAGCCCAGAACTAAATCAAAGCTTATGACTATAAACAGGCATTCTCCTATTTTACAGTGTTTGATTATGGATTGCCCTACGTAAATTACAAAATTTTTGCCCAAATTGCAACTGTTTGTAACTATTTTGAGTATTTGTGAAGAATCATTAACATACACAGAACTAACTATGTACCTTGGCACATATCTGAAAAAACTGTCACATCCAAGTATTAATTTTAACACATGAATTATTCCAGTGTAGTATTGATGGATTGCCAAATAAAAGGCAAATAAGGCATCTGAAATATTCTGAATTACTCAGTCTTCACAAGACCTTCAGCAGCCCTCACAATTCCCACACAATTAATATTACACATATGTGTAAAGTTACTTACTTCAAAAATGAACTAAGGCCTAAAATAAATCCTCTTTTTGATGATAACGATCCTAGAATAAAGCGTGTTTCTATACACGAATGTTATTTTAAGAGATTACAGCACAGTTACTGAGCTTTCATTACAAGATGTGAAATGTTTGGATAGGGCTTCAAGCAGCATTAGGTATTCTGATGAGGTGAACAAGCCCAGCTGCCAGTCACACCCTTGGCTCTGTCAGTCACTTCAGCACACTGAAACCAAGTTGTCTCTGGGATAAGAGCTCCTCAGAGATCTGCAATTGCTGCTTGACCTGCAGCTGAAAGGCAAGTGCTTTGCTCACTAGATCTATTAGCCCTTTGACTTCATTCATTCACTGGCTAATATAAATACATTGCTAAAGTGTGTGATTAATTCAATTTCTTTGGCGAGACTGCTAAATTCTTGAAGCCTCTAGAATGACTGTCCATGGAGGTTCCAAAACATAACTGGTTATCTATCAATTGCAGTTAGAAATCTGGCAAGGGCCACTAAATTGCTGTTTCTTTTTCCCTCTTCAACCTCTCTCCAAGAATAAGCTTTTCTTGCTGCACCATAGTTTCATGTAACATAGACACTAAAACAATCATCATCTCTATCCATTTTTATTCAGTCATCTTTCTGCTGGAAGCCTGTTCAACAAATCAACATCCTTCCATTTCTTTTCTGTGCTTCCCAGGTTTGACATCAACACAACAGCTGAAACAACAGCTTATTGTTCCCCGGAAGGAACAAGACTTCCCTTAAACACTGCAGGAGTCAGACAACCTCAAAGGGAAGAAGAAACACCGGAACGCTTTTTCACACACTGCTGAATGCAAGTTCTTCCCTCCATTGCTGGACAGAAACAACAAATATTTTAAATTGTCTAAGATGTCAGTGTGTAACAAGGAGACTGGAAAGCATTCTGACAAAAACAATGGGAATCTGACCTGACAGTCCATTGCTTTACATGAAAAACGCCATCTTTTTTTCTTCTGTATTTCAGATCTAATATATTTTGGCATTTTCTGATCCAAGTATGGCACTGTGATGAAAACACTGTACAAAGCAAGTGTCCAAACTAGAACAGGAAGTTCCCTTCCAATCATGTTGACAATTTTCTTCATTTGTAACCGGGTAGAGAATATATATAGTCTGATTTGTAAATTAGGGTTGTGTTAATCAAACAAGTACCCCATAGCTGGACAGAATGGGGTAAACGAACTCAAATTTTGGGAACATCTATAATGGCTTCCTTCCCTGCTTAAGTCTCATTCGGAGAAAAGAAGAAATACCTTTACAAGTATTATAATCAATTCTAGCTTTGCATGCTGGAACAGTTATAAGTGTAAGAGATAGGCCCTATCTGATAGTTCACTCATCTCAGTTGCCTTAAGCTTCACCAGTTTTCCAAAAACCAAAAATATACACAAAAACTGCCACTAAACCCCACAGAACTCTGCAAAATATGCAAAGGGGAACATTTCACTTTTGAAGGTGCTGGTAATGCTGCAATTCATTTTCAGTGCACACAGAACAGTTGCAGCTTAGTCCTGAGAAATGAGCAAGAGTATTTTCAACTCATGCATATGCTTACGTTTACAAACAAATTCTTCCCATTTATGCCAATTGCTAAAAATTATTAACTTAGCTAAAAATTTCTGATAAAAAGTCAAACATTCAACAATGTTGTAAGTCCAAGCTTATTTGAAAGCTGGCAACCAAATGGAAGGATATGTTTTAAAGTCAAACAACAAAAAAAAAAAAGTAGGATATAGATAACTGTATACACTTCTTTGATTGCCAGTTTCAACAGTGACATACATATTCTAGCCCCTCTGCTCAGGAAACAATTAGTTTTGGACACAGGAAGCTTCTTTGGAGGAGCTGCACTGCACAGATGTCTCAGCAATGGCCAACAACAACCTGAGCTCCACGTCACTCGAAGGCTGCCTTCTGACAGCCTGCACTTCAGTGATGGAAAGCATGATCCTTCCTACACAGTATGCACTGCACTATGCATTTAGTCCTTGGAGAGCTTTCAGAATGAAAAGACCATAATTATTACTACCATCATTATTATTAATGAAAAATACACATGTAAAATTAGGTTTCGAACACAGTGTTTTATAGCCCCTATTTGTCTCTGTGGACACACGCCATAATGGCTTTAACAGACCTTTAACACTCACTGACTAATTAATCTTTACACTCAGGACCCAGCACTGAGTTTTATTCAGTAAGGAGCAGAAAATAGCATCTGTGGATTGGGCTTGCAAGGTCCACTGCATGAATAAATTGACACGCTGCAGGAAGAGCTGGCATTAAACAGCTCCTCTCCTCCCCTCAGTACTCCTGTAAGAGCCTTCACCAGCCACTGAAGCTTCTCTTCACAAACTCCTCACATACAATTTATTTTTCTTTCCTGAAGTGACTCTTTTCAACTTTACAGGGACTCAGTCTTCCAAATACATTGACACTGATAGAAAAAAAATATTACAGGGACTAGATATCACTTTAAAATAGAACTGCATTTCCAACACAATCAAAGTATGCACCAGCAAATTCAGCTTGACTATGGAGAGCACAAACGAACCATACAAATTAATAGACCTCAGCAATTTGTCAGAAAAACCTTTAGGCTTCCATTTCCAACTCAGACATGTTCTAAATATGAAAAAGCACAGGGAAAATATTCTGCAAAAAGAAAGCACAAAGAGAAAATACACCACGCAATTTCTTAATAGAATAAATTCAATCTTTGCTCCTCTTAAAAGAATTTTAAAGGTATTGTAAAAGAACAAGCATATAGGGGTAAATTTCCGTCATCTCATTTGCATGATACAGTTATAGTCAATATAGCCTACCTGGAGTTCTGCCTTACTTTATCAGTAAAGCCAGGCAACCAGAACACCATCTTCAGATACAAAAAATAAAGTATTATGTGTTTACTAGTCAAGCCTCAATGGTACAGATTTCATCAAGATGAAATTACCAAGTATTCTGATTTTTTTCCTACTATAGGTAAATCCTGGTAACACTACGGAATTCCAGACCATGATATCTGTTTCATTCCATGAAGCTAACTTCAAGAATAGCTTCCTCCATTTCTTCTATAGGTAAAATTATATTAGAAAACAAGCCTTGTGAGCTGCAGCACAGTGAGCAGCAGTGATAGTACAGCACTCATTTGGAGAGTCAAAAATAACCTCCCTAGGCTGTTGCTTTAGCAAGGAAAGTCAGTCACAGATCAGTTACAGTGTATTTCTTACAACAAAGCATTTATTTCTCTGTATGCCTGTAGAGGTAATACTTGTCAGATTAGCTCTTTTTCTTTGGAATTGCTAACCACTGGTTTAGTGAGTCTATGTTTCCCAGCAGAGGGCTATTAATTAAAGTCCAGTAGGACTCAAATCTGAGCTTATTAACGGTTGGATGGACCCAAGTAAAAACACATCTGCTCCCACACCTCAGTCTCCTCTCCTTACTCCCCTTGTTTTTTCTCACTTGTTGAAGCACATTTTCAGTTTCCCACCATAAATTCCATGAAATCCTCCCTATCAATGAGCCACATTCTCCCTCAAGCCACCTCTAAGTGATTTCTCAAGCCTAAAAAAAGGACAGGGAGGTGAATCAACTAGGAAACAAAATCCTCATCTGCCAGCATTTGATCAGTTACAGCTTATGGTTTTATCTCCCCAAACATTTTCCCATTACAAAAAAAAAAAAAAAATGAAGGCTTGTAATGCTCTATGTATCAGTACATGTAAAAAAAAAAAAGACTTCAGAATTTAATAGGATTTTATAGGGACTCAGCTTTGTGAATTACACCCATATAAAAAAATCTAAAGTAATTTCTATTTGATTTGAATCCATTTACGTATGACAATATCTGCTATAACCTGACAGGAACAGTCCAGCTGAAATTGCAAGGACGTGAAACTGGGAGTTGGCTCCCTTCCCATTCAACCTGCAATCCTTTCAAGTGGGGGAGGAAAGTTACCAAGCACTGTGTAAACCTTGCCTCCTGCTTTAGAATTAAAAGAAACCATGGTATGAAAAAATATCCATTAGATTAATTTTTACTGAGATTAACCATTACTCAGCGGTCACGTTTCGGCTAAATTCCGAACCAGCAGCCCGTTATGCATCCATTTTAAAGGCAGCATAGAAACAGTCACTTTGTGAACAGCTACACCACATTCATCAGGACTGAAACAGCCCTCGCCCTGTGCATCAAAAAACTGTAAACACAAGGAAGACACAATTCCAGCATAAGAAACGCTGGAAAAAAGCCCCTACATAATTCCAGTCTCTTGGTCCAGCTCAGTAGAAACATAAAGAATGAGCCACAACATATCACTTCCATGATACCACATATCACGAAGGGGATCGTACAAGACAGAAAAGGGAGGCAGGTCAGTATTAAACCACAAACTTGACTTCCGCACCCTCCTATGACGGCCTGACCTTCCCTGGGACAAAGTTTCCTGGCTAGGGAAGAACAAGCCAATGGCTGCTGTGAACCTACAACTGTATTACACACAAGTCCTAACTGATGTAGGACTGGATCAGATGTGCCTTGACTCCTTCTGCTTCAGGTACAAGAATTGAAAAGAGGCAGCGACCCTTGGACCTAAATTTGTTAATGGCACCTCCAAACTGAAAGAGTAACAAGCTTTTTTTTCAGGCTAGAAGAGAATTAATGGTAAATTACAATATAATGGGCATGACAAAGAACTCTGACTTAGATTTCTTGGTTTTGTAATATACGTTCTGAATAGAAAAAAAACCTCATTATCAAAAGTCACATAAAATGTGTCAGAACATATTCCCTTCATAGAGCAGTGCCATTAAAGTGATTACTTATTGGACATTTAGTTACTCAGAACATATTTCATTATTATTTGCAAGCATCTGAACAAATATTTGCCCCCCAAGCTGTGACTCCAGACCAGTTCTGCAGCTGAACATCATTTGCAGCCACGACTGTGACATGGGAATGGGAGCCTGACTTCTGTTGGGACGTGTGCATGGAACTGCTGCCTTGGAATGCGTGACAGCCGGGACTTTTGTAAACCTGAATTATCCGTATGAATGTGTCTGGGTTAGAGTTTTGGGTTAGAGTTGAACTGCACAAACCCCAAAAGGTTAAAAAGTGAAGATTAAACTACTATGTATACCTATACAAACGCCAATTTTGAGAAATGTAATAGCTTTACTTTGATGTAACGGCTTCCAAAAATGAACTAATGAAACTGAAGTAAGGTCACTAAAATAATGAATAAGAGTGTCCACACAGTGAATTAATGCAGTTTAACTACTATTTTAAACCCCTATGATTTTTTTTTTCCTCAGTGTCTTTATTTAGATACACCTATACTTTAATTTTCTTGGTGGCACTGATAATTACAAGCACTGTCTCCATGTAAAATGTTTTGACTTTTATGAATATATTTTTAAATTAATCGGATTATGTATGAATGAGGTTGTTTTGTTTAACCATGAACATTTCAAAGTACCTGAACTTTAAAATACTTCTTGCATGCATTTTTTCTAAAGTTCCATGAATTCTAAAGACTTTATCCTGTGATGAAAAGTTACCTGAGGATAACTCCTATTTTCTTGCTTTCTCAATATAAACGGATGGATAAGGAAACTCCTCTCCACAGACAGATCTGGCTGACCACCACACATATAATCCATAAGTGCATATTTAGCCCATATTTAGCTACATCATGCTTTGTGAATATACTGAAGTATCACACAGAGAAGAGATTCCTATCATTACCCTCCACATTACAGATCAGAGAGAAGAGAGAAGGATTGTTGACCAAAGGACAAAAACAAACTCAAACCCTGTATTTTCAGGGGTATCAAAGTATTGATTTCAGGGGTATCAAAGTATTGATCCCTCAAACCCTGTATTTTCACTTTATGCTTTAAATCAAGGTTGGCTCCATAATTTTCTAAAAGGAATGGGTTTTTTTGATAGAGGGATATACCCTGAATTTCAGAAAACCAGAAAATCATCTTGTTTCAGGTTTTTTAATTAATGCAATTAAAGATTTACAGTGCTTAGAAGGTTAGTATAATCTGAATATGCCCATCTAGAAGACTTAGCTACTTCATTTTTTTACTAAACACTATAAAAGTTGCTCATGGGACTGCAAATTATACTGGTACAAGCAATCTAAGCTGTTATCAATAACAGTATTAGAAAGAATCAAGTGACCACAACAGCACACTCCAAACACATTTTTTCTTGTGCGCTTCAACCATGAAGGAACTCATTGACTATTACGACAAAAATTCCTCTGATACAGACCAAGAGTCGCTGAAACTCTTGTGCCAGACCTTCCCAGTGTGAAGGGGGCCACATCCATGCCATGGTAAACATGGTCTCTTTTCTTTCCTCACGAAACAAGGAGATCCATGAGCTGCTCAGGGGCTGCACTTCACCTCTGGCCTTTTCCCAATGGAAAACTGATTTATTATTAGATCTCCTGGCACCACAGGACACTCACAAGTAAGAGAGTGCCACTGTCATGAAGACTGTGGTCAATTTTCAGAGTAACACTCAGAGAATCAATAAAAAATTCTCTGGAAAAGATCCTCCATAGCGAATCCTGGGTTTAGCCAACAAGGCAAAGTCTCCAAACATGCTCAGGTAAGTACTATGGACATTTTTCTAGGAGTCACCCTAGGGAGATAATAAACCTGGATTCACAATGAAAGACATGGTTATCACTGACTTCTGAGACGTTATTCACACTTACAAGTCAGAGTTAGATGATTCACTCCTAAAAATTTTTGCAAATTCAGCTCGTATTTCCTCTTTTTCCCTTCTCCTATTTATTTCACAGCTCATATCCAAGGTTTGAGAGCCCTCACTGAGCTTCCACTATTGTCTCTCTTGATGCCTACCTTTCCTATTTCTTTGACTGTCTTTTGTTCTCGCCAATCCAGCAGTTTCAGACATCTTTATTAAATAAATTATATTAATAAAGCTGTCAAACTGCTTGAACAGCAGTAATTCCTATGTTAATAAAACCCAGGAAAAGCATGTCTTTGACTTCACCTTCATGTTTTTTAATTCTATTTGGTAACAACAAAAAAGGCGCTCTAATCTTTATTTTTCTAAATTACTGTTACATTTTTGTGATGGATAAAGGCAATATGTATTTTCCAGAAACACCAGAAAATTAGATGGAAACAAGACACATGGAATTAACTGAAGTGGAACTCTCCCTTGTGATGGATGGCTTGAAGTTTCACTAATCAGAGAAGCTTGTAAAATAATTTCTGATTAGTTAAGAATACATGCTACACAGACAACAGAAAGAGAAGGAAAAAACCAACAGTGGAAATATTAGCTAATATAAATAAAAATGGATTACTAATCTAAGTGCAAAGATTTTTTTGCCTTTTTCAGCTCACAATGTTATTCATGCCCCTGAGCAACTCACTTAATCTTTTTCTCATGCACTTTGTCTGTAAAATGGGAATGAACCAACATAATTTATCCCACTGGCATAATATGTGAGTTAGAGTAAGACAAAAAAAATAACAAAACCCAAACATCTCAATTATTTAAATAGAATTTGGTACATCAGAATGACATATATAATCTTAGCTTTTGTTCTCTTCAGGAAAAATACCTATGAATTACTTAAAATCTGTACATTTTTCACTCTTAAGCATTTCACCTCTGTCTTCTTCCATTTTATATCATTTTTAGCTACATAAAAGATGAAGCAGAGGCATTTCAAGTTGTTTTTCTTAGACTTTAAATCTCGGGTAACTTCTCATTTACCACCTTTCACCACAAATTAACATGCACATCAAGACAAGTTCATTATCATTTAGAGGCCTGTTAAATAGACGAAAAAAGAATTGCATCTTAAAGTGCCCTGGATTATCTACTGGTATTCAGTACTGAATAATTTTATAGTTCATAATAATCAGTTTGCTTTTCTTCTTTTCTAATCAAAAAGCTCTGAAAGTAAAAATTATTTTCTCAGTAAATAAATGCTCATTGTCAGAAAATACAATAACAGTTGCTTTCTGAAGGTAAGAATGATGTCTATATAAAATAAATAGAAAATGCAATTATATACATAAAACTATGGTATGTATACATATGACACTACCTAGAAGAATAAAATAATACATTCTTATGGAAGAAATAAAGCCAAGCTCAGCACATCCATGTCCTGCTGACATGAAATTTCACTTCCCATTAAGAAAATGACATTTGCTTTAACACAGCCCCAATGCTGGAGAACTGTGAAGTGAGAATTCAAATCCATGGGAAGCAGTGGTGGCCAAACAGACCCAAAATCATTGTAATCAAACATTAATGATGTCATAATGAAAATGCTACAAAATAAAGTGACAGCTTTTTACTGAGAACTCAGATGTACTGTGGCTGGTACGTATATATAACACATTAATTATTCAGGGTTAATTATTAGAAGGAAAAAGAATTAAAACAGGCAGTAGGCCCTGCATCAGCATAGCACTTCAAGCTGCAGTCTCTCAGAGTTCAGTCATGCACGTGACAAATAGAGACTGTGCGGAAAAAAGAAAATTTAGGTGGGGAAAGATGACACCACAAGCACAATTCCAAATCCATGCAGGGCTGTGCAAACACTGCCTGGTGTGTTCAGCCCAGTCTGAGCAATGAATAAAGCACCACACACTGACTCTGCCTCCAACAAACTCAGGTACCTTGGTATCCTTTTTTTTTTTTGTATCTCTGTATTATATTGATTTAGATAAGAGCTCATTCCTAAAGTTCTGATAATGCTCTCTCTTCTTGCTGCTTCTGCCCAGAGTTGGCACCCTAAAGCCCACACTGACACCTTTTTTTCTTTAGCCTCTTTCACCCCTGTTCCTGACCAGCCTTGTTCATCTTGTCTTTATCTTGGTAACTCTCTTCCACGTCAATCCTCATATCTCAAAATTTACTTTGCCTTTTCAACACAGAAGATACTGTCACTTCTATTAAATTCACTAGATTTTTTTTTCCTTTACAAGTCTTTATTTACCAGTATAATTCTGCACAGGTTAGAAATCTTTAAGAAAAGAATACTGAGATAAGAAAATCAGAAAAAATGATGTAATTGAATAGTGAATATAGAGAAAAAAAGAAAAAACAACACAAATGCATTCAAAATATTTTGCCAAGATTCTTGCAAAGAATTCATTGAGAGAAAAAAAAAAAAAGAAAATTTGACAGACACACTCTACCACCTGCATATCCAAAAATATCTATGGATTTCAGCAGAAATATAAAACTTCAAGCATAACAGTCTCCTTGACAGTAAGACAAGAAGCCACTTTCCACAAGTGCCCTCTCTCCCCTCATCTGCATTTCAGATTATGCCATATGTTAATTTACAACCTGGAGTCATAAGAAATTTAAGATAGTCCATACAAAAACGTTTTTATGTGGAACAGGAGGAAGTTAAACAATAAGAAATCACAGTTTTCCCTCTCATGCAACAGGGTCTACTTCTTCCTTTAGCTGCTCATCCTGCTAAAAGATTTCTTTTGGTTCTTCCATGGGGAGGTTTATGGCTGCCAAAGACCAAGTGCAGGACCAAACCACAGAACTCTGTTCTTGGAGCTGCTGACTGCAGAAAAATACCTTTGGTAAAAAGGCTGTAGGAAGGTAAAGTTTGTGCAGAGATTTAGCTCAACTTCACCCTCTGTCCTGAAAGATGAAGCGATAAAGGCCTTTGAGGTGCATCATCTCTGTAAGATGTTCTCTTACAAGAGCAAACAATAAATGAAGTACTTACTTTTGTCATCTTATTACATATGAACAAGATGAATTCAAGCCAAACAATTTGGCTTTTTTTTCCCAGGAATATTGCAGAGCATTAAGTAAATTATACTGCTGGACTAAACGTAGTAAACATATGAGGTACAATACATCTTATTTTTAAACAAGCCTATTTGGTATTCACTGACGCTACCAATAACTTTGAGTCTGTTTCCTTGCTAAGTAGTCATACGACCTCCAGAGACATAGATTTTAATTTCTGTTTTGAAAACAGTACCATAAACGTGTCCAGGGGCTTAATTTATTCAATCGTTTGTGGAAATTTACTGTGCATTTCTGTAACAGCATTTTTTGATATGCGACTGTAACTCCTCTCTTGCAGCACATTATTTCCATCACCTGAAGAGGATCTAAGGCAAATCTCTATCAGTTTGAGCCATTTATTTGTTTGTACATCCCTGGTGCAAACACAAGTAAACAAGTCTTTCCCATGCCTGGCAAATACACTCAGAACTGTATTTTCTCTACTATCTGGAATGGTCGCTCCCTGTTCTTACCTAAATACAGAGGTTGCCCAGGGAAGCTGTGGTTCCCTTCCATGGAAATTTCCAAGGCCAAGTTGGATGGAGTCTGAGCAATGTGGTCTGGTGGAAGATGTCCCTGCCCATGGCAGGGGGCTTGGAACAAGATGGTTTTAATGTCCCCTCCAACCCAAACCATTCTATGAAAAGGATTATCAACTTCACCCACTCCAACTACAGCTTAAACAATGAGGATACAAAAAACATGATGCTGAGGTAATTAAAATAATCTAAATTAAAATAGAATTCAAAACCATGATATGATAAGGAAAATCATAATTTTCAGGAAAAAAACAGAACCTAAATTAAATCCCTGTTTTTCACTACTCCACAGCTGAGCAAATGGATACTTTAGATTCAATAACTGAATCAGTACTCTTAATCAATATTTGTGTATCTTACAACAAAATATTACAACTGTAAAAGTCACCTCTTAATTTCAGGTTTCTTTATTCTGTTAAGTCATTCCATTTATTCCACGTTCTTCCTCTGCCCTCTTATTCTACAGATCATCATCACGTTTTGAAATGCCAAATATTCTGTTTTATAAATATCACATCTGTATGGTTAAGAGGGTAAATTGCCACACTTCTGAAAGAGTTTTTGGTATACATTTCCTTAAACTGGATACTAAAATCCTCAGGAGTAGAAGAGAAAATGGAGAAAAACTAGATACATTCCATTCCATTATGCTTTTGCAAGCTGTAGACATAATGAGAAAAGAGAGAGATCAACAAAAAATCCACTCTAAAACAATACTTCAGAGGAATTTTGTTAACAAGGACTGTTCTGCTCCTGTAGTGATGGCCACCAAAAAAACCACACAGCAAACCCCCTGTGGGATAGATACACTGGCATCAAGGTGTAACATTGTTATGCTGTCAAAAAAATGAAGGAAGAAGATGAATTTAAGAGACTGAAATTAAGATGGAGGAGTCTGTCATGCAATAACAGCTTATAAGAGTTACAAACCCGACACAGAAACATAAAAAGCAAAGCTGACATATTTGATAACCACAAAGGCAGCTTATTCCAAATATACTCTCAATTACAGTCATTCTGCATTACACAAAACGGAAAAACAAGTTCAGGGAAGTGCAGTATCACAAGGCTCATCTCAGTTTCTGTGTTGTCAGCCTCCCCAGCTCCCGCCTGGGCAAACATCAGTGGGAAGAGAAGGCAGTTTCCCCTCTCCCAGCAGTGCCTCGCACTTCCCACCCTGCCCCGACACAGGAACACGGCACGGCAGCTTCTCGTGCTCTGAAGCCCAACATCACCATGGCAGTTCAAGGTTTTCTTTGAGGGTGAATTCTAAAAACGCAGCTGAGCCTCACCTGTGTGGTACCATCTCTCAAAACCAAACAGCTGTGGGCAGCGGCCTCTTCAAACTCACCTTAAACCAGCACCTCATTGCGTTGCTCTGTGGCAGCTGCCCCAGAACCGCCACGGCACAGTAACAAAGGCTTCATTACGCTTTGTTAATAGGAAAAACAAGCACAAAGGTTCATTTTACTTCAGAAATGGTAAAGAAACAGGCAAACACAGATGAGAGATTGTTGCACTGAGTCAACAAGAGAGACTCACATAACTGAAGTGCTGAAGACATCTAAACCCACAATCTGTTGTGTACACAGTGATTTCAGAGAGCAAATAACATTTCACTTTTCTGTGCTGTGTTCTGGTTGAATCGTACACATTCGAACAATGCTAAATACAAGTGCAGGATTTTAGTCCATATCTAATACTAGGTATATATATTTCCAAGTCCCTCAAATTCAATGTTCTTTCTTCTAATTAGACTTGTGCTGGATCTGTAGGCAGTCTTATAAACGACTTTAACCTTATTTTAATTTTTCATTATGAAAATTGTAACTATTCATTAACTTTGGAATACATGGCATTAGAGCTGTGATATACCATTCCTCATATTATTAACCATCTACTTTACAAATTCAGTGCTTGAAGCACATACTGGTAATAATGCCTTACAAGTTTTATTTTTGTAAGAATTTGGATACGAACTTAATAGAAGCACACACACTTGGTTGCCTAGTCATACACAAAATTTTATTTGCTGTAATGACTTTAATATTAGTGTCAAAATATATTTGCAGCAAGCTTAGCAGATACGCTAGAAACTAAAACCCACCCCCCCAAAAGAGAAACTACATTACTAATACTACTCTTTCCACCTCTCTAACTCTTTGGTAAGATTACCTAAGCAAGAATGAAGGCCACATAATCACTTTTTTGTGTAGTAAACTTTTATCACATTGTGAATAATTTTAGTCAAAGGTAATACTTTCCCCATAGAGACTAAGTAGCATTTTAGCTTTTCTTCAGCATCATTCAAATGCCTATCTTAGGGACAGAAAAACTTCAAAAGAAAATCAGATATTGCTATGAAATCAAATTGACTACCATCTATAAAAAGATTTTTGGTACTCTAACTACATAATGTGAAATATTAATATTATATTTATAATATTTAATATGCCATCTTAAACTCCCATTCTTAAAACACAGTACTCTACTGGAAGTAATTTTAAAAAGTGAGTATCAAGTTCTAGACCAGCTACCACAGAGTGGCCATTTGCTTGAAGGAATAACATTTATGCAATTTGTCCTACATGATGGTCTTTTTTTTCTTTTTTTAATTATCTGACTAACATTGCTTCTGGCCTAAGTAGCAACCCTAAAATACTGATAATTTTTACTTCAATATTTAAACAAATGGAGTTGATTAATGTATTTGAGAAGACAAAGTTGTACTGAACTGAGTCATCCTGCAACTGAGCCTTTACAATTTCATACAATCAAATGTGATTATGAATATCAATTTCATAATCAAAATTTCAACCTGTTTCCCCAGACAGCAGACAACTTGCTCACTTCTAGGTAAAAACTGACCACCTGCTATTTTATGTTTTTCATGTGCAATAGTGAAAAAAATACAGCTGATGTTAGCCAGCTGTTCAAATTTCCTTAACGTTAGACATTTCTTTATATTCTACAAGTGCTGGTGAACTGCCAAACCAAAACCCCTCAGCTGCAGTGCTCAGTGTCACCCCACTGTACAGGAAAATTTCCATGAGGTGTAGGTGACATATGAATACATTGGAATAACAGGCCAAGAGAAGAACCATGGCTAACAGCAACTACCAAGATTCCAAACTTAAGAGTGGATAAACGAGGCGATAAGGACAGAAGGAACATGAGAGTGGTGGATACGTAGCTAAAAGATGTCTAACAATATTAGGACTAGCAAGGCATACCTGGGCTCAGAACTTGGATAGAAAGAGCAATGCTAAGAATAAAACAGATAGATATTGGTAAGATCTTCCAAGCAATTTTTTTTTTAAGCTGAGGAAAAATCTTCCATAGCAGTCAACAGAAGACCAAGACTTGACATTCAAAATTACAGTGGACAAACCACACTGAAGAGACATTTCAGCACTGATGATCAAACTGTTCTTCTCTTGCAACCTATTTCAAACAAGTATCTTTGTTAAAGTAGTGATTGTCATAATGAAAACAGAGTTTAGCAGCATCATCAAAAGCAACTGCAGCTCTACATAAGCAAGACAAGAGGAACTGCCTTCACTGCCCTGTCAAGAACAGTTTCAAGTGTTAAATTCAGTTTGTAACATCCAGGTTTTGACTGAAGTTTAGAAAACAGTATAGGTCTTAACTACTGTATTTTCCACAACATTTCTTTAAGTGAATGATTTATTTCTCTATTTTCTGGACTTGCTTAAATTCACCTAAAATGAAATCTCTTTACTTTTCACTGCATTATGAAGAAACAACCAACTTGTTTTCTGAGCTTTCTGCATCCTTTTTAGCAAGGTTCTACCACACGCACCAATATCTGAGCACCACTCCACCTCACACATTAGCAGCAGCATTCCTCAGAGAGGCTTTTCTCCAATCAGTTTTAAAAAAGATATCTTTTCATTCTGAATTAAACAAGATGTAGGGATTGCCACCAGTGGAGGAGTAGGAATCACGAACAGCTATAACCCAACTATTCTAAGGAAATGTAAGCAAGTAATTACAAATAAAACTGTTTATATTCATGCAACTTGTTTGGCAACAGCAGCACAGCATAAGGAAAGCTGCTACAATTCATAACAGCATCTTGTAATAAAACAGCTTTATGCATCCCTCTCAAACTGTTTAGTGCTCAAATCTCATCAGATGGCTGAGTAAGCATTACACTTCGGGACAGTAAATCTCTGTTTCCAATATGGTCTACATTCACAGACATGTACTTCTGCATTCACTGTAAGTCACTTCCAGCTAAGCACTCATATGGAAAAAAAAAGGGCAATATATAAAGATATCTGCATGCTATTTTGTCTAATCAGCTATCTAGGCTCCAAAACCATTTCAGAACCTTAAAAGATCAGCACCTCAACAGGAACTGACTGCTACCAGCAAAAGCTAATTTGAAGTTAGATGTACAAACATGAAATAGTGTTTATACAAGTCACTGTCTCTTCAACCTGTCTTCATCCACATCACTGGGGCATACAGGGCATGGCTATGGCGTATTTTCCTTCCATTAGAGACAAACTAAAAGGTAGGAAAGGGTTTAGAAACCACTACCAAGTCGAAATTCATGACAGAAGATGACATACAGGCAGATGCTTGAAGAGCTCTACTCAGATTGACAGACAGTTCACAGAACAGACTTAACTGCAGCATCTAATTAAATCTGTACAGAAAAACACTGGGTATCATGGGTGCTTCAAAAACACAGAAAAGGGCATCACCAGACCTAATGGCTAGAAACTGAAGCCAGTTTCCAAAACCCAGAGAGAAGCTGGCACCTGCTTTTAACATGGAGGCTGAATTCCCACAGTCACTGCCCATCAGTGGAAATCATAGATTTTCTGTCTGTTGATGTTTCCAGAACTTCAGAATGCGCTTCATTCAAGCACAGATTACTGGGATCAGTGTAGAAATAATCTGATGAAAGTTAATGAGCAACTCGATAGCAGGCCAAAACTGGGAGATCGTCTGACCTGGAACTCTGAATCCAGAGACAAATAATGCAAAACAAAAAGAACAAATGCTGGGCCCTGCTTACCCAATTATACTTCTTTATCATTTTGTTTTTCTACTGATTTATAGGCTTTAAAGGAACTGGTCATCAGCACTTTGACTCAACTCCAAAACCCCTGTGGTTCTCTAAGGAAGACAATGAGCTTTGGGTGGTGTTTTTGTTTGTTTGAAAGTTTCCTTATGTTTTTCTTACTGGGTGAAGTGTGTGCATTTGGGTCCAGCCACAATATTTTAAAAGCTTCTAAAAATCACATAATCCATGGAAGGTATTAGGAGAACAAACAGGGAGGACAGAGCAAATATAAACACAGTAATCATCACCACAGATCAACCAGTTGTCCACTGAGTCTAGAATTTGGTCCCCAGTAGTAAGACATTTCAAAAGAACATGGAGGAAAAAAATAAAGCACAAAAGACAATTACAGAGTAAACAAAAACACACCTAAAACCTGTTCCCAATGCATGTGAGCAGAAGACTGACCTGTGCATTGGAGCAGTGAATACCCTCTGGTGCTTAACCCATCTTCCCCACACTCCACTAAAATACAAGTATCTAACCCTTTCCTTATTTTTTCTGAAGATGCAGACATTAAAAACATGTGGCACTGGAGAGTTCAACAACATATAATCCAAAATAAATGCTGTTGTCAGTTAAATATTTGCTGAACTCCGTTTTATTTAAATAGTTCTTTCTTCCTGTATTAGGAGAAAAGAAGGAAAATGGTCTAATGTTTCTTTCCCAGGAAAGGAGCTTTAGAGGGGTTCCCAAGTTCACAGAAACAAAATGATATTCACCAATGCAAATTCAAGACTACATCTGAAGACTCATTTTCTGGAACATGCCCAGGATGCAGGGACAGCGATGTCCAAATCCGGATCAAATGTAAAAGCTTTTTAAATCTGACATTTCAGTGTTAATAGATGTATTAGAAAAGCATCTAAGTATCTTTCAGTTTGAGAACACACAACTAATCAGCCTCCCTTCCAAACACTTCTTGCTGAAAACCAGATCCTAAAGATTATCAGTTGAACTGTAAATCCTTTTGAAGAAAAAAAGACATAGAAAGTGGAACAAATTTGCACCATTTGCTCAATGTTAGCCATTTTCACTATTAGAATTAATAATTATTTTTATTTAAAGTATCTTTTTTAAAAAATAAAACTATTATGTCATCTCCATGAAGTACATTATGTCTCTTTACAGCAGATTTTAATATGAGAAAGAGCATCCACAGATGTGTGTAAATATTACAAACTTCTTAGAAGAGTGTGTGCACATGTGTATATGAGAAAATGGAGAAGGGTTTATAGGATCAAAAATTATTATTTTCAGTATCCAAAGTCTTAGAATTCTATTACATAGCAGAGTAAAGGGATGAGGGGAAATAAATACACAAAGAAGAGGTTTTGTTCAACACTCAGTCAGGCCCCAGCACTACAAGATGAGCAAACAGGACTTTAGTTGAAGCACAAGATCTTTTTGCTTGATAGAAATTTGAAACTATGAAGTATAGAAAGCATAATTAGTATTAATTTTGAAGCTCTTCTGAAAAGGTATTTGCATGAAAATGGTTACTAAGCCTGTTTTAGAGTAGACCTGAGGTTTTTTTAAATTTTCTTTTATTCTGTGTGTGCTTACTACATGTTGATAACATCTACTTTTTTAGAAGTTATCCTTTTATATGTAGTTGACCTAATGTGCATGTAACTTTGCAAATGGTTAAAAAAAATAGACCCTAGTTTAACTTAATCATCAACTAATGAGGAGTCCAGTGGAGAAGCAGTAAAAATACAAGTTCTTTTCGAAAGCTAAATAAAGGAGCAAAAAAGGAAAAAAAAGCAGCATAAGTCTATATATACTTATATATTTGCATCAGAAATCCCTGCATTCTGAGTCCCTAATTTAAACTGTAAAGAAATGCTGATTTTTAATAATGATCAGTTGAGAGAAACTGCCAAGAATAAAAAGTTATTCCCTGAGAGAAACTGTGTATCCAGAGAATTCACATACTCTGTCTAGCTGTTGTTTATTCTACAAATACGTATTAATATTAGAACAGTGCTGTGTTTGCCAGCACTGTTGTTATTAATTATTACTGGAGTCCTCTCTCAGCATCACAGTTTCCTAAGTGGTCCAGAAGGTGACAAGAGATGAAGATGAACCTTTGTTCAGCAGGTCTGTGCCACACACTCTGACTCTCAATGGTCACTCCAGACGGTCCGAGCACCCAACCACGCCCAGCAAAGTCACAATGGATGAAGATATAAAGTGCTGAAATGCCAAAAAAAATAAGATGGAAGGGGAATAAAAGGGAAGTGAAAAGGAAGACATTATCACAATTGATTTAAACTACTGTTTGCAAACCAGAGAGCTTGTTGCTCAAAAGTAAAAAAAAAATCAAAACAGCACAAACCCCCAAGCATCACAAACCAAACCCCAAAAAATGACAAAATCCACAAAATACCAAGATAAAACAATTTATGCATATTTAAATGGAAGTACTCCAAAGACTGAAAGTCAATCCCACGATGTTTCCCTGAAAATCCACTTCTAAAGAGACTTCCTTCTGGTTTTTATTGTGACTCAGATCTAATATACACAAAGTTTTGGTTTAATTCCTGTTTATCAGATCATCCTGCTATTACAGCTCAGAAGGGCACTTGACTGATATTAAAGTATAAATCAGAGGAGGAATGTTAGGTTTAGGTTCGACTTTCTTACGTTTTCTTTTCCTAAAAGCATACTTAGAGAAGGCTGCTGTAAAGTTTTCTACTTTTATTTATTTGCTAGTCTAGTAATGCTGCTACATTGCTCCATTATTAACAACTTCAACGCAAATGGAAGCACAGATGAAAAGTGCTTTCATGTTTTTCAATCACTTAACAATAAGAACTTATATGATTTGAGGAGGGAGAGGGTAAGGGAGTGAGGTTTTATTCAGCACCTTTATTAAATAAGGTACACAAATTATAATTTTCTATTTCTCAATAAGGCTGTGCTTTCTAGACAGGAAACACTGAAGGCAGTAGTCTTACCCTAATAAATATTTTACACTGGGATGGAGTTTCTCTTAGGTCACCATTAAAACCAGAGTAAGCCTTGCTTCAAGAGAAGTGCAGGTGACACATGTGTCCTGGCTATAACAAAAAGTTGCCTTGAGGCCTTTTCCCACAGAAGCTACCCTACCTCAGATTCCCTGTTAAGAGCTTCCTCCTTAAGCTTCTGCCACCTGCCTCTACCTCGAATTTCCTTTGATCATGTAACCATACAGATAGAACGAAAATCAACAGATTACAGAATGCCGCTCAAAAACCTTGCTTGACAAAGGAAAACTAAGAACGCGCTCTCACTCTAGACAGAATACAAGAAAACTTTTTATGTAATGTCTTTAATCCAAATCTATGTATCAATACATTTCATTTTCAAAAGGTCACAGGTTCCAGACAGAAGTATTAAAACTATAATTTCCAAAACTCAGTTGAATTTGGAAGGGATACGTTAATTTTAACCAAAAAGTTGAGGATGTCTCAGGTTTGGTGACAAGATGATCGAAGATCTCATCTTGGTGTTACTGAGAATATGAGCAGCGAGAGAAAGTCTGGTCAGTGCGAGCACCTCTAAGAGTGGCTGTGGCCTCTAAGTAGCAGCCCATCGGTCACTGAGAACAGTTAAAACCTTGTTTTAACTCTGAACAACCTTCACCCCTCTCAGGAAAATATGAAAGCAATCCAGCAAGAACTGCTTCAGACTTCTGAGCTCTCAAGATAGTTTTTGTTATTAGTATTTCACTGAGAAAGCATGATAAACAAAACCAGAATAAGTGCAACTTTGGCCTAGCAGATTTCCAAACCCAGTAATGTGCCACCAGGAGCAGCTCAACACAGCTGTGTGAGCAGTTGCAACGCCATGGTAAAACCAAATACTTTGCAGTAAGTCAAAAGCATTTAGCTTTTCCAATAAAAGAGACAAAATACTGAGGAAAATATCTTCAATTCCTTAAAAAAAGTCAAGCTTTTTTATAATAAAAGAACAAAAAGTCTCTAAAGACTATTTATTTTAAGCATGTTTACTTCCCACAGAATTTAATCCCATCCTAACACCCACTCAAAGTTAGAATAAATTTAAATGTATAAATTCCTAGATGTCAGCAGCTGGAAACTGCATGCATGAGATGTAGCGAACAGAACTTCCTACTATATGACCCACATTTTTATCCATCTAATGTTAATATAGAAAGTGAGAACAGCTACCAAATCTTAATCTAGATCTACTTGTCACATTAGCTCAAATTTCATGTCAGTACAACTGTTCAATCAGAAAGATATCCAGCTTTTAAATGCAAAGAATCATCATACTGCTTATTTTCTAAAAAAATTGCTTTCTAAACTTAAAAAAGCATGAAAATAAGGAGTTGCTGCTCATTATCTAACAAAAAAATTACTGTGGCTCTCTAAAATAAACTTTATTTATTTAGACACAACAACACGGACTAGTAAGGGAAAAAATAACAACAACAAAAAAATCTGAGTGTTTCAATTCAGTTACCAACAATTTGCATTTCCCTTCATAAAGAGGGCAGATAAGAACACATTAAGAGCAGGGGGAGGATGAACAGTTGTCAAATCAGTAATCAAGAGAAAAAGACCATTATGAAATGCTGAATAATGACCTGCAAACTAAAATGAGGCACTTGAGCTGAAGCATCAATCATCCTGATAGGGAAAAGTAATATTTAGATGACTCCTGTACAGTAAAACAGAACAAACTGCAGTGAAAATGGCTCCAGTAGCTCAGACATTTGAGGTGCACTTTGATGCTCTATCTTAGGTAAACACCTCTAAGCAAAGAAAGATCCTCCAAGAACAGAGATTACCTCAGAAAGGAGAACTGGGTGTTTGACAGACCAAGCACACTGCAAACACTCCCACATGTCTGCACACAAGGGTCAGAGAAACAAGGGATTAGACAAGGGGTTAATTATTGACACTAATTTAATAGCTTGATTTAAAGGTGAAGACAGACACTGACCGCTGTCAGAATGTTTTAAACAAGATGTGTGACATGATGTCAGGTATAAGGAATGACCTTCCACTGAATGATTTCCACAACAAGTGTGATAACTCCCCATTCCCTGAGTCACAATATCAGAAATGTGTAGCAGAGAACTATCACATGCTGTTAACAAGCACATACACACAGCAGTGAAGTTTCTGCATTTAAATTATGTACCAGGTGATTTACGTTCCATTGAGAGGGGCACAAAACCTATACATTTATCCCTCAAGCCTGCCTATATCTCACCTGGTATGAACCACATCTGATTCTTCAACTGACACTAAACCAAGGCTTTTAATTCAAAAGCCATATCCAATTGTTGATTGAATGCCAATTTAATCTGGCTATTTGGACAAGTAAACCAGATGATTAAACACAGTTCCTATGGAGCAATGTTCACTAATGGTTTCAGCACAGAGGCTTACAATTTATTGAGACAAGCACATACCCAAATGAGAATAAACCTACATGTGTACAGTGCACATTTACAGGTTTTTCAACTAAAAACATTTACATTTTTAATTCATTAATCCATTGGATCTAGCAAGGACAATTTTATAAAAAAAGAGATTCATTCCCCTTGCTTACAAGTTCACACAGATGGGTTATTTCAAACATTACTTCTAGGCCTCAATGCTGCGGTAATGTATTACAGCCAATTACAAAAGAAATCAGATGGGTTTCCTCCTTCCAGTTTTTATGAGGTCAAGGCTAAGCAATATGGGTAAGTAATGACAAAACTAAGTAAAAGGAACCAGCACTCCCATTCCCACAGTTCAATTCCACAGCATTTAAGAACAGGAAAGGAATTCCAAGCCATGTGATAAATAACGAATGCATGTTGGCTATAGGGGGTTTTTACCATAACAGTGTTTTAGTTGTCTTTTCAGTACAGATACTGTGTTAAAGAGAGACACATTTAGGTGAAAATGCCATTATCATTCCCAAAATTAAGCTAGGAAACAGGATACCAAGTTAGCACATTGGCTAACCCCAAGATCTGTGCAAGAGACACACTCTGATTAAGGGTCATGGCATTTGTGTCTATCAGATGTTTTGATCAGCAAATCTCGGTTTGCCTCATTTACAAACTGTGAATTTCAAAAGTACCAGAACTCTGAGAAAAGAAAAAACTTTCTAATTTTGCACAAAGTAGCGGAAAAAATGGTAAGATAATATCCATTCTCCAACAGTTCTTTCATTAAAACCCCTTGTAGCACTGAGATGCTTTAACAAGGAACAGACACTGTCTACCGAGGATTACCATAAAAGAAACCAGTTCTGACTTTAAACATACCTTGTCTTGGAAACTCATCTGACTCCCTGTGCACCAGGTCAGACACTCGATTTCCATAGTGCATCCTGGTGTCGTGATCATATGCCTTCAGTGTCTCACTGGAGCTGTAGGATTTCTGAGTGGGCACTCTGCAGTCCTCGCTGTCCAGCGAGGAACTCGTGTAGCGACACTCCTTCCCGCAGCGGCCCCTGGTCAGAGAGCGGTGCCGTCTGTCCTTTATATCCATTATTCTGACCCAGGCACGGCAGTTCCAGAAAAGCCACTCTTCTATTTGGGGTCAGTCACTGTCACCTAAAAACATGAAAGGATAACAAAAGAGTAAGTAATGCTGCCTCTACATATTGTTTTATTCTACTTTGCCTGGCTTGTCCTTGAAGAACAATGAGGCACAGACTGAGAAGAAAGGGAAGACCCACATGATGCATCCTCTAGAAATTGAAATAATTGACCTGAATCAGTGGGGAGAAAAAAATCAAACGCAGTAAGACAATTGCATTCTATCTAAATTATTGTGTCATCAAAGAGTTTAAAAAATAATGATAAAACAAAAACAGTCATCTTTTGATTTCTGAATGAACTCTGGTAACAACACAGAACTGACAGAATGATATTTGTTTCTGTTATGCAACAGAAGGAAAGCAGATTCAAACCAGCTTTAATTATTTCCATTCTTCCTGCAGGAGGGCTTGCAATTAAGACTGAAGCATGCAGGAAAGTTCCATATTGATTATTCCTATTCAGTGTTAATGCATTACAAAGCTGCATATTATCCTTTAATGAGTTCACAAGCAGCAGCAAGGTTAACATAATCCAACGCCCTGCTCTGAAGGTGGACCAGGTGCCTCCAGAGGTCCAACCCAACCCTGCCATTCCTGTGTGGCTGTGAGTGTCTGAGCACACTCTGGGGATTGGCTGCTCTTGTGCACCCCAGAATGTGACTGAATGAGCTTCTTCACAACCCCTCAAGATGACCAGTTTATCCAACTCAGCACTTGGAGCTCTTGAAAACTGTCTAAATCTCTTCTTGTTCACTGGACCAGAAAGAGAGAGTTTCTTACAGTGTGCTTAATTAGGACACCCTTCCCGTGGCATATAGACGTTAATATATGCATCGTTAGCATGCATAAACTGCAAAATGAAAGATACTGTAGAAAGAAGAAATACAGTAAGCACAAAGAGCCAGTTACAAACAGTAACCACTGGGGTACTAATTATTTTCAGTTGGTATTAGTATGTATGTCTTTCTCTCATGGCATACGATGCACAGGTCTGTGCTAGTCCTGAGAAATCCTCATGACAAATTTTTTTGCTGGAAATTAAATCTTCCCACATAGAAAAACACTCAGATTTGCTAATAAGCAAAAATTGGAACAAAACATCTTGCTTTTCTATACATGGCTAAGGAGGTGAAGGAATGGTTTGGGTGAATTTAGCTGGGACAGTTGAAGACCTTTTCCTTGCCCCCTCCTCTGTCAGTCCAGGTTCCCTCTCCCAAGCCCACCCAGCAGAACGTGCCCAGGCCAGAAGCTTGGCTTAAATCACCAAAGCATTTCAGCTGTGATCCCCTGTGCCACCTCTGCCACCAAAGGAACAAACTGCAGCAAAAGATGATAAAGCACGCAGAAGGCAGCCAAGCCTTTCATTGCGGTACTTGTTCGCAGCTGCAGGAGAAGAGGTCACAGCACTGGCTAAGTATTGGCTAAATCAATGCTTTTTGAAACAGATTATGGCCCTAAGAGAGAAAAAATGTACTTGGCCAGAGGAGCTGGTGACCTAGAGAAAAGGTTTCTTGGCTTCATTTAGATTTGACATTTAGTCTTGTTGTGGTTTTTGGTTTTTTGGGTTGGTGGGGTTTTTTTGTTGGTTTTTTTTTTTTTCTTTCTGTATGTTAAAGAACTAAGTTAGGTAACCACGAGAAACAGCTGCTTTAAGCCACCCACAGGTACTCTGCATTCTGTGAGGAATAAGAACCTTAAACACGCTTACTTTTTTCTTCTTTTTCATTTATTTTTAACATTTCAGAGGGGAAAAAAAGCCACAAAACAACACATACAGAAAAGCCAAAACAAAAGCAGAGACATTTGGCACTTCAAACTGTCAAGGTTCATTTTATAACTTCAGATTAAAGAGAAAGAAATGTTCAACACACGTTCCTGTTTCTCATCTCTCTGAACATATAGTGGCTAAGCTGACTCCTTTATATCTGAATCTTTTACTTCAGTTCTTTGGTCCTGTAATACTTATTAAACTGGAAAGCACGTTAACTGTAAAGCATATTAACATTGGTGGCACAAACAGTTTCTTGAAGTTTCAGGAGATAGACAATCATTTAGATCCAACAATGCCTGGCTCTTTGATCCCATTTGAATACTCTCTCATCAAATTCAGATATCAATATATCACAATTATAAACATAGAAACAGAAAAATGCACTACAGCACTGAGGAAAACCTGCCAATTACTCTCTTGGAGTCCTCATGCTGCTATTCAGCACAAAAGCCTGTTATTCCATATGAATTCTATATTGTCTGTCAGTTCAGACAAACAAACAGCTTTTTGTTTTTATGACTGCTAAACTTAAAGCTGTCTGGCCTGATTTTTATTGTTCCTGAAAGAACATTTAATTCCTTGTTACTGTAGTTAAAAGAAGGATTTACTGTGACTGAGATAAAACTTCTGAGTATTTCCAGGACATTAGCTTATTAAAGCATCTTCTCAGACAGACAGGAGTTTTTGAAATTGTTCCCTCAATAATCATTCTTTTGTAGAACTTTGTGCAATTCCCCTACAAATACCAAAATAAAAGGAAATGGTAAGACAGCGTTCCACTGCTGATCGTGCCTGGAAATATTCTTCAGTCATGTGCACGTGCAGAGCGTGAGGCACAATGTCTGCACTATAGTAACTCCATCTGGCTAACACAACAAAGTAAACGGAGAAATGTCCCGAGACCTCCTCTTTGATCTTTCATAAGGAAAACCTTGTTACAAGAATCAGACATCAGAATAATTTGGTGAATAACTTGATTTTTATAATACCAGACTATTAAAAATTTCTTGAACTTTACAATTTCAGTAGGTCCTTGTGGTGGTTTGACACTGGCCCAGTGCCAGGCACCCAGGAGAGCCGCTCGCTCACCCTCCCCTGCCACAGAGCAGGGAAAAGGAAAAAAAAAGTTAAGGAAGGCTTCATGAGTGAGATAAGGACTGTGATAAGGACCGATGTACCTAAACACAATGAAATATTCTCAGAGATTCTTCTCTGCGCCTCACCTGTGCTTTGGGGATTTCTATGAACTCAAAGCAGCCAGGCAAGAACCAGTTCCAGAGCGTCATGCTCAAACCATTCTCGAAATTTAGACAACCCTATCACCATACATGGCTTAAAACACAGCTAATTAACCTGTGAAACACCCCTAGAAAATCTGTTTCACATTTTTTTCATGCTTATCTTAAACAGATGAAACACTGTTTCAATTCAGTGCTAAACACCTTCCCTGGTAGATTGCGAAATCTTTATGTAATGTATTCCTGGAAAGGGAAGGTGTGATAGCTTTGCTTAGAGAATAGTGGTGAGATGCAATTTGAGTTCAGAACTCCTGATACTCTTTGACTTGCCTGTCTCAAGGGCACTCTGTGAATGGCTTATTTTGAGTAATTGACCTAAATCATAACTGATTTAATCATTTCTTTTGTTTCAAAGGATTTAACTAATACTGCTCATTCTGACCCACTTACACTACAGAGCAGCACAACCACTAACAAGCGACTTTGACTGTTTTTCTCATCTCGTTTTGGTTTAATTATTTCAGACACAGGAGCTCTGTCTAACTTTCTGAGAAAGGTATTTATTCAGAAAATATTTATTATTTATAATGGCCTGCTGAAGGGCTGGTCAAGTTTCACAGGAATACAGTCTCAGCTGCTCTGGACCTACCACAGTAGTCAATCTAAAGCAATAAAGAGCTCCAGCTGTATTTGCTGCTGATGTACACAGATCCCATGTGCCCCAAGGTACACGTGTGTAATACACTTCTGAGTCACTATTCACCCACTATAACATTTCTTGTGTTTCTATGAAGCAGCTGTTTACCTGAACAGGACTAGAGCAGAGTTGTGAGAGCCTAAGTGTAACTGTGGGGCAGTCCGAGGGCATTGAAACACTGCACATCCTACAGGGAGAAGAGAGACAAGGGGAAAAAAAACAGAGAGAGGATAAGAGAAGGAAAAGCTGAGGAGACGAGAAATGAAAAATAGGTTTTTGTCTAAGGGGTTTAAAAAAATTGACCATTCCTTTCTGGTTTAGCACAGCCAAATCAATAGGAGGCATGGAGGGATGGCTCAAAATGAATTTTAATGGCTTAGCAAAGCTTATACTAAAACTCTGTAAATTTAAAGTTGATTCATACATTTATCTAACTTAAGTCATGGGCTTGTTTCCTGCATTTTCTAACTATCCTGACATGATTACAGTGTACCAGGCCATTAGAACTGCCACTCACACCACACAGAGCCCAGGAATCACTGGGAAGTTCAAGGGAAACAAAGCACCTCACATTTGCATTGTGCCCCTAAATCACCTNTAAAAGAAGTAGCACACCATGTACCAATCTGTTCATTTAGAAAAAAAAAGGTCTCTTAAAAGATTGGACTCCTTTTCAGGAGCAGCAATTGGAAATAAGCTTGTGATTCAGAGATTCAAATGCTGTTCATTATTTTATGCAAAGACTATTTTTGAAATGAGAAAATGCAACGATTCAGCTTTGGTGCAGTACAAATTTTCAGGCAAAAAAATAAAATGGTTATTTAACTGCTGTATTTATTTCTAATTTTAATATTAGTGAAAAAGTACATCTCCACTTCTGGATCCCCTCTGCCCATTAAAAAGAAAAATGAGGTAATAAATAAAATGTAATTTTAAACTAAATACTACCACTAAGTACTCCATAGTATGTGTACTTTGTTAGATGAAATAATGTCGATGACAAGTATGCTGGTTTTGATTTGCACCAAAAATTAAAGCATATTTGGACAGTCTGTTTGGCGTAGCCACATTTTTCATTGATAAATTGTTCTGCTGAATTTTCATATTCTTTCTTTTTTCTGTCCAACTACTGAATTTTTGTTTTAGTAAGCCACTCTGTTTTAAGTTGAAAATTAGATGTCTTTAGTATGACATGGTAAATAGCTATTTCAGAACGGTTGTGATGAATGATTCAAGTTAAGTAACACAAGACATACAATGCTAAAAGGCATTCTGTGTTCTGCTTTACTGCAGACAAAACCTTTTTTATTTTTTCCTTTTAATAAATAAAAGCTCTAGGAAGTATTTCAGGCTAAGGGCAGTGAAAATGGTACACACAACAACAAAATCAAGAACTGAGCCAAATATTTATCTCATACATGTATTTTTATCTATTTAAATATACATGTTTTTATTTCTAGACTATCTTCAGAGATTTCTGTACTCCAGGAACTTCTTATAAATCCCAGAACTGTTAAAATCTATTATGAAAATAGCATTCCATTAAGAAAATAACATGCCATCAAGAACTGATGAAAAGCCCAGGAGCTACGAGACAGTATTCTAACAGTCTCCCATCATTCACTGACTGCTAAGGATTAACCCCTTATTCTTCACTGAATTTATTCCCTTTTCCATTGGCCAGAGAAGGTTGGTGGATGTGAGCCCAGCCCTTGCCTGTCCCGAGGGGCCTCAGAATCACAGCTGACACCGAGGCCAAATGGAGAGTTTCTTTCTCAGAGGTCGGCTGAAAAAGCAGCTAGACAAATTCAGGTACAAAGTCATAAATGTTCTTAAATGTGGCTTCTGATTTATGTAGCTCACAAGCTGGGGACCACCACAGATTTGGAAACCATACCACTAAAATTTCACTATCATCAAAGCATCTGCAGTGTCCCAGGTCTGAGGCAGAGTGTGGCACACATGAACCACCCAAGTCTTTGAGTTCAGCTGCTACAAACCAAGTGCTTTTCCCTCTCCGAGAGCATGAGAAATGGCAAACTTCACAAACAAAATTCACTCGGTGCCTCGATAGCCCATGGAGTATATTTAGTTGATTTTTCTTAAAAATTATTTTCACTCCACTAAAATCTTGCTTGGATAGTACACAGTTCAGTCACTAAGCATCAACTATTATGTTGGTTCCCATCCTTGAAAAGTGTCACAGTGACTCAGAGGTGGCCATGCTTTAGAAAAGCTCATTTTTCAGAAAGGCTTGAAAATCCCCAAAGTGGCACTAAGCAGAACACTGCTAGTTATACAAAGGAGGCTGAAGTGACATCTTTTCTTCCCAGATACACAGAGGCAAAACCATGCAAAGTTTTAAAGTTTTTCCTATTGGAGAGTATTCTTCCTTCTTTTCTGGATGATGCCTTAATAATCCTCTCATTCCAGAAAAAGATTAAAAAAAAAAGAGAGATTTTACCCAGGGATAACATATTTCCACTACTAACTCGAAGCTGTTTACAGATATTTACTAGGCTTTTGAACAGCCATGAGAGCTAAATCTGTACTATTCTACAGCAAGAGTTAAACACCATAAGGATAGCATCACCCAGGGTCACAGTGAGTTTGCTGCACACTTGAAACCCTGAGTTCCAGTGCTCCAGTGCTGGCTTCCTGCTCTCAGCATAATTGTTATCTATACACTTCNAAAAAAAAAAAAAAAATCAACTCACCATAAAACAACACAACAAGCCAAGGTCTCAATTAATATAATTACTTAAAATTAGTATAGCTGAACAAGTTCACAATAATGATTTAAAGATCAAATACAAACCGGCCACTTCAGAAGACTAAGTTTGCTAGAACTAATTGCCTAAATAACACTGTTACTGCCTAGAAAGAATAAACAATAATATTATCTACTGCTAAAACGCTATTACTGAAGAAAGGTAGACTAATTTATCATTGTATAATTAAGACAATGCCATCAAGCATGCTTTAACGATTCTGTATAATAGTTTCCTATCACTAGAGAATACCTTTGAAACAGGGAGTAATTGTCTAAATAATTTTTGATTAAGTCCTTGATCAAACTGATCCACGTTTATAGAAGTGAGACAGATCTAAATGGCCACACAAGGAGTGACAACTTGGTTTATTTAATTTTCCACTGGTGATGCACCTTTTTTATTCTAACTCTAGGTAAAATGCTGTCTTTAATTAACGTAATGGGATTTTTAACCTTACCAGCAACAGAGCCAAGACATCAAGCTGGTAGGAGCACAAGTTGTGCTCCAGCCATTTCCCCTCTGTTTTGCTTTCACCAACACTTGGTCATTAGTTCATTTAATTACTCACCAGCATTTTCCAGTGTTCTGTTCTCTTGTCAGGCTCCTTTATCTTTTCACTTTCTCAAAAAACCTTATTTATGCCTAGAGTTTCAGTTATGGATTTGAATACTGTCCATATCCACAAGCCTTTTCCTTCCCACCCACGCTAATCCATCAGCTGTCTCTGGGAGCTCCTGGGCATGGTGCTTCCACATTAGACTCGAGGATTTTGATTTTAAATAACTGACTATGCTATCAAGTTGGGAGAAATATAATATCAAAGGACTTGATTTCTCTTGCACCCAAGCAAGTCCAATGCCAAGAATTTTAAGACAGTTCCTTCCTCATTCTTTTTCACTTCCTTATGTTAAAACACTCTGGAATTCTACACCCGTTGGGCACCTCCACTCGTGCTGGCAACAGCAAAACCTGTACCACTGGGTACAAGATCAGCCAAGAGAAAAACATCAGGAACGTGCCTTTCATTTCTTGTTTACAGATGAATACACTGTGCGGGGGAACTCTGCCAGAATCTGAGATCAGCAAAGCTCCTGTGCACATCTCATCCTACTGTGAGATGATCATGCCGCTGAAGAAGCTTCTTAGCTATTTTCAAACCTCTACAAGACTATTCTCAAAACTCATCAAATGGAGAAATCATGCAAGCAGTTATGGGTTTAGGTACATTTCAGTCAAGAACACCACCTGTTTTTCACTCTATACTTACATCATTTTCTCTCACTCTAAGAAACAGTCCCCTTCTTTCTTTAAAGCTTCCACAGAACCTCTCTTGCCTCAATTTGATACAAACAATTTTCATTTGCTTACTAACAAGAGGCTTTAATACAGTCTCTGCTTGCTAGCAGTGTCAATCTATAAAAATATTCTTTGCAGAAGGCTTTACTAGAGACCGCTGTTAGTGCTGTATAAACTCATATGGTAAGAAAAATCAACAATATTTTAAAATGCCTAATAGTATTCAGCAAAATTTCAATAAAGCTATTCCAAATTACACAAGTGAATAGTCGACTCAGCTAAGCTCTGATACTCTATTAGAGGGGGAAAAAAGGGGGAAAAAAAAAGGAAAGAAAGGAGGAAAAAAATAAGAGTCTATTTGTGTAAACTGGTAGCCTTATTCCTTGTGAGTTCTCCACCTTTGTAAACACACAGATTTTATCAGAAATAAGAGCTTCCTGAAGTGATTCTTTGTTTTAAAACGCTCAAGGTAAGCAAAGAAAAAGTTAAAAGAGAAAAGAAATAGGAATGGAAAACAACAGAATATTGCGATAAGGAACACGAAATGGATGACATTATACCTCAACAGCTTCCATACAAGTATTTGGTGAAACATTTTAAATTCTAGATCGCCTCAGACAGCAATGACAGAAACTTTGCATAATGAAGTAAGAAGGCTACACTGGAAGATTCTCAGCTAACAAGTGTTGCTCCATCTTTCAATAAAGGAAAATGAATTGCTTTACAGAAATTAATTAAATCTTGCAGTGATGGATACAATGAACACAACCATTATAGAAAATGACCAGCTATGACTGAAAATCTCTGAAGTGAATTTCCAGTGTCCACACATCAAGGGGTCATCAGGGATGGAACTGAGACCTTGTCACCCTGAAAGCTGGTCCACTCAAATCTGCAGTGCAAGGTTTACTCGCATATTATCATAGCAGAAGAGGACACAGAGGGTTCATCTTGATTAATGGAATTTTTAAAATAACCTCAGTCAAGAAAAATACACTTCTAGGAAGTCAACTAATCCAAGATCACAAAAAGCAGCAAATACCTCATAATATCGTACAGTCACCGTGCAGACATTACTACATCCTCTGTTCCATCTCAAATCATGAAGAAAAAGGCCCCAATCCCTCTGGAGGAAAATCTCTCTGGAGAAAAGACCACATGCTTCAGCAGACATTAATTTCTGTTATCTACCTAATCATTCAGGACAGAACATGTACTCCAATATTTACTCTCATGCTGCAACTTCCTTCTGCATGGAAGATGTCTTAGACAGGAGCATCATTTTGCTTACTATCTTCTAGCTGGGGGTGTCTCCAAAGACAGCCTGGCATTTGCTGGTGGATAAGGGGTTTCCTCCGTGTCTGTCACCAGTCACTGCTCACGGGGCTGAGTTGTCACAGAGAAGCCCATCCTGGCTCCTCAGCCCTGTGTGAGATCCTCATCCAACACCCCACAGGGGGTGCCTGAAGGCAGCTGAGGACAGCAAGGGCTGAAGCTGCACCAGCCCAGGGCAGGGGATCTCACGTGGGGGTATCTCACATAAGCCACCGCATGAGAAATGCAAACAACCATCTCCAAATCACCATCTGTGGCAGAGTTTTACCAAGCAAGAACAGTCAGAAAGGAGAAACAAGTTTAAAAATGCTCTTAAAAGTGCATGGAATCTTTGCAAAATCCATTTGGTCCTTTCTTTCCGTTGCCCTTTCACAGACTGAACAATAACCAAGCTGCAATGTCTAATTTCTTCACAAGTCTAAGCTCACTGCACTAAAGCCAGCCCCCACAATTTTGCCATCTGGTGCCTCGACTGCCGTGCACCCAGCACAGAGATCCCTACATCCTTCAACTGCCACGGTCAAACTTCCCAGGCAAAAGCATCAGCACTCTGTGACAAGGACAGAGATCAAACCTAAGGGAACTTGGCAAGGATTTAAAACAAATTTAAAGCAAACTCTGTTTCACCCACCACATTCAGTTGTGTCACTGACTCTTGCAAAATAAAATTTATCACTTCAATGAAGACACTTGATTTAAACTAAGTATTTATTGTATCTGTTACACCTATACAGACATCCTGATCTATATCCACAGTACATGAAATTGATAGTGTTTTAAAATTGCCTATTCTCCAAAGATATTGGACAGTTTGAACAAAGTTTATAGCTTTGTTTTTCAAAACAGAAAATTAACTAGAGGTCCAAAGCTTAGTCGGTTCTTTTGCTAAGGATTAGATGTTAAGGACAGAGAACAAAATTAATAATGCAGTTTAACAAAATTTACTCTGTGAAACCAGAATTCTCTATGGTCATACCCAACTTGTTGTAAGTTAAACACAAGCCTCAAAATGCTCTCTTTGTTCCAATGCTGTATTACATACCAAGGTAAATGATTTCTTAGCACCATTATTTTTAGCAGTACTTTACAGATGGCAATAATACTGCACTGAGTTCTCCTCCCACAAACAAGAAAGGTGTTCACGAACTGGAGCAAGTCCAGGGAAGGATGCCAGTGTCTCAAGGGACTGGAACATGGGATCTGCATGGAGAGATGAAGGAACTGGACTTGTTCAATTGCAGAAATGGCCAGCAGGGGCCTTTCTGTTCCTGTGGGGCTATGGAGAAGGGGGAGACGGGGCTTTACTGGGGGCAACCACAGGGAAGAGAGAAACCACCAGTGCACACTGAAGCACGGGAAGTTCTGAACAGAAATGAAGTGAGTAAAAATCACTCTGGGGACAAATATGCACTGGAGAGGTTGCTGCAGGGGCTGGGGAGTTTTGCTCATTTTCAAGACTAAACTACACAAAGCCCTTTGCAACCCAGTCTAGTTCAACACTGACACTTGGATCAGGTGAGCTCCAGAGGTCCTTTCCAGCCTCAGTGGTCTGTGATTACGATATTCTTAATTCAGGAAAAGTTCCATAACCATTAAAAAGTACAAAAAAAGAAAAAAAAAATTATTTTGGAAACAAGCCTGTAAAGTAAACACACAATGCAAGCTTTGTAAGCTGACCATGCAGGCTTAAAAAATCAGAGGTTTTTAAAGTACAAATTCATCTAAGCTTGCAGGTTTAAAGCTGAATTCCAAGCTTGAGCAGCACAATAAGGCACACGTGCAGCCTGAAGAGGTCCAGAAACCACTGCAGTGGGGTCCTGCTACAGTCACACTGATGACACACAGAAGTGGGATGTCAGGGAAAAATGAACGGGCTTTGTTCCTTCTTCAGTTTCACAGTACAGATCATTGAGGGAACCAAAAAATGCCTGAAACACAATTCTAGAGTGAAGAAAACACACAGGAGCTAAAAGCACAATTTAACAAAAGTAAGAAGCACAAGCTCTATCACAATTCCCAAGACACTACTGCAAGCTCATACGTTTCCAAACATGTCATTTGACAGTGTTGACTTTGAAACAGTCCCTTAAAAATGTGAAAACAAACCCAGAAGAAAACAACTCTGCCATATGTTATGATGACACTACCATAAATCTAAAGAAAACAACACATGAGAAGTGTAACCTCTAACATTCACCTCTCCACCAGTCAGAGCCACATTCCTGTGTCATGTAAATCAAAACAAGGCCTATTCCTTTCCCACTGAAGATTCTACCTTTTGTTTGGAAGCCCAGGAAGCATGGCATTCATCTGGGCCTATCCTATAGATATGTGGACAATGACCAACTTGAGATCTGTGTGTGGTACTCGGACATATGGTACATTATTCTGTCTGGAAATCTAAAGATTGTTGTAAAACAGAATTTAAAAAAAAAAATCAAAACTTAAATTGTTATAGTGATTTACCAACAAAATCCTTCCATTTGTATTTCCATTGCTAAGTATGGCACAGACAGTAGCTGTGAACCCACAACCCCACAGAAGTCAGTGGTGTTTTCTCTTCTGTACAATCTTGTCTGCCAAACTTCAAGAGGTTCATTGATTTTAGCCAACATGGGCTAAAATCAATTGTCGTTTTGGCTCAGCTGGGCTGGTGGGTGCAGCTAATGTTTCCTTTCTGCTGTATTTAAGTCAAAGCAGGGGTATGCAGAACATGAGCTGCTAGGCCTGGGAACAGAGAGAGAGCAATTGGCCAGCAGAAACTGAAGGAAGGAATACTTTCCTGATATCCATTATGCGAATTAGTGTTGGCTGTTGTTGAGATGTGCAGAGGCAATAAAATGTTCTAATTAACCACCTTCTTTGTAAGTTCCCCTTTTGGCAGTTGTGGCCCAGGTGAGTTCCCATCCATGGGATATCCAGAATTTCACACTGTATTTCTAAGCTCATGAACTCACCCCAGCCCCACATCTGGCTCTAGCAGCAGTCACAGCTGCATCTCAGTCCCCTGCACAAAGTGTGCTCTAAGTAACATCCTACTGCACCTTCCACCAGTGATTTTGCTAATGCTCCAGCCTTTAAGGAGGTGCTTCTCTTCCCCAAGATAAGCACTGCAATCCCCTATTTCAATACAAAAGTTACTGAGGCAGAGAAGAGCAAAGTGCAGCAGCCCTGCTGCTTAAAGGCTCCCTTGGTGCAATAGGTCATCCTCCTATACAGGCAGTGGGTCGAAGAGTCTTCTCTATCTGTGCATCTCAGGGCAGGAAGGAAACTGGAAACGAATACTATAAATGCTTTATTATCCTGAACTGAAATCAATAAACTATGAACAGTTGTAACCTAATTTACTAGCAAACAGAACTGAAAAGATATCTGACAAAGCTTTTCATATACATTAAGAGCCATCAGATTGTAATTTTAGGTCAATATCGAGACACACAATGACCTAGAGTAAAATGATCCATATACCATTACCGATTTACTCAGTTGCCCAAATTACCTCAGTAAATTCTAACTTGCATGAAAACTTCCATGAATTATTAAAATAAAATAAAAAAAGGTAAAGGAGAGAAAATAGTCTCTTCCTTGATGCCATTGTCAGTGATAGGCACATAGTGCTCTCCAAAAGCAGATTCTGCACAACCAGAGGTGGAGACTGTGACAACCAGCTCCCAAAAGGGTGGATCTGTGAGCTCAGCCTACGACAGGAGGAGGTGGTGGTCCCTCATACTCCCCAAAAAGAGTCTCCTATCCAAAAAAGAGCAGGACTGACAAGGGTGTATTTGGGTGTTTGTTCAGTGGCACAGCCAAAGCCACTTTAAGTGACACCTCTTCCAGCACTCCCAGAGAGATTCCTTGCAGGACAGCAATCCTTGACTCTGGCCAAGGCTCGTTCTCTCCTGGCACTGACAGTAACAGGTGATACGCAGTGCAGCGCGTTGCGTTAGGCAGCAGGAAGGAACACCCCTGGATCAGTAATTCCTACTCCTCCAGGAAATGGCACTCCCTGAACCAGACAGCTTCCTACAGACAAGAGGTCTGTGCTTGGAGAAACAGCTGGAATTTCAACCAGAAAAAGAAAATGAGTATTTGTTCAATCAGAGTGGGGAAAAAAGCAAAATGAGAACCAACCCCAAACTAAGTCTGTGCTTAAATCACTAATACTGGTTTCAGTTCTAACAGCATTAAAGATATGATTCATTATTTTTTATTTCAGCTACCATAGGAGCAAAGGATTTCCATTTCCATCACTCAGCTGTCCAGTTTCATTCCCCTTTCCTGAGAGGCAAGAAAAAAAAAAAGACAATCCCTGGACCGAGCAAGCACACTAAGAGTTAACTACTGGGAACAGAAATCAAGCTTCAGCAATTTAAAAAGACTGTCCAGCTTCACAATTTCGATTGAAAAGTTAGTTTTAGTCAAGATCTGACACACATACACAACTTAAAAATTCCTTTGCTTGAACTTCTGCAGTGGATATCCTCTTAAATAAATAAACATGCTATTTATTTAGTTTGGCATTAAGTCCCTTTTATCATCCTCATAAAAATATTGTCAAGGACAAAGCAGTTTGCATGAACCTTGTTCATGTAATATATATTTTTAAATTATTTAGTTTTAGTTTTCAACTCCTGGTCAACTTTCAACTTCAATTTTCAATACCTTTTTTAAGTAGCCTGATAGCATAGTCCTGAACTAAAGTAATAAAATGAAAAAAAGAGTAAAAGGAGAAGAAATAAATTTCTTAAGAGTAGCTTACAGATTGGGGTTATCTCTGCAATTTTGCACTGATGGTATTTGAATTTATATTTTAGAAGATCTGCAAAAGGAGAGATTCTACAATTCAATGCCTAGGGCAACTCCTCAAGAGAAAGACCTGTAGTAACCTAATTGCAACTGAATTTATGGAAGTGGAATAACCTTTAACTGAAATGTGTGATTCTTAAACATAAAATAAACTAGTTATATCTCGTTTCCTATAAATAAGTTCAAGGAAGTCTATATACTTACATAATATCTTGATGGAATCCTCAGTTTTCCAGATGGGCTGGCTTAAATTTTGGAAGCAGCTTAGAAATTCTAGACTGAATGAGCAATGTCTCTCCTCTGTTTTGCACAGGTGAAAAATCATAGACATGTGCCTTTCTTTAAGTCATTTATCCATCTGAAATGTATTTTTTAGTCAGTACAAAAAACTTACATGAGGCTACTGGAATATTTTCCAATAATCAGGAGTACAGAATTAGGAAATGTCCCATTTAGAAATTGAGTTTTGAGTGATAAGAATGAAATACAAACTCGTCTGTAGAGCCACGCCTCCATTTAGACTGCACTAATGTTAGTTCTGATACAGTGCAAGTGCATCACCAGACAGATGGTCAGATCAGGGCTTCAAATATATGTGACTTAAAAATTGTAATTCAACATGAAATTGTGACATATCAGTTAATTAGATTTTTCTAATGAAGAATCAGAATGCTTTTAAAAGTTATTTCTTTATATAGAGAGATTTTTCCATACTTCCTAAGAATTCCAGAAATTAGATAAGTCTAAGGATAAGTCTACTTATCTATGTAGAACCAGGCTAATCCTCACTTTGCTAAATAACATCATTTATCAGAGGGACCAAAAGCAGATTTCCTTATCATTGCCACTAAGAATTTAACTAGGAAAAGTGTCATATCATGAAAAACACCCAAAATTTCTACTAAAACACACACAAGATTACAAACGCTGTGCTCAAGTCCCACAGTTAAACCAAACCTCTGTGATTCACACGAGAGCCTCGTACAGTAACAGCAGACAAAGTGACAACAATGGAAAAGCATTCGGGGCAGCAAAGTCTTGCTGCACTTCAGGGTTTGTGTAACAAAACACAGGAGGTGCCCAAAACAGATTCAGTGGGCAACTAGGTACAAAATTTGTAGTGCAGCATGTAAAACAAAAAGATTTAAAATAAATAATTAATTAATTAATTAAAAAAAAAACCCTCGACAAATAAAGGTCAGAGCATGACACACACATTTCACAGCAGTGAGCTGACAAGATTACAATCCTTTCTTTTTCCCTGTTTGTAATCAGAACTTCATTAACATTCAGGGGTTTTCGGCTACTTGATTCTGACCCACTTTTATGCCTGAGCTTTTATAAGCTTAATTTTGACTGTTCCCCAAATCCATCTGCACTTCTAGAAACTGTTCTCCTTTTTTCTCTTGGTTTCACAAATTCTAGGTGAAGTGCATTTGCAACGATCTACAATTCTCCTTATAAATGAATCCAGCATGGGGCAATAGCACAGATTTTCAGAATTCATCTATTCCTCATGTGCATTTCCAAAATTACTGAAAATTAATGAGCTTCTACTGTGTGCATTTATATGCAGCTCTTTGAAGTAATCATTACTAGCCAAGAAAAGTCAATTGAAGAAATGGATTGATGAAAGAAAAATAACTAATACACTATCCCTGTACCTACAGTACTTTTCAACACTTATAACTACAACCCTGGATCCGAAATGCACTAAAATTGAGTAAATTCCATATCCAGTGAGTAATGCTGACCAAAATGATGAATTTCTAAGTATGCTGAACATGCCTTAAAAAGTGGAGTCTAAGGACTTTTCTTCTCTGGAAGGCAAATTTTTTTTCCTATCGAGAGTCAATTCCCTTTTGTCCCAAAATAAATAGGATTTTACACACAACTGAGTTTATCTGCCACAAATCAATTAAAACATTAAAACCAATCTTAAAAAAAAAAAGTATAGTTAACCAATCTGATTATTATTGCAAGTCTTGTAGGAACACAGATGTGCTGAATATGAAATTCGCTGCTTGAAAGGTGCTTTGGAAGGTGTTAGGCATTACCAGAATGCTTTCAAAGCATGTGCAGCCACTTACAGAAAGTGTTCAGGAGCTTTATCCAGTTTGAAAAGAAGTGCTTTTTCACAGCATTAGTTTTATAGTACGTCTTTTTAGGCGAATTTCAAAGAATGTATAGTTCACATAATTTAAACTGAATTCACCTATAATTCAGTATTTGAGAGAGCTAATGCTTAATTGTTTCTAAGGAGTCTGCAAACAAAAATGTTTCTTCTTTTATTCCCCAAACATTTCACTAAAATTATATTTTGCTTTGTTTTCACATTGAGGATTGAATTTGACACTTTAACGGAGAAAAGCAGCTTGTGCTGCTTACTGTGCTTCTAATTATTGTACTCACAATTTTCTTTGTTTTATATCAGAAAGAATTTAATGAGACCTAAATTTTGAAATATAGCACTACTGCTGTAGAAGAGGCTTTCTTCCAACAAATTATGGTTCACCATCCGAGCAACTCAAAGAATTTCTGAGCAGAGTTAACCCCAGCAGCATGCAGGTTTGAACCCAGATGGGGACACAAGTGCATGTTCTCCAAAGCCCACCACAGGCACAGCTGTTTATTGTTTCCCTCTCAAGTGTTTTAAATCTTACCTTCTCTTCTATCAGATACCAGAAGCTATTTTCTGTTTAACAGTGCAAGGTTAATAAACACTTTTCAAATAAAGTCATAATCTACTGTGTAGATCTTCAGAACCAGTTTTATCTTCTTCACACAAAGATAATGATGATTATCTCTGCAGCTCCCATAAATCACTTCACCTGAGTTGATGGAGATATGTTGATTTGCATCTGCTGGGGATTCTGCCAGTTTCTGCCCCAAGCAGGGGTAGAATCATGATTTTCAAAGCTGTTTTTCAGTGAAAACACAAAGCTGCATACCAGTAAAAATCTTGGTTTTGTCAAAAATTTGTTTGCATTAAAATTTAAATACGCCACTTAAAATTTCAGTCAGCTCATCACAGTACACATTACAAATCTGTTGATTCTAAATTTCTGAGCAAAAGTGAATAATAAAATCTCCATGTCCCTGAACATATATACCACTGTCCCTCAATATCTGTGACTCTGCTTTTTATCTCTAAAGCTGTATGTTCTTTTAAAAAGACCATTATGAAGGATTGTCGGCAATTCCACCTGCACACAGATGATGAAACAGAAATGAAAAATAAGATATAAGATTTGGACCCAGAACTTGTAGTGCTTCATCACAAAACTTGAAATTAGTTGCCTTAAGGTACTTTCAAGGAGACAAGGACCAAAACCCTGGCAAGTTGGTGAATATTTGCATGCAAGCGTCAGCTTAGTTTCCATTTGAATCCAAAGGTTTTGCTCCTCATTTCCCCTTACACATGACATATACTAACATTCAAATGAAGAACGCTATTTTTTCCTGTATGAATATAAGAAAATGGGAGAATAAATTCTGCAGACGGGGCAGATAGAATGGGAAAATATATAGTAATTTATAACAGACTAATCAAACAGCACGTATCATGTTTTTATAACCTCCCATAGACCTCCAAAGGCAATTATAGCAGAGGAGTTTTCAGAGTTACACCTGACTGAGATGGAAAGGTCTGTGTACATCAAATATTAAAAACAAAATCACTATAAATAACCTCTAACTGAAGCACAGCCCCAGTGACAACTAACATTCTTTTTTTCTTTTTCTCTCATTTTTGCCCCTTGACACTGCAGTGTGAAGACTGTAAAAGAAAAGATGGAATATATATCTATAGAATGACCTAAAAATTTCCAATTCTCGTGATGTTACCAGTGAGGGAAATGTACAACCATGTGTGTGGCCATTATCTTCACATTCCAGTTTCTTTACTGCATCAACAAATATAATTGAGCAGAAAACAGAGCAGTGTTAACTACAATACAATCCTGCTACATAATTTGTAATAAGATATTTGATTTTTAATACCATAAAAAGAAGATTATTCCATATCTTTGCTAAAATATTTGTAAATTACATCACAGATTAAGAGGTGGCCCTAACTATCTGAGCACCACTTAATACTTGCTTTATGTTAATAGACACTCTCTTGAGTAGCTGTGCTTGAATATGTTATAAAGAATAAAAGGAAACACCGTTTAGCAGTGTTTTTAAAACCGTGAGCAATTTCCATAATTTGTGACAGTCGGCAGATTTTGATAGTATCTCACATTGATTTTTATGTTTCTAGATGACAATCATTACACTATTATCTGCAGTTTGAGTAGTGGAACCTAACCTCCTAATTAGGATGAAAAACTGCTCCAGTTGCAACCCCAGTAAGTCACAACAAGTCAATAATTTTAATAAGAATTAATTTAAAAAACTCTACAAGGTTGTATTGGAAGTTATTCTGGCATGTCTATTGATTAACACTTGGTATTACATCCTATAAAGGACTCATTAAATACAACATCAATCTAAAAGCAATATTTTGGTATGTCTTAGAATTATTTTTTTTTTATATTTTACTTACTATAAAGTGTAAGAAAATAGAACAAAGCACTAACAGATTATTCAGGTAAGGTAGCTTTTTGATTGGTGTGCTGGCTTCACACTGCACTTGAGAGGAATATGAAGGACTAATTCGCTCTGTGCTATACTCAGACTAAAAGGATATATGACTGAGAGCTGCCATTTCCCTTATTTGTCAGCATCAAATGTCCTGCCAAATCTCACAAATTTCCAAACATGAAATATCTAGTGGCTGCCACATACAGAATGAGTCATGTCTTGATTACTGTGGCCCTCTTTATTATGATCCCACAGATATTCTTCCTTTTCGGAGTATGTAAATCTGGGGTATGTGCACTAATGCCATGAAGAGATTTCTTCATTTCCCAGCTTGAATTTGAAAGAACTGTAACAATACTAAATGCAAAATTTGATTTTTGAGAGCTGCTGGAACAGTAACATTTATTAACATGGCATCTACCTAGACAAACTTGGAAACCATTAATATGAGCTATAATATAATTATATCTATTTAACAGAAAAGCTTTTACTGGTCCTGTTTCCATTTGTTTGAATTAAAAAGCTTTTAATGTTAATATCAGAGGTTTACCATGTAAGAACTATCTTTTTTTAGCAGAGACATTTCTACTCATGTAACAAGGTTGGACGGAAAAATGAATTTCAGTGAAAGCCCGACAGTGATGCTGCTGTAAGTCTCTGAGCTGCTCAGAGCTGTGAGCTGATGCTAGGTGGCAGTCCTGTGTAATTAAACACCAACCACTTCCCTGCATCTCATTCACTCCGGGCATTTTTCAAAACAACCAATTCAAACATTTTGACTAATAATTTAAACAACAAACACATCTCTTTTTCCTTTTACTTTCACCTCTTCAGAACTTCATTCCTTATAAACAAAAGGTCTCAAAATTAAATTTCCTATTCATAAACCTGTGTTCTAGCACAGCAGTGTTATGTGAAACCACTCACAGAACAGGAGGCAGACTGCAGAACTACACCCCATGCCCTGGTATTGCACAATTTCTACCTTCTCTGTAGGTTCTGACCTCGCTTTTCTCTGCATCTCAGAAACGGAATTAGCTCGTGTTTGAGGTATGTACTTCCAAAGCCTGTTTTAGCCTCCAGATGTACTTGATTGAAGAGCTCACTTTAATCATTTGATCCCTTTAAATGCTGCTGCTTTTAACAAGTTACATGTTCACCATGGAGTAGTTACAATTATTTGTAGCTACCACAGATAAACAAAGGTTACACCTATTTTCCTAGACAGAATTTTGGGAATGTGTCTCATTTTGTACAATGTTTATTTCTAGAAGGAAAACTTGTTTGGTTCCAACCATCACTTGAATTACAATTCCAAAAGGTTTGCCAAGTAAGGCAAGTCAGCCTCCTGCAAAAGCACCACTGACACAGGGCTGGCAGGGAAAGTATCAGCACAATGATGACTACAATAAATGTAAGAACAAACCATGTCAGTTATAGTCAGCTTATTCCACAGTGAGAACTACTTATATATTGTACAATGTATGTAAATAATACAGTGAGGTTTCTTTCTCATTTAAACACGCACCCAAACGGGGAGGCAGAAGAGATCTTACTGTAATATTAATACAAGAACAACATAGTTGTTTTTACTGTGAAACAGATATTCAAGGACCCAAGAATCACTGATTATGCATGAAGAGGTATCAGATCTCTCTTCCCGGATTTTACTAATGATGCACATACATTTACTGTATTCATTCCAGAGTACTGGCTGAGATGTACAGAGACCCAACTCAATAAAAAAGCAGAGCAGTCCATTAAGAGGCCTCAAAATCACAGTACAGAGACTTGTACATGAAAGTAGGAACATGTGGCTGCTCCCTCAGTATAATGAAAAAACTTGTCCAAAACTTCTTGAGTCTGGTTGCAAACACATCTGATGTCAGTGGGGGCCCTCAAAAACAGTTTTTTTATCTAAGTGACCTTACCCTCCCTCTCTAGGAGGTTAATTTGATGTTCTAGGATGCGTATCACACGCTCCTTCTTTCCAGGTGGTAGAGACATTACATTTTATGATTCAAACATTCTATTTATTTTGGGCATTTCTAGTGCAGAATGTGGACACTCTGGTGTCCAACTGTATGTACAGAATCCTCCACCATGACAGAGTCTAAGTGTTTCCAACACACACATTGGCTGCTCCTAATTCCACAACACAGTGGGACCAATTGTGTCTCCAGAACACAGGATGAACTCCTTATCCTGACAGTACTTACCCATAACAGCAATTTAATCGGCAGAAATGTTAAATAATAGGGCAGTTCTATCTTAGTGTATCATATTAACACTTGCACAAAAGAGTGCTAATTTCTGCAAGTGTGGTCCATCACTCAATAACGTGACTGCCTGAATTCTTCTAAGGCATGTGAGGAAAGTTACTGAGGAACAACAAAAATAAGTTTGTAAACAATCCACATCTGCTGTAGAGCTGCGTCAGTCCTGTAGCCCCTGGTGCTGTGCCACCCTGCTGAACGAAGGCTTGAGGAACCCAACTGCAGCTGCGAACATTTTTCTCAAAAAAACTCATTTCCTCTCACTACTCAAATAGTAATTGTGGCCCCTGTGGCCCTGCAAAGACCAAGGCTCTGCATTTCAATCCAGCATCTCAATCCGAATAATCAGAAACAGAACTCAGCTAAGGAACACTGGAGTTCCTAAATCCTATGTAAGAGATCCTATACAACACCACTTCCTTCTTCTCTTTTAACAGCTTTTCTAGATCCTTCCCACTGAAGCATTATCACTTATTTATTTTCTAGTAAAAGGTTAAAGCCATTCTGGAAATGACAGCAAGCCAATGCACTGTGGCTTTTTTCCACAATGCAACAGTTTATAATTGACTGCTTATGTAGTAATTGCTCTATTTATAGAGATTATTTGCAAGAGAAAAGTGATTGACATCACCTGGTATTAATGATAGAGGGTTTATTTCACATTTACGACCTAAAGCTTCTACATAAATTACTTTCCCTTCCTACGATGCTCATGTCCCACATGAGTCTTGGGAATATAATGTATGAAATTATACTCCAGCCTTATCTTTTGTACATTATCTAACAAACATTACTATTGTTTCAATAATATTTTTACAGACTTTCTGTAACAGCCTAAGAAAGACTCTTCCTAGTCACTTAGTGCAGCAACACTTAAAGTAGTTTGGATCTCTGCCTTTTGAGCATCCATGCTGGCAGTGCTGCTTTTCCTGTAACTATTCCAGTACAGCACGGATTACACATCCTTTAATTTTGATGGACGAAAGCTCTGATGTGCAATCAAGCAATAGCATTTGTATGTGACAGAAAGTAAGACAATTGGCAAAGAAATTAGGGATGGAGAAAATCTGAGAAGATCCTCCTTCTCTAAGTTCTGGCTCTCCAGTGGAAGATGAAAAATGTAGCAGGAAAAAAAAAAGTAAAAAAACCCTATAAAAGTATTATAGCCATATATTCTCCAGCAAGATGAGTTTGAACAACAGGAAAAGTAAAGTGACAACACTGATCAAAACGTATTTCAGATTGTAACTAACAATTGCATTTACCTCTCATATAATTTCATTGAAGTCAAGTGAGAATAAACAGTCATTGTGTAAGAAAAAAAACTATTCACAGAAGGCTTATAAAATTGCAGTGTAATTCGTCTATTCATTAAAAGGATAATAAAGACCATGGCCTTTGAATTATCATGAACTTATATTTCTTTTCCACACTTTTGTTCTGGAACTGTGGCTTTTTGGCATTTTCAATGCAACACAAAGCCATATATTGTAGAAATAACTGAAAATATTTTCTATCCTTCATTCACTTGTTGAATTACTTTTTAAGAGATGAGAGTTGGAATACGATTACACTTAATTCCTGGCAACACCTTCTTCCTAGAGCTCAAACCTATAAATGAAAGAAAATACTCTGCTTTTATAGAACACAGTTGCTCTTCCACAGCACAATGGCACCACAAAGGTTATTGCTAAATAAATCACCAAAATAAAAATCAAAGACAGGGATTTGCACTTGAGTGGCACTATCTTCTTAATGCCAAACTTTCACAAACCAAAACTTCCCATTTTGGGAAGTTATACTGGGATGCTACAGGAGGGATTGATAAGATGCCTTGTACAAAGCTTAACAATTTAATTCAAGGCTTAGCTTCGTATTTCACAAGATACTTAGGAAGTACTAACACCTCTGTTGCTCACAGCAAACCTTTGAAATTTATCAAGGAGATAGCCTAAGGGTTAAAGAAAACATGCCTTCACCCCTTACGAGAGTTTATTTAGTTTCAGCAGGGCTTTAGCACAGAATTTTGCTTCCCCTCTCCACCCCGTCCCTTGGCTCGCACAGATGATGTCAGCACAGCAGCAATAATGGTCATTCAGAATGAACTCTCTTGAGACAGGTCCCCTCTCTGCTGCCCCAGCCGAGGCCCTGGGAATGCAGAGGGGGTACAAAGAGACGTGGAAGGAGCAGGAAAACACCTTCCGTAGAGCTGCCGCCTTCTCCTCATTTCAAATGTGAGAAATGAACTCCCAGCTTTGAGCAGCAGCTGGAGCAGCTGTCCTTCCTCTTCCTGCTCCAGACAACACACAGGGGAACCAGGACCTAGAGGAACCCTCTGGATATCCCCTGAGCTGGCACCTGCACTCCAGCCCATCACCTGCCTTACTTCCATGCCAGGCAGCCTCACACCAGCCCCACCACACAGAAATTCAAGGGTTGAATGAACAGAGAATTCTGACAGGGTTTATCACAACTGTGTATCTTACACTGGACTGCCTTTGTGGGCCTTTCCTTGAAACCAACCTATAAGCACATCCACACATGGGTTCTTATTTACATACAGGCATACTCAATCCTAATGTACCAATGAAACTCCTCAGGATTTTTTTTTGTGTTTTTAAACATACTGTTAGCATTTTTCAAGATACACCATAACATTAAAACCCTCTAGTTAGTTGAAATTTATTTTCAAAAAACTAAGAAAAATTACCAAGTCTAAAGGAAAACCTACAAACATGTTCTTTAAAAAATTAAATATACTTCCTGACTCTAAGCCAACTATTAATTCCATAATATTAAAAGCAGACAAAAGAATTGTTAAATCAAGTTTGTGAGTATTGGCAAGCCATGGAGGAAAACCTTTGCCTTCATCTCTTTCTTCCCTTTTTTTTTTTTTTTTTTTTGAGAAGCAATTTTCATCCATTACTCTGCATGGAACCAACATCCATTATAGGAAGACAGTGTCTTAATCAAAATGACTTCTTATACAAGTCTATTTAATAAAAATTCATTGTTTTAATCTAGTAAGTGTAATATTAATGAAAACTAAATTATGTCTCTTTATTAGTCAGTTACTGATGCTTCTCTGCAGCTTATAAAAGTAGTTCTCTTAAAGCTGAATATATTTTAAAGCACCATAAAAAACTCAATGGCATTTGCTAATGGGACAAAAACCAGTTAGGCCAATACCATGGATTGGCACTACGGCAATGGGACTGACACACCATCACCACATTTTCTTACACAAAAATGACTCTCACACAAATAGGAGATTTAACAGATTTAACAATAGCTTAAGAGGTTTAACAATAATACTATTGTTTAATAAAAATCGATATAATTTGGAGTGAGGAAGCAACTTGTAGTTGTATGTTGGAAGGATATGCTTTACCTGAAAGAGCTTTAGAAAAAAATTCTCTGCAGCATACGCTCATCTCTTGAAAATTAAAGTTTTTAATAAATAAAGAGCTGAATGCTTGCAGCTGTTAAGAAAAGGCTGGAAATGCAGTCCAAATTTTCCATAGATCAGTGGAAAACTTCACCTGCAATAACACCCACGGGAAAAAAAAATATTAAAAATCTGTGAGACCTCTAAGCTTCTCCTCTCACGTAGACTTCTCGTTCAGACGGACACCCTCATGCAGTAGTAGAGACATGATTTCTTTAATCTCCATTTGAACTCTGTTCTTCAGATGAAACCAATTTCTTGGACTTCTTCCAGAACACAATCCTACAGATCTCCTAACGCTTCTCGGACTCGCAGCCCCACTACTTGCAAATGCATTGAAGCAACAGACCAAACTCTAATTTGCACCTTTAAGAGCTTCCCCATTGGAAGCCTGTGTCCAGCAGCGTATCCAAGTAACTCAAAGCACATATTTCATAACAAATTTATTTATTCAAACAATCAAAACCACAAGGGTCTGCCTTCATTCCCACCAATATATCCCAGAAATCTTCTAAAGTTACTGCCTCAGGAACATGCCACATAGGCCTGTTCTCAGTCTGCCTGCCCTCCTAACTAGGCCATGCTTCCCATTTAGGGAAAAGTTGGTTGCTGCTTAACATTTATCATTATCTCTTGCCCTCAACCTTTGTGTACAAAGTGTGTGGCATTGGGACACAGAAGAAAAGAAGAAACAACTAATTAGTGATCCAGTCGTGGCCTCAGATAATCTCTTGAAACTATTTATACTGAGACATTTTATCTCTGGACGTTGTTTAATTCATTAAGAGGCTGAAAAAATTAAAGCAATTTATTATAAAGCAAAGTTACTGAAACACACTTGATAAAAATAGAAGCACAGACCTCTCCCACATCTGTCAGAATAACCAATGCAAATAAAGGCCAGAGTCACAAGACAAAAAGCAATGTCTGAGACAAAGAGCAGTGTGCACATGTCACGCCTGCAAAAACCACCAGCACTTCTTTGGTGTTGATGCTCCCCATCCATACAAGCAATGCTTTACCTGCTGGTGTAAACTGGAGGTGGCCAAAGCCCCTTTCAAACACGTTTTTTTATTGGATCTTCTCACCCCTGTCATCTTTCCCTGCCAAGTCTCCTCATTGCCATGGAGAGTGGCTGAACTTTGAGAGTGGTGGTGAGAACTTTTGGGAGATGATGCTATGGTACACCAATATCTCTCAGCAACCATCTAAAGTTACTGCCTCAGAAACACAGCACACAGGCTCATTTGCAGCCTGCCCGCCCTCCTAAGCAGGCCATGCTCCCCATTTAGGGAAAACTTGCTTGCTGCTTAACAAATTTTTGCACCTTTAAGAGCTTCCCCATTGGAAGCTGGTGTTCAGCAGTGTATGTAAGCAACTCAAAGCACATTCTTCCTAACAAATTTAGTTATTCAAACAATCAAAACCACAAAGGTCTGCCTCCATTCCTACCAATATCTCTCAGCAACCATCTAAAGAAATCTGACTCAGAAATACACCACATAGGCTTGGTTTTGGTCTGGTTATGCTAGGGTATGAAAAGCATTTTAACACTTATATTCGTTTAGAAGTCTTTCCTTCCCTAACTGCTTTATTTTTTTTTTCAGGTCTGGTACCCACCTCCAATTGCCCATTATCTACAAAGCCTCCACTAGATTAGGGCTGCAATCTCAAACTTCTTCTTATGGTTAGCTTTAGATTTCTTAAATTCGAAAGAATCAAATGAAGCCACACTCTCCTGGTGGTATGAAATGCAATAGGGAGAGGTGATTTTGATCCCTTTCACTGAACTCCAAGGGAGAGGAAAGGAGAATTTACTTTCCCTCTGCAGGGAACTGCTGTGCTTAATGGCTGACAGCCATTAAGCTCCCTCCCTCGCTGTGCTAAATTGTGGTAGGTAGCTGTGGTGGAGCTGTTGTCATCTAAGGACATGAGCAAGACAAGAAACAATAATGGCTATGATCAGCCCAAATTGCAAGTTTAATAAAACAAACAAACAAACAAACCAATCCTACCCAACTTTGGCAAACAAGCTGTGATTTTCAATCTCTTTCTCATTTCTCTTGCAACTAAGAAGCTGTCACTGAAATTTCAGCCCCATGTCCAATAATATTTAATGCTCTTTCACTTTCCACTATCGACTTATAAAAATGCATATTTTCTTTCATACACAAGCTAAAACTTGACATTTATAAGCATTCAGAATCAGGATCTTCTCAAAATCCAATATGAAAAGCATTTGTGCCCCTCAAGACACATTGCTGGCAGTCAAATCTGTGGCTACTGACAGCAGCATTCTGTGACAGAGTAATAACTATGGTGTATGACTACATACATTATTCACACTAAAGTAATATTATCAATTACAATCAGAATTCATGAAGCTCTACAAAATGGCAGGACAAGATGATTTAAGTGTCATTTTACATCCTAATATTTACAAGCTAATGCTTCACAAAATGAGTGGGATACAGTCAGTAGTATCACATCCACTTCCTGTGGAGGCACTAGCTAAAGCACTCCTAACTTTTATGTTAAGATAACAGTTGAAGGGTGTTGACAGTTTTAACCTACATCCTTTTATTCAGAAAGATTTCTAATCCTGAATCTTGGCTCTTTGTTTTAAATCAGGGATGTATTGATTAACTGTGAGACGGAACGTATCTCAGCGGTGGCTGAGTTGGGTATCCACTATGGAATTAGGACAGTTAAACACTGGAATCGATCCTCTCATTGTAAAGCCACAGCTGCTGTGGCAAGCAGTTTCTCTAAGCTATTAATTTTATTATTAGCACACCTGGAGACACTGTTTCCCTGAGGGAAAAGCAATTCAATTGTGTGTGCTGCAACAACTAGTGGCATATGATCAATGAGACAGCTGGGACCACAAGCTTTTTCCTGGAGCTCGGGGTGGCTATGACAAAGTAGTTTGTAAAGCACTGACAATACAAACTAATATTGCTTTATGTTTTATGCACCTCATTGTAAGCACATAGCTCACAGTTTCCAGTGTCCGGCACATTTAGGTCTTTTAGGAGCAGTTCACCAGTCTCAGTCTTCCAAAGGTCATTCCCTATGACATCTGGTATCAACTGACCACCATCCTTTGCCTGACCACTGACTCCTTCCATCCTTTCCCTGTGCCCCAAGGCAGCAATAAACCACACTCCCTTAAAAGGCAACAGCACCACTTGTTTAACATAGAGGAGAAAGACTAATTACAAGTTTCCACACATTTGGTTCTATTTTATAAGCACGTTAATGAACACACACAAAGCCCCATAGGCCTGGTAGCAAAGCACCAGCTATAACTCACTTTCTAATCCCAAAGTAACTGATACATCTCAAAAACTCTGATCCAGCAATTCTTGAAACTTAGTCAATATTTAAATGCAAGAGTCAGTAGAAATTAGCAGGAAAGGAAGATAAATCATGATCCACTCAGGTATTACAGGCATATATAAATGATGCACCAGCAGCTCCATACACCAAAAAACCCACAAATTCACACTGAAAGGACAAACCAACCAAACCCCTCATGAAAATAAGATGAAGATAATGCTGCATCTGATGGAAATCATGATGCTCCAGTATCTCCTGCAAAACTTTCAGGAGCTTTGGATCCTTACTCTTTTCCTTCTGAATTGCCACAGTAGTGAAAGCAAGTTCTGTGTTGTGAAACCTTGTAAGAGATGATACACATGTTGTAAAGAACTTGTATTAAGATAAATACTTAGCGTTTAAGACTTCCTAGAAATTTTATATCAGTTGGCTTTAACACCTTTGACTGTGGGGGTTTTGCAACTCAGCCATGTACAAGCCCTTGTTGGTCCATCCATTCACAGTCCACAAACCTCTGCTCTCCTACAGGCTGGCCATCAAGGACACCAACACTCTGTCCCGTGTAATTTCCACTTCAGATTTTGATCAGAAAACATTGATTGTGAGTACGATGAAAATCCCAGTTTATAAAGATAATTTAAATATGTTTAAAATTAACCTTTTATTACTGTCAGTTCTATAGTAAAATCATTGTCGACCTGCTGTATCCATGTCTAATTTGTGCAATCAAGATATGAAGGGACTTGGGACTCACTGCTCTGATGCTGACAAGCTATTTCACAGAATTTTTGAGCCATATTTCCCAAACCAGTCAAAGCATCTCAATGACTAACCATGGAAAAGAGGTGTCCTAGTCAGCAGATGCTGTAACAGAACCAAGACATAACCTTTATTCTTCAGCTTCTACTATTTTTAAAAGTGAAATAAAGTAACACCTTTGTCAATCACTATGCAAACGTAGAAAATTGAGAGTAGGGTGGAGTGTGGGTGTTTGTGTCTAGAGGAACCTTCTAGCTAACTTTAGTTACTTGAACTTTGGGATCTCTGCCTCAAGGAGAATTTTTCTGCACAGAAAAACTACGAGATGCCTTCATTTCAGTAGATTTGAGACTGCACAATTGTACAGCCAAATATGAATCTTTAACCACCAAGCTTAAGCAGCAGAGTCAGTACAACCTCCTACACAGGTCCTACCCATAGTATGTGGCCACTCAAACCAGGATTAAAGGCGGAAAAGCTCCTCAGCTGTGTTTCACAGGACTTACATTTCCCCATGCCTAGAAAGAGTCTTTTCTATTTTGCTTTCTAGCCCACAACTTTTGCCAGCTTTTCCCCACATGAATATCCCCAGGAAGGTTGGCCTCTGCTCTCACTTCTCTTCAAGACTTAGTCCTAGATTTTCACAAATATGTTTAGTTAGCCAATACCTATGTCAAGTATTGAACATACACTTAAATGTGTACAACTTACTGCCAAATTATTTTACCAGAGATGCCAACATGTACACATTTAACTATATCTGGAAACCTAAATTAGTTAGTAGTCCTAATTTAGCTAGCAGGGATATTAACTACTCTTAAGAATGTGGCAAATTATTTACTGAACACTGGACATTAAATTTGTTAAAATGAATAAAAATACATTTACATCTATTTGCACTGGAAATACTATTCCTACATTGTAACACTACTATTTATTATCTTCATGTGTTTACATGATGACAAAATAGTAAATGTTTTATGTATTGGAGGGCATTTTCACATTAAGCCTACCTTACCTTAAACATCCAACATACGTCCCTGCTTTTAGAGGTGCTGGCCTACATGAAAATCCGTCTAATGTAGGATTTAATTCAGAAAATGAGGAAAGGCAACATGATTTCAACTTGGAGCTAGTAGATTAGCTGGATTGTAGCTTAAATAATGTTGTTTTGCTCAACAAAGAAATTGCTGGATATAGTTCGGAATTTTAAATGCAAAAATAGATTTCTTCTTGAAGCAGAGAGCTGGACAAAAATGTATCAGAAGNATATGTAAAAGGTCTAGTTTCTGATGGAGCACCTGAAAAAGTACATGTGAGCATTTTCATCTGTCTGGCTTAGACAACGTGATTTAGATCAGTGGTAGCACAACAGTTCTTGGAGGCACAGAGCCAAACCTCCTCTGGTAAATTTTAAGCTTTTTGAGTCACAGACTGAAACCCAGCACAGTCAGTCATGGCTGTCGTGAATGAACAGAAACCTGAGCAAGACAAATTTTAGCTGCTTTAAATATCACACAATTTCCTAAATCTTATGCTATATTTGCTATTTTTCTTATCAAATAGGAAAGAGAATGACAAATAAAATATTTTTTCTAAAACCAGTTAGAACAAGACCAGTTTTGAATCTACCAAAATATGAGCATAATGTCCAACTTGATCCTGTGAGAGGAGAATGCAATTCTCCTTGAGATCCATCACGATGAACTCCTAACGAGGCAGAGGTTCAGGGGTATATTTGTCACCCCTCAAAAAACCAAAATTCTCACTGCATTTAGGGAGAGCTGACTGCTGCTTTCCCGAGTTATGTCTCTTTGGGATGCATGCCAAGTACCTAAGTGGCTGTAGAATAAAAGTGCAGCAATTACTTCTCACTTTTGCTGGAGAACCAGCTCAGGACCTGTCCCAACATGCAGTGTTCACCTGCGCCAGACAAAAAGCAGATATTGACTTTTTTCCTTCCCATGCTTCAAACCCCCAACCACTTCACTCTCCCCCACTTTTTCAAACATTAATTTTTGTGTAAAATTGAACAATCATAACTGTATATTTTAATACTTTCAAATCAACTTAAAAAATCATAAAATACACCCCCCTGTATTTTTACAGCTCTCACAATAATACTGGCTTACTTTTCACCTGCCTTACCAATTTATTATGTACAAAGAGATGGGGAGAACAATAACATATTGAAGAAGCTATATGTTCTCTTTAAGGTATGTTTGGAAACATATATTTTAACATTAAAGAAAGATTAAGACAGAAATGCATTAAATTTTGTAAACGTGAGAGACAACAGTTTGGATTCCTATGAATATTACAAAATGACTACTATTAACAACAGATACTCATATATAATTTTTTACTTATCTATGTGTTTGCTGCCTGGTTCTATAGCATATTCTCACTGGATTTCAAAGCAGACCCTAATGTAGCAGAATTACGTCTTTGAGGAAAAGACTTAGAGAAGTAATTTCTACTGAAATGTTGCAAGTGCTGCCCTGACCGACAAGCTGAGTATACATAATTCAAAGGCTAAATCAGCCTGAACTAAAAAGTGCCAGATGGATGTAGAAAACCAGCAGCATATGAAAAATTAGGGTCTTACTTTAAAAGAAAAAAAAAAAAAAAAGGTAAAAGCTAAAAAATAAAGAGGAACATCCCATATAACTAACATATGTAATTGAAAGGGACATTCAAACTAAGGGAAGTAAATCTGGTGTAAATATGCTGCATCAGAAGTCTGATATTACTATGTAATTACTTGTATTCCATGAAGATATACAATAGCTTGTCCATAAATGACAAAAAAATAAGATCTAGTATAAGAACGTGATTATTCAGTCATGGCAGAGCAGACGACTTGTGGAAGCAGCCTGACTTACCCTGCAATAACCTGGTGAGGTGCTCATGCCTGACGTGCAAGGAGATGCTCAAGCACACAGGTTTGGTACATTTCTAAATACTTGAATTGAGACAGCTCTTCCCCTGTACACATCAGGGACACAGTTACACCACTCCCGTGGTCCTGACTGCAATGATTCTGCTCTTCCAGTTTTAAACCTCTGTTTTGTTAAATGTTTCTCCTGCGGTTTCCTACAGATCTAACTTATCTGAGCTACAGAAAAAAGGAAGCTGAAATCAAGGTATTTTTATTCCCTTAACCCAGCATATACATTTTTGGCAATATATGACCCAACTGGTGCATAGTAAAGCTTTGACACTGTAGTTTCCACTTCAGATTGCTGTAACTTTTTTGTTTATATTACTCCATTAAGGTCTAACATACATTATCATCAAAGCTTTCCTGTCACTGAAAAGCAGACATGCTTGGACACATGTGAGGATCCATTTAGTAACTCGAAACATTATTACACTCTAGTTAAGAACAAGAAGGAAAGAACTAAACTGGTAGGGAATTTAGGCCAAACCTAATTTCACAAGCTGGAATTTGTCCAAGACTGTGTATTTAACACCTTTACTCCTGCGAGCAGTGGGCGAGTTCTTTAATGACCACAAGTGGCCAAGACCTCAGTTTTAGATCTCACTGATAGAGAGGCTAATGAGATTTCCATTTTGCTCTGATTGACAGCCACTACTCCATAATACTTCCACACTTCCAATCCCTAATGGAATCAAATAGCAAAGCTGTGCAAAAATGATAATATGGAACTTTTTTTTTCCCCTCCAAATCTCAAAAGCGATTTGACTCAGGGTCAGGGCGAGCTTTAAGTCTACGCATACATCAGTTCTTTTGCCTTATCTATATTTTGCAATCCTTGACATGCAAACACATACAGGCACCTCTCTGAAAGCCACCGCATCACAAAACCCAAAGCATTCTCTCAATATATCATGACTCTAGAATATTATTTACACAAATTTAAAGGATTATTACTATACCCCTAAATAACAGCATAATACATACATAATAGACTGGAATGTCTCAAAAGGATGTGCCTTGTGCTACCTAGAAATAATCCAGATGGGGAAAAAAAAACAACTTGAATGAACCAGAATATCAGAATGGAATAATTATTCAGAGTGCTTCTCTGAAACACAAGTATGCCATTGATCCAGTGATTACCACCTCTCCATTTATCAGAAAATCATTAATACTTTTTTGTGCAGTGATTATTAATTAAAAATCAAGCACCAAACCCTAAACACAGTTCCATGTGAAGTGCACCCTTTCTTAAATAAACAGCTGAAGCGTTGTCAGTGGCTTTGGAGCAGATGTTCTACAGAAGTGCTTAACCTGTAGGACACACATTGCCTCCAGTCTGCTGGAATTATTCCTCTCGGCCCATGCTTCACTTGGAAAGCTTTTTTCTGGACAAAGAAGGTCAGAAGTACAGATTACTGGACTGGCACCAGTATCTGCCCAGTCACAAGTGCCATGGTTCACTGCAGCATCTCCCTTGCAAACCTGGGAGGGGACAACGTGGGAAACAACGTGCCTGGCAATAGGATGGGTAAAACTCCTGGTGTCATCTCCTTACTCCCAGCTACTGCCTTGCACAAAGCAACCCAAGTGCACAAGATGTGGCTCTACAGCATACGTACAACACAAGTACTTGAAGGGGGAATAATTTCCAGCCATGGATTAGCAAAACTACTCTTATGTGGCTTTCTCTAACAATATGAAAAACTAATGGCTTGGTGAAAGGTTCTGGGGGATCAGGAAAGTACTGCATATTACTGTGCATTACCAAATGCAGGCATAATAACACATTTTTTCCCTAAAGCCTGAATTCCTGTATTTTAGCAACTGTACCATATTGTGACTATGCTGTATTGTATGACTGGTTTTAATGTGGTGGCATCAATTTAATGATTTTTGTTAAAATTACCACATAATGTGTTTTTATCCGAACTCTCAATACAGTTTAGTAACTTTGAAAAGCATTGGTGGTTTTCATTTATTTAGCTTTACTTTTCCAGCACAGTCCTTTTAACTGGCTCACCCACAACTTTTTGATGAAATAGTAGCAAAAACAACAACTGTCCTGGTTGCAATTTGCCAATCTAAACATCCTATCCCCCTTTTTTTCCCCTCTGTAAATATTCTCGATTACATTGCAGAGGTAGATAAACAAACTAAAAAGAGACAACAGCTATACATGATTTGTCAACACTGGTAAAAATGAGTACGTTCTCAGGAACATTTCTCACCTAAGTACCCATACTTGACAGCTGCCTGTTTGAAAGCAGGTTTTGATGTTTGCTATCAACCACCCTTTAAAAAGTTCCAACTAATTAAATTAACAAGGAACTTATCTGTCAGCTACATGTTGCATTTTAAGACAGTATCTCTCCAATCCACCCTTGCAGGTCTGAGTTCATCCTCAGACTTTAATTAATTCTGCTAGAACTTATCAGACCTGAAATCTGGACCATAAACAAAAGGGAGAGCTTTATTAAGGTGAGTTTTTTCTTTACTTAAACATAGAAATGAAATATTTTAATGTTATTATGTTCATACTATACAACATTATAATAATTAGATACTATAGTACTGATTTAATGGTTATATGTCATTAGCATCAGAGAATCAAAAGTTTCAAAACAAACACTTCTCTCAACTTCTTCATGACTGTGTTAAAATTATTTAAGGAAATCGGGAATTCTGCTCTTATTTATCAGTTCCCTCGTAGCATACATTTTGTTTTCTAAGCTCTGCGCATTCCATTCATGTGGCATGTGCTTACCAGAGGTTTGTTTTTTTTAAATTATTCACTGTCGAAATAATAGAAAAAAATACTATTACCTGGGGGATTTGCCCTCAAAATTGATTTTTATAACAACTCATTTAATCTAGATTTTTTTTTTCCTAAAAATATATCTATAGCATATGAAACAAAAAGAACAGTGCGGTGCTAAGCCTGACCTCAATGACAGTCAATCACCTGTTTGCATTTTATTGCTTCACTAGGAAATAGTAACCTATGTAGACAATGTGGTCAGAAGATCACTGCACTGCGATCAATGTACTTCACTACTCCCATTCTATCTAAAATTGAATATGAGGAATTTTAACATTTATTCATGTTATTCATTATGACAACTTTCAGGCAGAAGAGTCTAAGATGGAACCATGCTGAGCGAGTAGGAGGGGGTTATTGGAGATATGGTTTCCTGACAGGTATTTCCTCTTACTCCTGACTGAAGTTTGCTGCCAAATTCTTCCTAATTCCTTGCTGAGTTCCTCATCTGGATAAATCCTCTATGTGACAAGCAGTGTTAATCACAAGAGACAGAACTGACTGAGATCACCAGAGTTTTATTTGCACCTTTATAATTTCCCAGCAGTCTTTGTAATTTTGCTTCCATATCATGAACACAGAAAATCCCTAACTTTCTTATACCGCAGGTCACATATTCCTTGTTTGCACCTTGCTAGAGAGCACAAGCATTAACATATTTGTAGTAAGGAAAGTGAGGAAATAAAGACATGTCGGTACCTAGCTTTGGTGTGGTTTTTTGGTTGAGGGTTTTGATTGTTTGTTGCTTTGTGGGGTTTTTTTTTCCTTTTTTCCCATTGCTGTTGGTTTTGGTGGATGAGAGCATTCTCTTCAAGTCAGTCACCACAATAACTTTAAGATGAAAACTTTTAGCAGAACGTGCTTTAGGTTTGCCTCAAGGCCAAGTTGTAGAAGAGCTCCTGCCACAGCTGTAAGGGTCTGCAAAGCTGCATTGCCAAGCCTGGGCACTGCACCCAAGGACAAAGGGCCTTTGGTTCCAGGGACAGGCACTGAGGCTGGGCTGGAGACAGCATAACAAAATTCCACTACTAGAACCTGAACAGAATAGTCTCCCAAATTAATTTCCCTTTTTTAAATGGCCCCAGCTCTGCCTCAGTCATCTGAAGATAACATGCAGTCCAGTAAGATACAGAGTCCAGTCAGATCTGCAGCACTTGATACTTTCCTGGTGAATTTCAAGAGAGAAATTAAGGTCTATCACACAAATATATTTCTTTTTAGGTACAGACCAACATTGGAAGGAAGAATCTGCACTGCAAAACTGAAAGCCTTCCAGCACTCTTCTGAAAGCCTGGGGTGGTAATGCTCTAACCAAGCTCTAGTGAAAAATTTTATCAACACCTTTGGCAACTGCTGCAGCAATGGAATCAAGTATAGCAGAGAAGCAGCAATAACAAAAAAAAAATTTACAAAAAAAATATGTGATGGTCTTTGTTAAATGTTAGACAATATTTTTCACTCCTACAGTATAAGTAACAAAATTATGACTAAGATTTCTATCGCAGAATATGAGGAGAAATGAGGATTTGAATTCTCTAGGAAAGCTGTCTGGTCAAAGTTAAAAATAGTTTTCCTTTTCCAAGCTATGCTTTATATAAAGTTAAGTTGGCCCTATCACTTCCATTCACAGATGTAGGGCTCAAAAAAAAGAATTATTCCAATAAATGCAAACTTCCACTCTGTGGATTTTTTATCATGTATACACTAAAATGCCAACAATATGTCATACCTACAAAACATCCTTTTATCCTATTTTAAAGACAGTATTCAACTTAAATGGTAAGTCATATCTCTTGATCTTGTTTGTAAAGGTTGCACTTGCTACAGGCTTAACACAACTGTGGGAGATGGTATGGAAAGGATCGATAAAGCAGCATTACCCTTTGTGATAGTGAATCTCTGCAGGACATTCCAGCTTAACTCTGTTGCCTGCACTTACACTTCACACTTTCCCACTGGGAGAATAGGCTAAAACACAGTGATGGACTTACAAGGCAAGGAGAGGTGTGTAAAAATCCCCCTCCTGTTCCTGCCCTACAGTTGCTACCTTGCTGTAAATGTCATAAAACAAACAAACAGAAAATTCTGTTAAATTACAGGGGTTTTTTATTAAGACAAAAAATATCCCCAAGTCCTGCTGAACACAGGCCCTTACCTCATCACACAGTGCAGAAGCAATAGGTTATCATTTTCATTTTAACAGCGTGACACACA
>VWZT01010444.1:0-20475 GCA_013397055.1 Pachycephala philippinensis | reverse complement strand
AAAAAAAAAAAAGGCAGCAGAAGTACACCATGAATATCACCAAATGACAAATCTCTTTGGTGCTACAGAAGCATAAAACATGAAAGAATTTCTGTTTCAGCACAAACTGGGCTGTTGGAAATCACGTGTGGGTGATTTGAGCGCAGCCACTGGTCTGTGGTGATGACACGTTCTCTGTGGGAGAATCTGACTTACAAGTAAAGAGGGTCCTTGCTGTCTGAAAACAGACCTGAAGAGACAGGGTATTTTGGGCACAAAGCAAAGTAAACAGCTTCAATTATAAGCAGTAGAATGGGAAAGTCACAGGCACTTAAGTGGGTCAGACATAAGATGAAGACTGGAACAAAGTCAGCAGAGAAGAAAAGAGGAGGATGTTAAAAACAGAAAGTTTTAAATACAGTTTAGAAGAAAAGTTTCAGAAATTAGGACAAGTGTTTTAAACTTGAGTCAGACATGAAGGGGCTGTCAGGTAGAGGATACAAAGGTGGAGATGACTTAGCTATTACAGTAGAAAAGGAACCTGCTTTTAATACACCTAGAGATTGCTACATAATCACACTGCAAAGCATTAAAAAACAGTGGTACAAAGCCTTACACCAGAGCCGAGAGGCGGTTGTGTAATGGTACTTTATCAAATGTGCTAAAAATATAAATAGGCACATACAGAAACAAAATCAGCTATCAAAATCTTGTGCCTTTTAAAATTTAAGCATCCTAGAACAGATTACAGCAAGCCACTCGTACAGTGTGTCCTTGAAAAGCGACACATAATGTGTGTTTTATATTCTAACAGACTATTTGGAGTTTGAGAGCAGAAACTTCTTTTGAGTTTCTCTAAAATTGTGCAAGCTAATAAAGAATTAAAAGTGGAAGTGATGTACGCATGAAATTGGAAGCAGAAGAGTTAAACAGGTGATAGCAGCAGGTGAAAAAAGTAAATTATTCATTTGGAGACTCAGACAGACAAATGCCAAAGCAGTTTACATAAAAGGAAGCATGGAAGTAACACCAATTAACTCCAGAGGCCCTAAAACTACCCAGTTTGGTTGGAAAGATATGATGTATCTCTGCTCTCACCACTTACAAGAGCTGTCATTTTCCCTTTAAATCTTCTTTTTTCCCTCCCACATCACCAAACCTGTAATCTGTATCTTTTCACCCTTCCCTTTCCCACCTTTGCCTGCAACCACACCTAAATCCCATGAGGTTACACTTGAAGCTGGCTCTGGGGATGCAATAGGTTTCAGGTTTTTCACCTGTGACCACTTCCATCCAGGCCAAGAACAGGCACGCTCTTATCTGCAGACGCCAGAGCAGATGGTGAGCTCTCTGGAGGCTCGGGAGGCCAAGGGGCCCCCGCTGCTCCTGAGCACGGGTGATGTCTGAGCACGTGCCTGTCCCTCTGACTGACCACCCTGCCTGATCCAAACCCTCCAGGAGCCTGCCCTTGGCATGGCCAGGCTGTGAATCAGCCTGCAGGGTTTGGCTGTGAGAGCAGGAACTGCTCCAAGTCCCAGGTGTAGCAGCCAGGGTACAGCACTGAATGTTTCCCACTGAAACGAAGGCTTTCCCCAGCTCTGCCCTCCCCACCCTCCCAGAGCTTCTGCCAACTGCTCTGTCCTGCCAGAAGCAAAGCTTTCTGCAGGATAAAGAAGCAAACACCTTGTTTGACATTCAACAATCTTGTAAGACATCTTCATTATGAGGTGTTTCTACCCTAAACACATTCAGAATTTAGACTTACTAATGTAAATTTGTTCTAGTTACTCAGAGCAATTGGTGAGTAAAGTAATCTGGAAAACGACATGCAAAAATATTGCAAAATGTTAATGATAGAATTATTGCATGGGGGTAATAAAAAATAGGCTCAGATGACTTTTTTTCATGCTCATAGCCAGTATTTTTAATATATACATCACATTTACTCACTTTCAGGACATACACCCCATTGCAACACGATGGGGAACAAAGTGGAGGTTGTTTTTCACACCAGCTCTTTGGCTAAGTGTTGTATGAAACAGCCACTGTATTCCTTTTCTTCCTGGATTTAGCTGTGGGAAACCTATTTCGATATTGCACACATGAAACTGCTTTGTCCTTTTTAACCTGCCCTATGTTTCTTATGCGTGCTTTCAGAGCTTTGGAGAATATTTTATCATTTACTGATATGCAGAACTCTCAGTTTATGAGCAAATTGTTAAACTGCTCATCCAACTCAGTGCAGGTGGCACGAGCAGCTTTCTTTGGAGCTACTGCAAAACCACGTGTGTCATATAATTTACATGTGGGATTGGGTGTCGTGGTCTCACTGAGGATGAGCTGTGCTGTAGGTAAAGCTAAGCCAGTAAAATTCTATCCACTATCTTCTTAAGTGGAACCAATTAAAATAATAAAATTATATAAAAACATTTTGACTGAAATAACTGAATACTAATGTTAGTTAGCAACCAATTCAGAATTAATCTCATGATTTACTTATGCTAAACAATGCAGAATTTTTTATAAAACTAGATCTATTGCTGTGTAAGTACATAGGCGTGCAAATATATCTGTATATAACAGATATTTATGCAGAGATTTTTTTTAAAAAAATAAGGTAAATAAGTTATGATAATTTGTACCTTTGCTTGAAAAAAGTGATTCTGATAAAGTAATCTTGTCAGTCCTTAATCACTGAAGGTTTAAATGAATAATTTCTCATTTCCTAATAAGCCCAGATTGATGAAATTTCAGCGAGAAGTGGTTAAAATTCATCTTAGCTTCTCCATGCAAAATTGGATTCCACTTTATCAGAAAACTTTCAAATGCAATATTACTCGTTGTTACACATACAGCCAGCAACTTACGTAGGGCACTATTTATCATTCAGACAACTTAAGTACAACACAAAAAATCACCTTGAGACAAATGAGAAATTCTCTCTTGGGAAACCCCAAACTGTATTAACATGATAAGAAGTAGAGCTTCACTTTTCCTTCATTAAGTCTAGAAAGCATTTCTCATACAGCCATGTAAGAAGTTAGAAAAAAAAATACAAAATAAAACTAAAAAACCCTCCAAGGTTCAGACATCTTTTTAGTCATATCAATCATTTTCAGTTCAACCAACGTTTTTCATTGTTACAAAAGCATTAAAATCCAGATGGAAATGAGCTAAAAAATTCAATGCCCACAGGGAACCCAGTGCTTAGATAATCTAATCAAAACAAGTTCATGTCAGGTATTTAGTAACCAAAGCAATTACCAGAAGCTGAGTATTGAAATTGGGCTGAGTAATATTTCAGCAGATTTCATCAATCCTGCTAGAACAAAGAAAATTGTGGGGCATAACAACCCATACAGTGTTAGTTGAGAAAATAAACTGAAGAAAAATAAAGCAATGATTGCAGTTATCTGGTATTGTTTCCTAAATACATCGCTCGATATATAATAAAGACAATATTTCCAAACCACAGAAACGTGGGTAGCAGAGTGGCCATTTTGATTTCTGTATTTGCAGTTGTGTTATTTATGCTGTCCAAATCTTTATTTCCATTGCAGTTCAGTCTGCACATCTTTCCCTCTTCACAGTCTCCTCTTAAAACCAGGAGAAAGATCTACCTCTGGGTAAACAAGAAATGTAGCATTCTAGGATTAATAACATTAAATCCATTAGTTGAGCAGTTTGTAGGAAAACTGTCCGTCCCATACAACCAAAGCAGATGTGCATGCACAGCACCTTCCCGTGTGCTAGAAATGTTTAAAACATACTTTCACCACAGATTTTTGAAGTTAGGATTTCGGAAATAGCTAACATTCACTGAGAGAAACTGTCAAAAAATATTTTTTTTTAAAAATTCCCTGAAAAAAACCAGCCGTCTTTTCAAGCAAACAACATTAAGTTTAAATAAGTTTCCACCTGTGAACATAAACCAGCATTCATGCAAATGTGTCTTATGCCTGCAGAATCTATCTCACCAGGCATTTCAGTTTGATTAAATATTTTATGCTCATAGTTCAAAGTGGCTTTATATTTAGTTTAAAATAAAACCCCTCATCATCTTAAAAGATCATCAAGTAGGCCTTGAACATGCAGACGTTATGCAAATGCTGGTTACAGATAGGCCTGTGTGCGTGTACGGGTGAGTACCAGGCACATCTGCTTTGGAAATTCACTGAGTCATACTTGAAAAACCAGAACAATTTCAACTCAAAAGAAAAAATTCTTTGGAGTGCTAAGAGCCCAGCAGCAGAATGAGATTTTTCACAGGGAGCTGTGTGCCGAGGACCAGCACTGACTCATTTTGCTCCAGCTAACCTCACATCTCTGCCTAATTAATGTGAACAGGAAATTCAGAGGCAGGAGCCTCTGCCACTGTTACCATGGCCCACCAACAAGCTGAGATCTCAGATTTCTCAGCAAACCCCTGAGGCACCGCTGCAGCTTTTCTTACCCAACTGATATTTAAGGTAATACATGGAAGAATCAAAGAGATTGCTTAGCAAACAGCGTGACTAGCTAGTTATCAAGATCCAGGAAGAAATGGTAAATAAAAGCAAATATTCTTGGAGTGTTATTCATTTGGAACAGCTGCTGCTTATTGAACAATTAGTGTCCTAGGTGTTGGAAGCACCTTAGATGAATGCTAAAGGAAAATAGAATGCAAAATCATAAAAGCCTCTCCTGAGAAAGAAATTAGGAGCATGGCTTTTACTGCTTGGTTTGTAAGAGCAGTTTGTCTATGTAAACTATGGTTATGTTTAATAGAAAAACATTTTGTCCCTGAGATGCATCTATTTCACTGTGTTCCTAGCAAAACCAGTTCTGTTCCTGCAATCACTAACACAGAAAAAATAGTGTCATCCTGTGAAATACTCTGACTTTTACACCTTTTCCTATTTCCAAAGGATTCTAATTCTCAAAGATTTTACAAGGTTAACAGCTCTCTAACATTTCATTTTTTAAACCAGTTACAAAATACAGAATTTATTCTAAGGCAAATCACTGGTCTTCACACAGGAAAGTGTTGCAAGGAGTTTTTAGCACAAAGCTGCCATACTTCAGCTCACTAACCCACCTTTCCACTAGTCTTCAGTGCTAGTTTATGGGATATTTCAAAGGAGAAAGATAATCACCTCCAACATATCTAAAACCTTCTTGTAGGCTAATTTTTAGCCTATGAGTCACAAGAAGAAAATACTGAAACATAGCAAATAATACAAAGGAAAATAATCACGATATTCATGACTTGCTAACAAGCTTAGCAGGATGGACAGAAGTAATTTAACTCTGCCCTGCTGAGTCACTTGGGCTGTCCATCTACCAGAATGAACCTAATTAGCTGGTATCAAAAATGCCACAGCTTGAGCAATGGCCAAAATATATGAGCAAAATAAAATCAATCAGCATGAGACACCTTCATTTCCATTTACTAAATATTAAGTGCAGTAGTTTGCCCCAAATTAACTCACAGCTAATGAAAGCCTTATTTAACAGTATTTGTCTCAAAATCAGAATGCAAGATTGATTATTTCCCAGTACCCAAGTTTATCCAACCATTTAATATTCTTCCAGAGCACACTGTATCACAGCGTATTTCAACTTGCATTTGTAACAGCACATTCAACCACAGAACACTTTATTAAAATAACATTAATGCTCTGTCTTAAACGGATAAAAGTAGGGACAAAAATTCATGCTGACACTTTATTATGCTCCTCTACTGCTGTGCAACATACACACCCCCTGCCTCCACCAGGCACAATAGCTCAGACGAAAATAAGAGTATCTGTCCAGCTTTCCCCAAAATGCTCTTGCTGCACTGCATGTACACAAACACTCACTGTTTTTGATAGCTGCCTGTCTTGAAGCAGCTCATCTGGATTTAAAGATGAGATGCACAACTTTGCCTTTTCAGCTGTATCAACCGTCACTTTCCCACAACAGCACAACAACCAGTAAAAATAGAGCTCCATTTTAGTTCATCTGGATATTCTCATTGATTAATGCATTCATTCTATCAACACGAGCACACGACATGCACTAAGAGATTCTACTTAGCATACATTTCATTTCGCTCTCTTCTTCAGCTTTTACACAGGTTGTAGCTGACATTTCCACCCAGTCCACATGGCAGCATTTTGACCTTGCTTTTAGAGGCTCTTTAGCATAAAATAATCTTTGTGGTTAGAGCCTGCAACTTATGGTGAATTATGGGTACTTTACAGTAAGGAAATAAAACAGCATAGTCAAATGCTGACAGTACTCCAATGCTTTTCCCACAAGTCCTCTGAAGAACCAGCCAATTACCCTGCAATTGACACAAGTGACTGAAAAAAGCATCCTCATTTCTAGCAGTCGTAAATTCATTTGCAAGTAGCTCATCAAAATTAAATGTATACTTATTACAGACACAAAGACGTGCTTAAATCACATTAAAGGGATAATTTTATGATACTTGTAATTATTTAAAAAAAAAAAATTTTCTATGCTGTATGTAGTAATCCTTTGCAAGCTTTAAACTTAAATCTGTTTCTTTACTGAAGTGTTTCCTCGCAGTGTGTGTGAATACTGGTTTGCTATAATAGGATTGCTCGTGAGCATCAGGCTTCTGGCATTGATCTTTGTAGCAGAAAAGGGAACACCGCTTCGGGGGTGAAAAAATACACAGACAGGACTGCATGGTGCTTTAGGAAAAAATTACAGAAAGGGAAACCAACCAAAATTGTGACTAAATCAGAGATGGTTGCATTCCTTTTGCAGTCCTGACGAACACTGAGAACATTAAAGAGTTTTATCTAATAATAAATGATTAAGATCTGGTATTAGATAGGAAACATTTCTAGCAGATGATGAGAAAATGAAGATAAAAGGCAAAGTAAGGGAAATAATGGTAGCACTTACGACTGTTTCATTCTAGGTTTTATTTTAGTTTATTGACAAGGCTTGACACTAGTTTATTTGAGTCTGATATATACGTGTGTATTTATGGACACATTGACACACCTTTTTCCTCCATTTCCCTGCAAACGTGAGAACTCTTTTATTGCTCTAGATAACAGTATGAATGGACAAAGACAGAAATCTGTGGCAGAAAACACCCTGGATAACACCATTTCCATGAATCTTGCTCCTCTAGTCTGTGTTATTACTTTAATTATGAGGATATTATACATTTTTTTAGACAGAATGTACCTTACTGTCCAACAAATGAAATTGCATTAGGGACTGAAATATACTTTTAAAAGAAAGCATATAACTGACAATAAAGAAAACTATAAAATAAAGAATTAACATTTAAGTTACAACGCAAAATAAACTGCAATATCCTTCAAAGAGAAAATTATATTTAAAGCCAGGAAACAAACAATTTAGTGAGAGACAACATTTGAATATTCTCCAACAGTCTCATAAAATATTGCAATAATTTTATAAAACTTGGCTTTACTCTTCCTTGCTAGGAACACATCGATCACAGGTATCAAAATTCTTAAAGTTCATTTCTAATCAAATGATAGCAAATTTCAAGCTTTACCATTCAAGCCCAAACCCAACCCTGTGCCTGGGTTTTCTGCTTTTATAGCAGAAGCAGCTACTCAGTGCTTAAGATAATACTCATCTTATAGCTCTCTTTCCAGTCATCTTCCAGAGAGTGGACATCTCTTCCTGATTAAGGAAACCTTTCATCAAAATTGTCCTGAGCACCAATTCAGACTGCACTACATTCTAAGGCCTTAAAATAATCTTTTTGTAATGCTTCCCAGAAGTGGTTAATTCAGCTGATCCACTACAGGAAGCTGCTTCAAGGCTCCTCATTCAGAAGTCTCTGTGTTTGAAAATCCAGATGTGAACTGTTCCAAGTGTCCCTTAGAGCAGGGAACAGAAGAAAATGCTGCTTTCACAGTTCCTGTACCCAGGAGTGAGAAGGTTCTAGTCCTCATGCAATAGGCTTATTCTTGAACATTTTTAACATTTTTCTGTCCTCTTATGTTTAGATAATCATGTATTTATTTTTATATTTCTATGGTACAAGAAAAATAATGGGATGATGCTTCATGGTTAAGTACAGAGTAATTGTAATCAAGCTCCCAAGCTGTGACATGGATAAAATAACTCCTGACTGTTGTAGTTTTCTATATATAAGCCATCTGAATCTAATTCTGATCTATTCTTTGATAGTAAGTGATGTCTGCCTCCTTTGCAAAACAAGACCTCTGAAAGAGGGAGAAGCAGCCACTGTTACACACGAGATGCCATAGCCACTGGGGCTAGTGCAGCAGATTTTCTCCTGCTACAAAAGATTGTAAAATTATCACACTGGAGTAATAATTTTGCGTTTAACTAAACATCTCTGCAACAGAGCCACACAGACATTTGCTGCAGGGGCAGCAACTTCAGCTGCCAGGGGTGGGGGCAGGGGGGACAAGCACTCTGAGGAAAAAGTCGTAAATTATTGACTAATGCAGAGCTGAATTTCTGTGGAGAATGAGAACAGGTGACACAGGGTCCACGCTGAGAGCCAGTCTGAGGTGACAAAAAACCCTGCAAGGTCCTGGGGGGGGAAGGGAAAAGCCACATCCCTGCTCTTACTCCCCATTTGAATCCCAGAGGAATTCCAATGCTACTCAGCAGTCCACCTTAATCAGAAGTGAAAAGATAAATACTAATTCTACAAATCTGGTCTAATTCCTCACCCAAAGACTGATTACTCGAGATCTGCGCAGAAAAGGGTAAATTTAATCTTTCATTCAAGTTGTAGCAGCTAGATAAATTACAGAAGCTCACATAAAATTGACCTTCAACCACCACTTTCTGATAACAGAGTTTCTCACCTTTTCTTTTATCAGATCTGTCTCAAAATTTCCTGCAGCAAGATTTCCCTATATTTAGAAACCAATCAGTGCCAGCAGCTGCAAGAATTGCCCTCCAAGCAATCAAGGGTGGGAAATACATAAGTCAAAAATCTAGTGAGGCAGAAATTTCTGATCAGACTTGAAAGGAAGCTCTCAGGAATCTACATCCATCTAGAAATTGAGAGGCAAAACCTTGACTCCTTCAAAGCACGGCATTTTCAGGCACAGTTCTGAGGCTGGGAGTTTTCAGGCTAAATTTCAGAAAGACAGGACTGTCAAAAACTGCTAATCAGATAAAAAAAAGTACACGATCACTGTGATTGAAGTGAAGAAACTCCAAACACTTTGTATTTTGAAGACTCCAGAACCCAAATTTTACCAGGCACATGATGCAGAAAGGGATGCTACTGAAAGAAGATGAAGCAATTTTTTATCCGGCGTGATTATATAATCTCTTGTTCTTCCTCAGACTGAAACAAGGTACAACAGGAAATATTTCTCACAAAACAGAAGGTATGGTATTGCCACAGTTCAGAATTACCTGATTTGTCTAAGGCAAAACTATTGCATTTCAGAATTGCACTCAGGCCAGAGGAAGGGTAACACCTAATAAGCAGGGTACATCACAGCAGTCAAGTTAAAAGATTGAGTACATGCTATGGACACTTCCTTATCAGTATAAAGGCACATATTTATCTTGGGTTTTTTTCAGTGACAGCACAATATAAACTAAGGGCACGTCTATCTCTCCTCTCTCCATGGCACTGAGCACTTCAGCTGCAGCAGGAGCAGGGTACAACACACAGCCCCAAACAAGGGCAACTTGCAGCTGCACTTGCACTAAGAAAGCTCTTAAGAAGTAACAAGTGTTTCTCAAGATAGACGCAATCGTGTTACTGTTAAAATGTATGCTCTGATTTACAGAAATTATGATTCTCAGGGTCCTCCGGGTTAAACACAAGTAGAAGTGAAGGTAAAAGACATCCTGTAATGTATTTCAGAAGAGAACTGTCTTTGAACTAGACGACTAAGAAAGTATGCTTCAAGACAGAGAGGTGTTAGCAAAGATAAGAGTATGCTACAGTTCCACAAACTCCACTTGAAATGCTGTCTGAAAAGACTGCTGCTCTGCTAAACTAGATATGGTTAGCATTTTGCAGATTATTTCAAGATGCAGCAAAGAGTTATTAGCTGCATCCTGTCACCTACTATTGCCTTTTTGCAAATTCTAAGACTTTTAATTTCCGATTTTTTTTTACAAAATAGTACATTACACAACCATTTTATTTGCAAAGAGATTTAGTTTACAAAAACCAGGCTAATCCACTTGCCTTCTGCAAAACATTTACTAAAATGAACCTATTCTTGCTTCTCATCCACTACCACTTAACTTCCAACCACTATTTTGACATTGGCAAACTGTATCTACATTAGAATGAAATCCCAACAGCCCTTAAAAGAACCACTCACTGCTCATTTTCACTTACAGAATAAGAAATTGTAACAATTGTTTTCTACTGATTTCATGTTACACCAAACCTGAATTTCCACAATGCTGTTAGAAATGTATTCCCCAGTCAGAAACATCTGCTCAAAAATTAACAACAGTTTTTCAATAGAAACACCTAGTAAGTCCACTCTTCACAGCTTCTCTCACGCAAATTTCAGTAGAAACTTGAAATGATTGTATTTCATCGTAACTTTTTTATACTGCAGGATGCACCAACAAAGTCCCCTCAACAACTGGGGGTAGAGTGTTAACAAAACAAAACAAACAAAGGAGAAAACACAAAAGAAGGTATCATTTCAGTTAAGGTCATAAATGTCAGAAGAGGAAAAGTATGCCAGTGTGTAATGAAGTCTTAAAAAGTTTTCAATACCTCTCATAATATCACTCCTACAACCAAAAAGAAGGCAAATCTTCAGCTCATGAACAGTTCTCCCGGAGTTATTGTGGACAGCCAATAAAGCTTATTTTTGTTTAACTAAAAAAGAAAAGGAAATCATGATCATACCATCTACCTCTACACAAAAGCCTATTTTTTTTTTTTTGCAGCTGTACTGCTGTAATCATATTGCAGATCCTGTTTACTTCTAGCAATAAAAATAAGTCCTGTTAAGACATATGATAGTGCTAAAATAATACAGTGATAAAGTTCTTCCAACTTCAGTAACATCTTTCCATGTGAAGCATAAGCCTAACTTCCTCTCATATTCTAGAGATAAAACCTTGAATCTTGCTCAGTAAACTTCAAAAACACAGCTCAGTGTGGAATTGCACTTTTCCAGGAAGGAGCCAGAACATTCTGTGATTCTTCTTTTCTGACACGTTAATTGTTCTTCCATACACAAGGAGAACAGAAGCAGCAGCGTGCCATATTTATTCAATGAAAGTTGAGCCACAGGGGTTATGGTACATTCCTTCTCCAACATCAGCCAAATTATCTCAGTGCCCAGCTTTAAGAGGGTGCAATAATACTCCATCATTTGAGAATGCTGGGAGGCTTATGAATCATTTTAACAGCATGAAGGCAGATTGAGATCATCTCCCTGTTATAGGAACCTGGAGACAAGCAGCAGCCCTGGTGAATCATTTTCATACGTCCTTACTCCTCACAATAACCTTAAAGACACACTACCACACATCTCAATCTTCGTTCAACATACACAGGACCTTCGCAGGATTGAAAATGAGTTTATGCTCTGGCTGCCATGATATCCACTATTTTCTTTACATTTATTTATTTATTTATTTATACGGCTCCAAATTGGGTCATTGTGTCTACCAAGAAAACCCACACTCCCTGAAATCCGTTTTAGGGAAAAAGAAAAACGAAGTAGATGTAACATTTGTAGTCATGAGAAAATGCATGACACACACATACTAACTTGAGCACATTTGACTGCAACACTCCAGAAAAAATAAAGAAAATGCTCTTGAACATTTTCATGTAAAGTCATTACTACCAAAATTAGGTACCTACGCATGCAAACCCTGCATACAAACCTTCACATACACGTAGATATTTCTTTAATAAAAAGAGAAAGCCTTAGACACAACAGAGTGGCGAATGATGAAAAAAAAGGTGATAAATTAATTTAATTTTTAATGAGGAAACTCATGACCCTTGGAAAATCAGTGTATTTGAATAAAAGATGTTAGCCTATGTTTCTCCCAGAAACACAGTCCTTTAAAGCAAGCTTTTTTTAAATTAATTTTTATGAGAAAGAATGGATCAAACCCTCCTTTTCAAAGAAAAAGCTACTCATCTAAATGTGAAGCCGCTGAAATTCAGCTGGAGTTTCATCATTTCATTAGTAGAAAGTCTGGATGTTTTTAGGAAAATACCTCAACTTTATTTTCAGTTTGACTCAAAATAAAACAGCCTGAAAATACCTCAATTTTATTTTTGGTTAGACTTAAAGTAAAACAGACTGAAAATACAGCAACAGAAGGGCTGCCAATTTCCATTAGGTAAGCAATGCTTACACTTCTCCTTCCAATGTCACAACAGGAAGTGTAACTGTGTTTCTAATTATGCCATAGAGATTTCTTGCATTAAGAAAAAATAAAATACAATGCATATCTCATTAAAGTACTTGGCGAAGGTACGTAGGTCTATCCAAATGGCAGTTTAGGGAAGAGAACTACCCTCAGTTTTAAAATCTAATGTTTCCCGAGAGCATCAGCAATCAACACTACCTTAACTTCCACCCTCTTTGGACTCAGCCACGAAAGGAAGGAAGGTTGAAGAGAGAAAATGTACTTTGAACACAGCATCTGTGTGAGCAGCAATTTTGAGATCTCCTAGTCAGCAGTGCTTTAAAAATGGTGTTAATTTTTGTTTGGCTCTGCTGAACACAGCAGCCTGCGCCATGCGTGGCTGCAGGTTCCAAGGACAGCTGTCCAGGGCAGGTTTGGGTAGTGGTGAAAGGCAGGAACAGGGGCTGAGCCACAGAGCTGCCCTCGTTCTGCTCCAGCACAGCTCAGCAAGCACCTGCAGGTGCAGAACTCATGTGGCAGTGCCTGAGGCAGCACACCAACACCTCCCAGACGTGAGAGCGGCAAGGGGGTGGCAGGGAGTGCCTCGGGGGAAAGCAAATAAAAAGACGGCCATAACAGAAGATTGGCAATTCAGAGACTAAATCTCCAATAACATTTTGATGCTTTGGTAGAGGTTCATATTTTAAAAGTACAGAGTAATTCAGGCCATTCTGAAATCTACACTCACATGATAAAGACTTATTTTTTTCATCCAAGTGAGAGATCTGCCTCAATACAGAAACTGAGGCACAAGATACCATCCAATCCAGACTACAGGATGCCCCCAATACACAATGCTGAGCAAACGCCAATGACTTTGGCCCCTCTTGCCACCCAGACATTCCCAGGCTGTGGGTCACATGCTCCTAGACTATGTTTTATTACAGAAAACAGCAGTAGTGGCACTCAAAGTAATATTACAGCAATATTCTGTTTGCTGGTAAGTGAACTGGCAAAATGTCAGTCTCAACAGCCTTCAAGATTGGAAGAGATGCAACAAAAAATTCATTATTAAAAATATCCAGCAAAAGAACCTATACAGTGACTGACTTCAGACTCAAGCAGAACACCAGGCAAAGCACCCTTCGCATTCTCTCAGGATAACAGAAATGCTCTTCGGTTCCTGAGTCATGAGGTAAAAGGAGCTTCAAAAGTCATGTTCAAACAACCAGAGACATTCAGAGCAACTGCCCCAGGTAAATTTTTAATGCTAGCAGGAGCCACTGTTGCCAGGCAAGAAGCGTGTCACTATGTGAGAGTGACTAGCACCGGGAGGAAGCAGGTGTGGGATTCTGTTCCTGGCCCACTTTAAAGGGATGTCAGTGTGCTCTCGGATTGTGACAGACAGTGGCATCAAAGGTTTGGCAGGATGCGCCGGAGGGCTTCTACTTGATCCTTCTTTTAAAGAAGTGCCAACAAGCTCTGAATCATGGAAGCAAGCAGGCCTTACAAAATACATTTCCTTATCAGAACTCTTCTCCGGTCTAGGAACAAATATAGTTGGAAGAGTTTCAGAAAAGGTAGGTTAATTTCTGGAGTGGCAAGCACTGAGGAGGGTACAGAATCAAGAGGGAAACAGTCAGGTCCCTGGAGGGCCATATGGTCAGTGGAGACTTTGTGCTTCCCTGGCTCCAATATAACGTCTGGGTTTTGTGCCTACTGCTGAAAAACAGCAGAGCACATTCTCTGTTCTGTTTTCAGAGGACAGAGTCAGTAATCTGGCACTCCTGGGCTCCTGGGAGTCCGTGGGCATGCACATCCAGCATTGGAAACTGCGAAATTAATGTCTTCCTCTAAAGTACAAGAATGTTTCCATAAGAAAAATTAAAAAGAAATATTACTTCAAATGCAGGACTTCATGCTATTTTGTTTAGCAAGTCCCACAGTCATTTTGCAATTGTAAATGGCACAAATACCTGATGAGAAGGTGAGGGCGAATTCATTTTATATGCTGCTCAAACAGAGGAGCTATTTTATTTCATATAGTCTTCTTTACTTCCTTCTTGAACCTTTTTGGGCAAGTGCATTTGTCTCAACATGTTTTAAAGTAAGTTTAGCAAGATAAATGCATTGGTCAGTTTGTACAATGTAACAGAAATAATGAAGATTTTGCTCACTTAACTCACAAACTAGTTTCTAGTGATAGCAAGGGCGCCAGCTTTACAGATAGTTTTCACTTTCAATGTCACCGCTACTTGATTCTTGCAGGATGAGGATTTGTTTGACTTCTTCAACAGAGATGGGTCAAAATGCAGATTCTTTTGATCAGACCCTTAAAAAAAACCAGCAGCTCCTACTTGATTCAGATCTGCTACCTAGATGCCTTCTCCTTTATTTAACCATTCCTTTCATTTGACCATGCACTCGGTGCCTTCTTTGTTGCAGAATTTCATCTACAAGAAATCTGTAACGAGGAAATACGAACATATTCTATTTCAAACTCACAAAGTAGCAGAAAGAAGACAGAAGTCAATTCTATACTAATCAATGGTGTCAGGACATGCTACAGCAACTCAGCAATGGCAGAGGTGTTCCAAGCAATGCATTCTGCTGATCTGATTTCCATAAAGATACACGGAGCCAGGAAATACTTGAGATTGTTATTCCTTAACTGGGAGAGGACAACCAAAGGACTACTTAAAAGCCAACGGTCCTAGTCTGAAAATACACATATAAAAGACTGAGGTTCACATGTCCAAACATATGCCTAGTTTGTGTCATGAAATGGCTCTCTACAAATGAACCCAATCATTTCAAAGCAAAATCAAGCACACAATTATAGTCACAAGATTTATTCACTATGTCAAGAGTATGGTATTTAAACAATAGTATTGGACAATACATCAATTAGTTCAGTTTATTAATATTTTGGGTATTCTACTAATAAAGTAAAGATTGATTATGTGGCTGGATTCAACAGCAGGTTCTGAATACTGCCTCTTGGACGTGTCACACTTGGTGACATTTAACATCCAACTTCAAAAGGCTGAGCACAATCCATTGCATCCATGCCCAGAAGAAGGGATGCTAAGCTGGATACACAGGAAAACAGCACTCACAGGAGCAACTACCCGCTAGCACGTAGTGTTTGGTGAACAGAAGAGCACAGACTTCTTCAGGCACAATTCCCCTCCTTCCACCCTTCCCTTCAACTTGGACTGAGTGATTTCTGGCATTGCCCAAGACATGGATCATAGGGGTTGAAATGTCAAACGAAGAACTAGAATATAATTTACAGTGCAAAATGCATTTTAAAAAAAGTTGAGAGCTGCCTTTATACATGCAAATTCTTTGATGTATATAGGCTCCTTTAAACCCTGTGCTAGGGACAAGCAAATCCTGCTGTGAATACAGAATTGATATTTACAGCCTTCATTCTCTGCCTGCTTAGCAGTAGCGAGAAGGCTTAGAAAAATTAAGAAACTATTAATGCCATGAATCAAACAAATGTCCAAAATATTTAACTTTAAGCCAAACCTACACCATTTAAGATTATCTCCTTTGTTGTAGCACCTGAGGAATTAACTACTACCAACTGCAAAAGAATAAAACAATTCACACAAAATGAATCCCTCTCAACACCATGGCATGGAGCTTAATTCAAGCTATGGGTACTACTGAAGAAATAATGATTTATAATAAAGGTGTAAGAACATCACCAACACAAGGAAAAAAGTTCATTTTGGTTTTACTGAATTACCTGCAGTGTTTGTATTTTGGCCAATAAAGGACTCAGATGTGGGTGTCTCAATGCAAGGTTTTTCAATGGCCATTATCAGCATAGGGAAAGGCAACACTGCCAAGAAAGTCCTTTCTCAAGTTCTCACAAAATAAATGAGCTCCATTTGGTTCTTTTAACTATGATAGTAACTGCATCCATTGAAGTTGAGGCAGTATTTTTTCTCAATTTGTTTGCATTATTATTTTCCCATACAGCATCAGCCCACTGAAAATCATCGATCCATTCACTACAACCACAATTACTGCCAGTCTTGATATCAAACTCTATTCACTATCTGAACAACAGTTAACTGATGAACAGAGTAGCATCCTGCAGATAGCAAACAGGACCATGTTCCAGGGTTTTGTAGAATACAGGCATCTCCACCAGGTTTAAACCACTTTCTTGAATACTTGGTTAAATTCTGGCTACATCTACACCAAATGCCACAGTGTTTCACAGATCACTGAAATATGATAGCAAAAGATAACTGCAAATTAAAGAACCATTTATTTATTTCTCATCGCTGTGCACTTGTCAACTGAGTGTGAACACACACCCCTGGAAATGGCCAGTTACATGATCATCAACCTGCTAAGAGCCCCGATAAAAAGCTTACAAATGTCAAAGAGATTGTTTGTCTTAAAAAAACCCACAACCACACACAAACACAGGAATCCAAGACAGCTCATAAATTGTTTAAAGGCTATGCCATAAAAATTGAGGGGTTTTTGAACTGAATTGCAAGTGCCCCTTGATAGAGTGACTTGATAATTCGATAATTTGTTCAATTCAGCTTGATTACAAGTCTGATACTTTGACATTATCTACTTAGAAGGTACTGAACTTGTATTCAAATGATTGATATTAGAGCAGCAAATCACTTGACAGACAGACCCTGACCAAAAGCATAATTAAATCATTATATAGATAGGTATTGCTACAAAAACAACCCTACGAGATATCATTAGTGGTCAAAGGGATGTCAGTGCTGTGAGTCACCTATATCACAGATGTGCATTAATCGATGAGATACAAGAGCACCCTCCAACAGCTGCAGATTGCACTCATCCTTCACATACGCAGAGCAACCACACAGACAACCAAACTTCTCATGAGTTAGGAAAGAGGACTAAAATACAAAGACTAAATTAGCCACAGACTGAAACAAAGCACATGAGTTAAAAAATACATACAATGAAAGACAGCTACCGACACTAAATGAGATCTGTAAGGAAAAGGCACAGGCATAACAGACGCTGAAGAAATCCTTTCCCCTCTCTCAGTGTTCCACTGTAACAAGCCAAAAGCTTAACAGAAAAAAACAAAAACAAAGTCAAAACCAACAATAACTTTATCTCAGTTTCTTCTCATCTTTTATCTTCTGACATTATATTTCAAATGTTAAAATTTCTATCAAAAAAAGTGTAGTTTTAACGAGCTAGCTATATTACAACTGAATTCTCTGCTATATGAGACAAACCACAGCATAGTTTGATTTCTTTTAAACTTATGTACACTCATGAGGGTGATCTTTTTTTCTTTTCATATTTTTCTTTTCTTAAAGAAAATCCTTAAGAGAAGCAGACCATTAAGGACAAATGGTACTTAAGACTTTTACAATCACAGATCTTCCTATGATGATAATCACATTAGACTTGATTCTTCTTATGAAAAATCAGGCATTTCCTTTGAGGCAAATTTAAAAAATGCTCCAACCACAAGGGAAAAAAGAAAAAGGGGAAAAAATAAATAAAATAAAATAGAGCGACACCTTGTAATCCAGAAAAGCAGGCTTCATTCCAGGGATGCTGTGGACGAGGAAGCCTTTCTACCACAGAATCATTCAAAAGAAATAGACACTGCATGGATAGGATGTGGTTGAGTCTCAAGATTTTTTTTTTTTTTTTAAACTGTTGGTACACACAGTTCCAACAGCTTAGGCTTGCTCTTGGTCTGCAGGACTCTTCAGGGAGGTTCTGAGGTGGCTGTGCCTGCCTGCCCTACAGGATGCTGACCTGGGGCAATCACGACCTCAGCACTGCCCCGTGTCTGGAACCTCTGCTGGGGACAGGACGCCTTACAAGATCCACCCAAAGAAAATCCATATGAGGAAACAGAGAGAATACGCACGAAACTCCGATAAATTTTCCATTTTGCACCACTGGGGAAAATTACGCCAGCCCTCCTTCGAGGTTATAGGATGTCTGTCCTATAGACTGGCAGAATTTATCTGTCTTTAGGATTTTATCAAATGTGGAGAAAGTCAGTCTCAAATCTGGAAGTGAGGACAGGAAGGGAGAGGCAGAAGCAAGGAAAACAGCATAGACCAAGAGCTTCATCACATTAAGACCCAAGGACAAATATCCTTAAATAAACATCCCTTATCCTCTGCTCTTATAAGTGCCTCAGATACAAGGTTAAGCAGAATGAATATTACATTTTCCTAGTGAATAACTAGCAAAAGTCATGGTCTTTTCAAGTCCACATCGAGTCTGCCTACTTAACTAACTTGCCTATAGTGTTTTTTACCATATTAAGAAAATTTCGTGGTTTGTTGGGGTTCATGTTTTGTATTTTCTTCCTGATCTTGCAGTCTCGCAAGATGCCTTTTTATTTACAGCCTGAATTTTCTCACCTCTAGTTCTAAAATTTTGTGTTCCAACAGGACATTCCATTCCAAATGTAAAAACCAAATCAGTCTGTTTTGCTATGCCACTTCTGTGCACCCCTCATTATCACATGCTCTAAAAGCTAACCATGTGACACAAAGGAGGCACACACGGGCCATCCCAGGCATTCACACACGGCCCATCCAGATCCTTCACTCGGTGAGAAGTGCTTTGCTGAGCAGGGACTGCAGCCCTGGCAGTGCTGCTGTGAGGGATGACCTCAGAGATGATAAATGCTGCTGTCTTTTACTGTGCCTGTCACAGATTAATTCACTTGATCTGATCTGATGGTTCCACAGGGTGCTAACAGGAGCTAAGTGCCACTGGCAATAGGAACTGATTGGTTCAGGAGATGTCATTATCTCTGAAAAAATGAGTTGATAAAAGAAAATCATTTCAGACCCAAGAGATGATGGAAGCAACTGATATATCACCATAATTTTTTTCCTCATTCATGTAATTCCCAATAATGTGCATATTTGAGCACGTGCTTCCTCACTTGACTTGGTTCACTCTCTTTAGAACATCCTCTTTTTCTCTTGCAAGAGGATTTCTATTAAAGTTCACATATGATACCTTGTTTTACAGTTGCACTTGCTGGGCTCAGTTAAAGAAGCAATAGAAAGCCCACGTCCTCTTACACACAAATTTCTATATGAAACTCCTCAAAAATAGTAAGACTTTTGTAGTCCCAATTATTAAGTTCTGTGGCACCAAAGATCTTGAGTAACTTAACCATCAGAGCTTATTTGCATGATTATCAAATAATTTTTCAATATACTACAGATACATACTACTTCCATGGTATTTGTTCTTTCTACTACAAACGTAAGATTGGAGCCTAACTACTTTATTTTTAGCATTCTCTGCCTCCATAATGGCCACTATTATAATCGAGTGTGATTTGTATCACAGTGATGTTTCTTAATTACATTAAGCCCCAGTGGAGCACCCTATGAAAACCACTCAAAATCCTCATTTTTCCAAAGCAATAGTTACGCAAAAAATGTAGCGTGATAACATACATTAAATAAATGTTAAATATTCTATCTTAGAAAAACACAGTTTAGCTTTGGTTAATTTTAGAAACACACAAAACTTCAGTTTCAAGCAATTCAAATTTACATTGGGGTCAAAAAAAATTCTAACCACATGGGACAGAAGATAATACTAATTAGGACTGCTGTTCCTTTTCTTTTTGCTATATGTGCGCACATTCTGATGTAGCACAGGCTCTTTAGTCCTAAAGTTATGTAATTGAGTACTTCTTTTTTTAAATAATAATTCAAATTATATTTGACTTTAACTCAAATATTGCTTGAAATTATTTTCATTAAGAAACCCAGAAAACAAAAATTTGGTACAGTAGATTAATTCTGTGAACATTTTTAGAATGCATCTTCAAGAACTGTTAATAATTAATGTGATCAATAAAGGGTTCTCAGTTACCCAAGCACAATGATTATCACAACTATTACAAGCCATAAACTTATTTCCCTATACTTAGGGGCTAATGCACATAGTCTGGTCCTTCAGTGAAATGTTTCTGATCTTTTCCCTTAGAATTGTGGGAATAAACTACATCTTTAATTACCCTGGAGAGCAGGTTACCAAATTACAAGCATATATTAGACAACAGCAAAAAGCAGTAACTTTTGCCTTCTTTCCTCTGGTATTTTGACAGTTCATGTCTTGGTTTAAAAGACA